>JASDDO010000010.1:11807818-12125318 GCA_030015575.1 Agapanthus africanus
GACTGTGCAGAACAGATATCCCTTAACTCGTATTGATGATTTATTCGATTAGCTCCAGTGTGTGGAACATTTCTCGAAGATTGACTTGCGATCAGGTTACCATCATTTGCGAGTTCGGATGGACGATGTTCCGAAGACTGCTTTTCGCACACATTACGGGCATTATGAGTTTTTGGTGATGTCGTTCAGGCTCACCAATGTCCCAGCAGCGTTTATGGACTGGATGAACCGTATATTCAGGCCGTTTCTTGATCAGTTTATCATCGTGTTCATTGAGGACATCCAAATATAGTTTTGGAGCCGAGTGGAGCCTGGGCAGTAATTGAGGATTTTGTTGCAGACTTTGAAGGAGCACCACCTATTCGCTAAATTTTCCAAGTGTGTTTTCTAGTTGGATGGTGTTGACTTCTTGGGTCACATAGTTGCGAGGGATGGTATACGTATGGAACCGAAGAAGATCGAGGCCGTTCAGCATTGGTCCAGACCAGTATCTGTTACAGAGGTCCGCAGCATTTTGGGTTTGGCCGGATATTATCGACGCTTTGTTAGGATTTTTTTCGTATAGCTGCACTGTTGACCGGGTTGACCCGGAAGGGAGTTCCTTTTTCTTTGGACCAAGGATTGTAAACAGAGTTTTCAGCTGTTGAAAACGTGTGTGACGACTGCACCACTTTTATCCTTGCCATCAGGTTCGGGCGGCTTTGTTGTCTACTGTGATGCTTCTCAAGTGGGATTAGGCTGTGTGTTGATGCAGCACGGCAGGGTCGTCGCTGATGCTTCTCATCAGTTGAAGAAGCGTGAGAAGAACTATTCCACTCATGACTTAGAGATGGTTGTGGTGGTCTTTTCACTAAAGATCTGGAGATACTACTATACGGCGAGTCAAGACAGATATTCACGGCCCACGAGAGCTTAAAGAACATTTTTCAGAAGCGGGATCTAAATTTGAGACAGCGCCGTTGGATGGAGCTAGTAAAGAATTATGACTGCGAGACTCTTTACCATCCGGGTAAGGCGAATGTTGTGGCAGATGCTTTGAGTCAGAGTCCTGGAGGTAGCTTATCTTGTTGAGCGCAGTTCAGAGACAGTCGGCTATAGATTGGCAGATTCTATGTGACAGCCGAGTACAATTCGAGTTTACTTCGACCGGGGGACAGCTTGCCCGTGTCTGTGCACAACTACAGTTACTTGATTGTATCCATGAGTCACGGTCCGATGACGTTCGTTTGTCAAAGATTATGGGGCAAGTTTGACAGGGCAGAGATTCAGAGTTCGTGATCGATGATCGTGGAGTACTACGATTTAGGACTCGACTATGTGTGCCAGATTCCGAGGGACTGAGACACGAGATTTAAATGAGGGATACCAGTCGACATATAGTGTTCATCCGGGTTCCACCATGATGTATCATGACTTGAGAGATGCCTACTGGTGTGAAGAGATGAAGAGAGATGTCATAGATTTTATTTCGGGATGCTTGACTTGTCGGCAAGTAAAGGCCGAGCATCAGAGGCCAGCAGGAGAGTTATAACCTTTGCCAATTCCGGAGTGGAAATGGGAGCAGATCTCCATAGATTTTATCGTGGTTCTACCTAGGACCAATCGAGGGTATGACTCTATTTGAGTGATCGTAGACCGATTGACGAAAGCAGCTCACTTTCTGCCAGTAAGGACCATTTTCGGATTCGTTCAGTATGCTTAGATATATGTTGATGAGATTGTACGACCGCATGGCGTCCCAACTTGTATTGTGTCCGACCGAGGCACCCAGTTCACCAGCCGACTATGGCAGAAACTTCAGAAGGCTTTGGGCACCCGATTGAGCTTCAGTACAGCTTTCCATCTGCAGACCGACGGTCTATCAGAGCGGACTATTCAGACCCTTGAGGATATGCTCTGCGCTTGCGTTCTAGATTTCGGTGGTAGCTGGGACGTCATTTGACCTTGATTGAGTTCTCCTATAATAACAGTTTCCAGGAGACGATTTAGATGGCACCCTTCGAGGCGTTATATGGGAGGAGATGTCGATTGCCCATATGTTAGACAGAGCTCAGTGAGAGCAGCATTTTGGGGCCACAGGTTGTGCATGACATGACCGAAAAGATTCAGTTGATTCGAGATAGGATGAGAGTGGCCCAGAGCAGGCAGAATTCTTATGCAGACCGACGTTGGCGCAGACTTGAGTTTACAGTAGGCGATCTTGTTTTCTTAAGGGTTTCTCCGATGAAGGGCGTGATGAGATTTGGGAGGAAAGGGAAGCTTAGTCCTAGATATGTAGGTCCCTTTGAGATTCTCGAGCGAGTCGGCTCAGTTGCTTATCGGTTGGCTCTTCCACCCAGCTTCCCAGATGTTCACCCCGTATTCTATGTATCGATGCTCCGCAAGTACCTTCATGACCTTTCTCATGCGGTTCAGCACCAGACGATCCAGCTGGAGCGCGATCTTTCCTTCACTGAGCAGCCGATAGTCATTCTGGATCGGCAAGTGATGAAATTGAGGTCAAAGGTTATACCGTCCGTAAAGATTCTTTGGCGTGGCCCGAACAGTGAAGAGGTCACCTGGGAGGCCGAGAACGAGATGCGGAAGAAATTTCCCCATCTCTTCGAAGGTACGCGTAGTTAAATTTTATTCGGGGACCGAATTTCTTTAAGGGGAGAAGATTGTAACGTTTTAAAAATCATTTAGGTTAATTGTCCGATAATCGGTAATACAACTCGTGTTTTCCGTAAAACTTTGTTATAATTATTTTTCCACATAGACCTAAATATACCTATTTTAGCTATGTAATTGCTAGTATTTGGTATTTAATTAGTCACTTATTTTAATTGCTAGTTATTTAATTATTTTCTTTAAGTATTTATTTTAAATATTATTTTAATCATTTACTTGCACATTTAATTAGTATTAATTACAATTAGAATGGATTAATAACACACTTGTGCTATGACAACTTAATACCAAGTTTGTAACATGTTCTCTCTTTCTCAAATTGTCTCCATGGTTCTAGACAATTCTAGGAGAAAAATTTAAATTGAAAATAAAATTAAAAGGACTTAATTAAAAAGAAAAGAATGATAAGATGTTGATGTGTGTGTGGGGGGGGGGGGGGGTGTAGGGTGTTTTTCGTCACCCCATTGAGATGGGAATACGCGCGCGCTTGTCAGGCGTACTACAGATTCCCCCTGCCTAGGGTAGGCCGGGGTTTAATAATTGTGGGGATCCGAATCTCCGGCAGCAGCGGACTAAACTGCCCTTAATTACCCCTCTCCTTTGGAGCGAGGGAACCTCCGATTGACGGGTTAAACTGGTCATGCGAACTCGATGTGCCGTGTGCGTGTGATGTGTTTTGAAAGGGGGTTTTGGCTGTATCGGGGGCCTCGTAGAGTTTTTACGGGGGTCCCGCTACCCGGATAGCGGGCTGGGGGTCAAGGGGGCTAGCAGCCCCATTGCGGGGTGCGGGGCAGCGCCCCAGCCCAAAAAAGTTTTGAGGGGAACAGTGTTGCGGAATGTGTGTGTACATATGTATATATATATATATGTATATATATAAAAAGAGGGGGTAAAGGCATCCAAAGGATGCGTGGGGCCAGCGCCTCGAGCGCTTTGCGCTGGAGCGCAGGGCGCTTGGGCGCAAGCGCGCCACGTGTCGGCACGTGGGCGCTTTGCGCTTGAGCGCTGGGCGCTTGGGCGCAAGCGTGCCACGTGTCGGCACGTCGGCGCTTTGCGCATGAGTGCAGGGCGCCGGCGAGAAAAAAAGGGCTTTTAGTCCAAGAAATAGGGTTTAGAGTGGAGCTAAACTCCTAAAATGTTTTGGTTGATGAAAGGGGTTCTTCTTCTTCCTCCTCTGTTGGCTGGATCTTGAAGATCAAGAGATGTGAGATCTAAAAATCTTTTCTTTTTGAGATCTAATGGTAGATCCAAGTTCCTCTTTGTGGGTTTTGTGGTGAAAAACTATTTAGTTTTGGAAATAGAAGAGTAAAACTCTTGATTTAATTCAAAAGAAAGAAGAAGGTTTGAAGCCTTCAGAAAAGGGAAAGATGTACAAACCCTAGGTTTTTGAGAGAATGAAAAAGTCTTACTTTATTCATCATCATGTTGCCTTTTATAGGCTTACATATTTACATATAGCCCCTTGGGCTTCACAAAATGGCATTTTGCCTATCCCATGGCTCATGTGCCATTTCATTTTTGCACATAAGCCATGGGCTTCCAAAATATTGGCTTTATGCCCATTTTGTATACATTCATGTATAAAAAATTACATAAAAATTATTTATTACATGGTTTTGTTGTTGGCATGGTGAGGCTGGCCGCGGGCTCGACTTGGGCGTGGACCCGCTTGACCTGGGCTTGGGCCCACCTAGCTTGGGGGTTGACCTTGACTTTGACTCGGTCAACTGGGGTGTAACTTTTTACCCCAACAAATTGCCCCTATCAATAAATGCACGTTGCATATATGGGTCGTGTGCATGAAATTGATGAATCTTCATTCATGTAGAGGCGACTTGCTTTGGTTCCTACTTTTTTGGGATGCACTGCCCGTTTTACGACGTGGACGGTCGACGCTTGACGCGTCTCCGAGACGGAGTGTCCGTGGTAGACGTTTCCCTGACCCGGAGTGATCTGGTTCCCGCTTTGTAGGAAGCCCGCACTGCCTTTTTTGCCACATGGACGGTCGACGCTCTGATCCGTAGCGATTTGGTTCCCGATTTGTGGGAAGCCTGCACTGCCCTTTTTATGACATGGACGGTCGACGCTTGACGTGTCTCCGAGACGAAGTGTCCGTGGTAGACGTTTCCCTGGCCCGGAGTGTCGCTGTTGGACGTTTCCCTGATGCGGAGTGTCTGTGTTGGACGTTTCCCCGATGCGGAGTGTCACTGGTTGACGTGTCCCCGGCACGGAGTGTCTGCTTGACGTTTCCTCGGCACGGAGTGTCGTTGTTGGACGTTTCCCTGATGCGGAGTGTCTGTGTTAGACGTTTCCCCGATGCAGAGTGTCGCTTGTTGACGTGTCCCCGGCACGGAGTGTCTGCTTGACGTTTCCCTGGCACGGAGTGTCATCGTCGGACGTTTCCCTGATGCGGAGTGTCTGTGTTGGACTTTTCCTCGATGCAGAGTGTCGCTGGTTGACGTGTCCCCGAGACGGAGTGTCTGCTTGACGTTCCCCCGTTACGGAGTGTCGTTGTTGGACGTTTCCTTGATGCGGAGTGTCTGTGTTGGACGTTTCCCCGATGCAGAGTGTCGTTGGTTGATGTGTCCCTGGCACGGAGTGTCTGCTTGACGTTTCCCCGGCACGGAGTGTCGTTGTTAGACGTTTCCCTGATGCGGAATGTCTGTGTTTGACGTTTCCCCGATGCAGAGTGTCATTGTTGGACGTTTCCCTGATGCGGAGTGTCTGCGTTTGACGTTTCCCCGATGCAGAATGTCGCTGGTTGACGTGTCCCCGGCACGAAGTGTCTGCTTGACGTTTCCCCGGCATGGAGTGTCGTTGTTGGACGTTTCCCTGATGCGGAGTGTCTGTGTTTGACATTTCCCTGATGCAGAGTGTCGTTGTTGGAATTGGTTGGTTTGATTTGTTTGATTCGAGTTGACATCAGCATCGCTACACTGGAATATGGTACCATGAAAGAATCATCATCTGTCTTGAGAGGATTTGTGGATTGGTTTTTTTGTTTGGCATCTGCATTGCTGCACTGGAATAATGCCAGGAGCAACTCATCATTTTCCCCGGAGGGTTTGGGAATTGGTTTTTGCTTGGTATCAGTATCTCTATACTGGAATATGGTACCAGGAGCGAATTATCATTTGCGCTTGCTTATCAGGAAGCGATGGCTTAGGAGACAGGTTTTAGGTCCCTATCACCTAAGACTTTTCAATTTTGTGAGCCGTAAGGGTCTCACAAAGCATTTTCTCCCTACGGGTTGTAAGGATCCCGTAGGTGTATTTTCTCCTTAGGAGTCGTGGGGACTCCAAAGTGTGTTGCTCCTTTGTGAGTCGTAAAGATCTTACGCGGGAATTTTCTCCTCACAAAATCGAGAGGACTTTGCGAGTGCATTTCATCTCTTTTTCACGAGTTTGCGCCCTTTTGGGTTTTCACAAACTCGCCGGCAGTCCTGCTGTTTTTACTCACGGAGCCCTTTCGGGTTTTCATCCGTGCCCATTTTGCTTGTGGACATACCTTCTTTTTTTTCTTTTTCCTTTTTTTGAATCTTCCCTGCCGGTGGGACTTTGAATGTGGTCTCGCCGGTAGTACTTGGGAGAGATTGGGATCGTTTTACGCCCGTGGATTGTATACGGTTTTGCAGGATGTATGATCCAGACCGTAGGGCCATAAAAATTTTGGGACTTTGTTGGCGTCTGCATCGCTGCACTGGAATATGGTACCAGGAGTGACTAATCATTTGCCACTTGGGGATTTGGATTTGGAATTTGGCTGGCTCTGCATTGCTGCACTGGAATATGGTATCAGGAGCGACTCATCATTCGCCATTGGGGTATGGGATTTGGAATTTGGTTGGCGTCTGCATCGCTGCACTGGAATATGGTACCAGGAGAGACTCATCATTCGCCACTTGGGGGTTGGGAGCGATGGCTTAGGAGACAGGTTTAGATCCCTACCACCTAAGACTTTTCAATTTTATGGGCCGTGAGGGTCCCATAAAAGCATTTTCTCCCTACGAGTCGTAAGGATCCCGCAGGTGTATTTTCTCCTTAGGAGTCGTGAGGACTCCTAAGTGTGTTTTTCCTTTGTGAGTCGTAAGGATCCCATAAAAGCATTTTCTCCCTACGAGTCGTAAGGATCCCGCAGGTGTATTTTCTCCTTAGGAGTCGTGAGGACTCCTAAGTGTGTTTTTCCTTTGTGAGTCGTAAGGATCCCATAAAGATTTCTTCTCCTCATGTATCGTGAGGACACATGAGTGGGTCTTCTTAATGGAGCATAATTCCAAAGGCGGAGACCAGCCGCGTAACCGGTGGTTGCGGTGGGATATGGGTATGATGAGAATTATTTGAGCCCGTAGATTGTATACGGTAGTCAATTTGGGGACTGGCCGTAGGGCTGGGAGAATTTTAGGAAATTGGATTTTTGTTGGTGTTTGCATCGCTGCACTGGAATATGGTACCAGGAGCGACTCATCATTCGCCGTTTTTTTGTGTTTTTTTTTTACCGCGATTGCTCTATCATTTTAGCTTTTCTTATCGCGAAGATCGCGATTGCCCTATCATTTCGGCTTTTATTCACGGTTGCCCCATCATTTCGGCTTTATTTTCATCTTTATTTTACTCGCTGATTTTTATTGCGAGTTGCCCCATCATTTCAGCTTTTATTTTTCTTTTATTTACACATTTTTTTGTTTATTTACATATATATATATATATATATATATATATATATATTTTACATTCCCAGTTTAACGACTTAGAAGTCGATTATTCCCAGTTTAATGACGTGGTGGTCGATGTTTTCAGAGAAAGGCAGATGTCTGAGAGAATCAGTTTGACGAAGAACTTCGGTCTCCGTTTGTATGAAATTAGCGGTCGCAGCTGGACTGTTTGTTAACATGCCAGGGGACAATGATATTTCTCCCGCCTTGTATTGTTTCTCGACCCAATCCTTGAAGATGCAACAGTCTTCAATAGTGTGTCCCAGCACTCGGTGGTACGGGCAAAAGTTGGGATGATCAGTCTTGTTCGCTTCACTCAGCCTTTTTGGTTCTGGTAGCCGCAAGCCATTCTTCAGAGCATCTTTAAAAATTTTGTGGACCTTGTCCCTTCGGAAAGAGTAGACCTTATTTCTTCTTTCTTCCAAAGTTGGCTCTCGAGATTTGTTAGTCTTTACTCCGTCTGCTCTCTGCTTATCCAGAGAATCGGTGCCGTTGGAGCTTTCGTTTTTCCGGTTGTCGTCCTTTCGGTTTCTCCAGGACTTATTGTTATTTTGGGAATCCAAGGAGGACTCCTGCTTTGAGCGCTCCAGCATCTGAACTTTCCTGGTCAGCTCTTGGAATGTTTTGAGACCCACGGTGTATAGAAACCGGGCCATCCAATTGTTGAGATTTCCGACAAGGGGACTGACAGATTGGTCCTGCTCTATCGGCGGTTCACATTTGACGGAGAGGTTGCGCCATCGGGTTATAAAATCCGTGCTGCTTTCGTTGTTCTTTGACTTGGTCCTTACGAGGTCGGCGATGGTGATCTTATCGCTAACGCTCATGAACCTCTACCGAAACATAGACTCTATTTGGACGAAAGTTGTGACGGAGCAATCCGGTATGCTCGCGTACTAGTCGAAAGCAACATCGGTCAAGCTATTAACGAACTGGCGGAGGAGAAACGCGTCATTGCCCCCAGTATTCCCGCATGAGGCTTTAAAGTGGGCGATGTGCTGATTCGCATTTCCCTTCCCATCAAATCTTCCGAATTTAGGGATGACATAGCCGCTAGGAAATTCTACCAAATCATACTGAGCAGGATATGGTATCCCACTACTGCTGATATCTTTTTGCGCTTCGGCTTCGGCCACTAATGTTTTGACTTTGCTGGCATCCAAATCCATGATTTGATCTTGAGTTAGCGGGCTACTATCATCGGTAGCCAAGACATTTCCCGAGATAGGATGCGACTGATTTTCATGCGGTGCGCCCACTTTTGGATTTGAGGGAACGGGCGTCGGCTATTTCGGGACATCGTTTCCCGGTTCATGAGAGCCTTGCGCCTGATTGGGCGGTTGAGGGGTAAGTTGGGCTATGAGCTGTAAGACGACATTTGTTAAGTCGTCAATTTTTGAGTAGAGCTTGGCCATCTCCTTGTCTTTGCTTCTGAGTTGTTTTCGGAGCTCTTGGAGAAGCTCTTGCTCCGCGGTCCTGGGGCGGAAAGTCGGCTCTTCTTCGCTTTCCGAGCTCGACTCCTCATGAACCGAAGGGTCTTTCCGCCTATCATCCTCATCGAGAGGGTTTTCATCACCCAGCGGAGGCGGCTGTTCTTGGGAAGCGGCAACCACATTCAAGCCAGATTGGATTCGAGATGTGGTGGCCCCGTCCTTGCTCTTGCTGCGCGTGCCCACCATGTAGACAGTGTGGACCACATACCCAGCCATTTCCTCATCTTCATCGGGGTAACCCTGTTCTTCGAACCTCATGAGGTTCAGCCTAGCAGGTGCCCTAGCTATTTTGTTGGCTTTATACCTGAGCCTTTTCTGCCTTAGCTTCTCAGCTTTAAGGGCTTGGCGGGCATCCATTTCCTGGGAAGCCATTGCGAGTCGATTAGCGGGGAGCTTAGAGAAGACACCCGATCGAGCAGTTGTCGGGAGGTACCGCTGGAGCTTGCCCGAGATGCGCCGTTGCTTCGTTGAAGCTGATGGCCTTGCCCCCAGCTGGAGCGATGGAGGGTTGTTTGGAAACGGATTTGTGCTTGGGCAGAGGTGCCCTTGCAACCATGACATTCGGCCTTTTCCCTTTTGAGACCGGTTTGTCTGCTACCGGAGCTTAAGGAGCTGGGACGGCGTTAGCAGACACGAACATAATAGAGCCAAATGGTAGCAGCGGCTCCTCCCATTGTCGCCCGAGACTAGCTGGGAGGACCGTCCGGGAGTCCATCTTCATCGTATAGAAGATGGGAGCCGTGCTGAGAGCTGAGATCGTTCTTAGAGACATTGTTGAAAAGTGATTGCTTGAATACCTGCATGAAAGAGCATTATTTTAGTATAAGTATAGATATGTATATTGATTAAGTTCGCAATGAACGTTTAACCCGAAATATGGGATGAGAGATTGGTCCCACAGGGCGTGCCAGAATCTGTAGGGAGTTTTTCTTCACCACATTGAGATGGGAATACACGCGCTCTTGTCAGGCGTACTACATATTCCCCTTGCCTAGGGTAGGCCGGGGTTTAATGATTGTAGGGATCCGAATCTCCGGCAGCCGCGGACTAAACTGCCGTTAATTACCCCTTGCCTTTGGAGCGAGGGAACCTCCGATTGACGGGTTAAACTGGTCATGCGAACTCGATGTGCCGTGTGCGTGTGATGTGTTTTGAAAGGGGGTTTTGGATGTATCGGGGGCCTCGCAGAGTTTTTACGGGGGTCCCTTTACCCGGATAGCGGGCTGGGGATCAAGGGGGCTAGCAGCCCCCTTACGGGGTGCGCGGCAGCGCCCCAGCCCAAATTTTTTTTGAGGGGAACAGTGTTGGGGAATGTGTGTGTACATATGTATATATATAAAAAGAGGGGGAAAGGCATCCAAAGGATGCGTGGGGCCAGTGCCTCGAGCGCTGTGCTCTTAGGTGCTGTGCGCTTAGGCGCAAGCGCGCCACGTGTCGACACGTGGGCGCTTTGTGCTTGAGAGTTGGGCGCTTGGGCGCAAGCGCGCCACGTGGACGCTTTACGCTTGGGAGCAAGCGCGCCACGTGTCGGCACGTGGGCGCTTTGCGCTTGAGAGCTGGGCGCTTGAGCGCAAGCGCGCCACGTGTCGGCACGTGGGCGCTTTGCGCTTGAGCGCTGGGCGCTTGGGCGCAAGCGCGCCACGTGTCGGCACGTCGGCGCTTTGCGCATGAGCGCAGGGCGCCGGCGAGAAAAATGGGCTTTTAGTCCCAGAAATAGGGTTTAGAGTGGAGCTAAATTCCTAAAATGTTTTGGTTGATGAAAGGGGTTCTTCTTCTTCCTCCTCTGTTGGCTGGATCTTGAAGATCAAGAGATGTGAGATCTAAAAATCTCTTCTTTTTGAGATCTAATGGTAGATCCAAGTTCCCCTTTGTGGGTTTTGTGGTGAAAAACTATTTAGTTTTGGGAAAGGAAGAGTAAAACTCTTGATTTAATTCAAAAGAAAGAAGAAGGTTTGAAGCCTTCAGAAAAGGGAAAGATGTACAAACCCTAGGTTTTTGAGAGAATGAAAAAGTCTTACTTTATTCATCATCATGTTGCCTTTTATAGTCTTACATATTTACATATAGCCCCTTGGGCTTCACAAAATGGCATTTTGCCTATCCCATGGCTCATGTGCCATTTCATTTTTGCACATAAGCCATGAGCTTACAAAATATTGGCTTTATGACCATTTTGTATACATTCATGTATAAAAAATTACATAAAAATTATTTATTACATGGTTTTGTTGTTGGCATGGGGAGGCTGGCCACGGGCTCGACTTGGGTATGGACCCGCTTGACCTGGGCTTGGGCCCACCTAGCTTGGGGGTTGACCTTGACTTTGACTCGGTCAACTGGGGTGTAACTTTTTACCCTAACAAGGGGTATGGTTACCTCTCTTTCTCTCACTCACCCACACACAAACACCTCTCATTTTGGCCGAAACTTCTAGTAGCTGTCCATCCCATTTCATCTCAAAAATCTTCATTTTTCCATCAAAAATCCACACAAAAATCTCACTAATTCATAGTTAAACCTTCATCCAAAATTCCTTGGCCTAAAATAGCTTGGACCTTGGAGCAAGAAAGCATTTGGGAGGCCAAGTTTGCAAGTTAGATCTCAAAATTTATGAGGTATAAATCTTAACTCTATGGTTAATTACTTTAATCTTGTTAGTTATATGTATGCCCTAGAGGCCATTACTGTACATTGGATGTATATTGTAGTGGATGCTGGGACATATATAGGTAGGACTTTCTTGCTCGACATGATAGTACGCTATCTGGTTGCTCTTTGTCTTAACATGTATACTTTCTGTCTCTCTGTTACATGTTGATAAAGGCCTTAGGATGTGTACTCGACTTCCAGGACTATGATGTAGATCATACTAGTGGGGCCTGGGTAGTCCTTGAGTACATCCTTGAAATGTTCCTAGTCGAGGGAATATCGAGACGGGGCATCGATATTCCAGAGTAGACTAGCGTATATCTTCTCGACCCATGCGATGGGCGATGGATGATCCCATATCCATTGGTGTTTGACATCGGAGATGGTATGCGGGTGCTCAGTGGAGACTGGGTACACTGAACGGACTCGCCGAGAACTCCCAGATGGTATTATACCTCACGTCAGATGGCAGTTCTCTGGTGACACTGGTACAGCTTAGTCTGTTGACCCGAGATCGTCATAGAGTCTTGTGTGTCTCCCACTGTGCTTTGATTTCCACCCTACCACGGCTCTACTGAGTTGTGCAAACAGGTGGTTTTTGGGTACAGTCCCGATTTACATGGAGGCAATGAGCGATAGGAGGGGATTCGTCTCTCCCGGTATTGGGGGTTGATGTTGCGCTATGCTCGACTGGCCATAACAGGAAATCCCTGGCCAGGGTTGCAGTGATATACTGGTAAGAGTTATCAGTAGTTTCACGAATGTTATGGACCCTACGTCGGCATGACTTATCAAGCTATTGGGGTCTGACGTTTACCACCCCTAGGCAAGATATGCGGCATATCAGACGAACATGACCGGACTGTACGGTAAGTGTTACTGGTTGGATTCATAGGAGTGTGAGCGGGCTTGCTCGTCGATCTTCTGATCGCTCAATACCCGCGTGGTCGTTACGTTTAGCAGACCGCTTGCGGCTTGTGGGTGTTTGATATGATCATCATCCGCTGCCGGCGTATTGACGAGTCTTTAGAGTCCTACACAGAGGTTTCCTGGCTCAAGCGAAACGAAATAGGAGCGCATATGAGATATGTGCTGGACCGAGAATAATGCGTGTATGTGATACCGTATTTCATTCTCGCGATGAATGTGTCGAATGGTTGTATGCGATATAACCTAGTTATCGAATCAAGGATTGATTCGATAAGTCGATACATATGATACTAGTCGGTTATATGCGATATGACCGGATCGTTAAATCAAGTGTTGATTTAATGATTTAATGTATAATTATATATTTGATATATTACTTTGCATTAACTAGTATTGGTTCACTTTAAAAGGATTTTCTCACTTGATTTGTGCACATTGTATATGCGATATAGTTTTGTGCACATGATTGTATCATGTTTGATGATACATGCTTGCTTGGTTAAGTGTAAAGAATTGATCCATCGTTAAGTTAATGATTAGGGTTTTGTTTGTTTACTTATTTATTTCTTTATTTACCTTTTCATTTTGAAAAGGATAAATGAAGAAATGGTGGGTTTTTTGTTTGTTAGTTGAAGATTCTTGAAGCTTTGACTAAGTGGCCTCTTTTGTTGTTTTGCTTAACCCTAACCATTTAACTAACCCATGTTAATTCTCTACACTTAACTATAGTTGAAAGTATGATAAGTATTGAATTATTTATCCAATTATTCAACACTTATCATATCATCATCTTCTTCTTCATCTTCTTCAACATGAAGAAAAAGCTTGCTACTCCAATGGCAAGTAGCCAAAACAAGTGAGAAATCCAAATCTAAAGTCTACCCACTTCCTATTTCTTCATCCTCTACCTTTTGCCAAGTTGTATAGGGTGTTTCCTTCACAAGTTTTCAAGGCTTGGTGAAGTTGGAGCTTGTTCTTGTGATGCCTCGACGTAGATCATCTTCGGCATCGAACCGACGATCAAGCCCGCCCATTCTTCGATGATGCCAATGCTAGAGTCATGGGTTCGATTTGGACAACAGAGGGAGATCATCGCGGAGCTTATGAAGTGGTGGACCGGATCTACAAAGGTTGTAGTCACTTTCCCTTAGCATTTAATTCGATTACTTGCTTGCTTTGCCTATATATCTAGTTAACGATCCGTATTAGGTTTTCTCGGCACATGTAAAATTTCAATTGGGCATGTTTGATCACTTATGAGACTTCATTAGTGTTCCTAGGAACCCTACAGTGGTATCAGAGCCTAGCTAGAGCCTTAGGCGAAGTCTAGACGGAATTAGAAGTCCGATCGACCCGAAACCCCGATTCTAATATGCTCTCTGGATTTTTTTGAAATTCGTGGATTTTTGTGAATTAAAAATATGTAGAGAAATCAGCAGGTAATTCTAAGACTTACTGTGAAATTCGAGAGCATGATTCCTTAAAAGTGCGGCGGAACCGCGGCACGAGCATGGCTCGTGCGGCGGTTCCGCGGTCGACTAGTCACATCAGCATATTTCTTTTTCACAGTAACTCCTAGTTTTTAGTGCTGGTTTTCCTGCGGATATTTTAATATTTATTCCAGAGTTTTATTTTCTGGGTTGTATTGGGAACTAAGTGTATCGATCGGATTGTCTAATTTTGTCAGTGTGGCTTTCCGGATAATTTTTAGAATATGTTAAAAAGTTCGACCGGATATAAATACCCAATTTTTTCCCTACCGGGAAATTTCCAATCGTTGGACTTTTCCGTAGTTTAACGACGTTCTAAGTAGTGCAAGTAACTCGATGGACCCTCTAGAAGACAACAAACCTTAACTCGATTATGTGACCGTCTTGAACTGCCCTTTGAACCTTCGGGTTTGGGGCAGTACGGCGTGCCACATGTGAGGCGTTGGCTTGACCCTTCTACGGCTGGACCGTTGGTACTGAGGCACGAACTGAATGTTGTTAGACTTATTTCATGTGTTGAGTAGTATCTGGAGAACTTGGGTGTTCGATTGTTCGATCGAAAAGTTTAGCATTTTCTATTTATCCGGAATTTGATACAATAATTGGAATTCACAAATTGTTATGAGATAACGGAATGAATATTATAAACATAGCACTTTAGTCTCACATGATCGGTTGCCACGGAATTTTGATGTGATCAAAACTCCGTCGCAATCACGTAGCGTACGCGGATACTCGCCGGGTAAACTTAATAGACAGCCTCACTCCATTGCCCCGACCAAGTGACTGTAGGAGAACCCCGTCGCCGAAAGCATCCGTTCGGGTGCTCGCGGTAGCGGTGTTCCGCCTTGGTGCACTTCGTCGATGGCATCGGGGGTGCGGTCGTCTACTGAAGTTTGCGACGAGCATTCGATCAGAATGTCGGGAATCTTGTCAAATTGCCCGACTTGATATTGAAAAGTGTTTTCGATTTTGAGACTAAAATGCGGGGTTTATAATTGTTAGGCATGCGATGTCTAAGTAATTCATTTGGTCAGGCATGCGATGTCTGAGATGGTTGCGGATTCCAACTGTTGTAGTTTTACACTTTCTTTTCTGTGACCGTAAGTGTAATATGTGATATCGCCGGTTTCGTTGCTATATGTCAACGACAATTGGGATGGACATATTTACTTACGTTGATGACATGCGATGTTATGTGTTGCTGGATATGTTATATTGGATCGTCGTGTTTGAATAGCCGGGGTTTTTTTTTATGTGAGATGAGTGTTTTTCCATTTTCATTCATGTAAAAACTTGTATGTAATATTCTTTTATTGGGGCACTTCCAGGTTGCGGAAGTTGTCACCGTTGATGTATATTATTTACTTTTCTGCACTAGGATAGACCCGAGGAGGGGAGCACAAGTAACCGAGTTCTGGGGTCCAGTGGGAGACCAACTCGAGGAGTCAAGTCCGGGTCTCCTAACCCTAGAATTGGTAGGGTTGCTTGCCGCTCTCGTAGGGGTCTTGGGGTGTGGGATTGGCTATTCATCACGACCGTGGAATCTGTGTTTTATACTGGCTCGTATTGAAAACACGGACGTCCTAGTATATCCAATATTTCATATGTTTCTTCTGCTGTGATTTATCTGTAATGTGATCATATGATGTTCTGTGACAGGTATTATATATAGTATATATGATATATTATATAGACGTTGCTTATGTTTTACACCCGCGCTAGCCCTGCCTCGCTCTGGCGTTAGTTACCTAACCTAACGGTGCAGACGGGACATCGAGGCGAATGCGGATGGCATAAGCGTACGTTATATTTATCTGTGATGGTTAGGTGGACTTAAATGATGGGATATTCATTAATGAGATTAATGAAAGAAAAATAAACCTAATTGATGTTGTGGAATCGAATTTCAAAATAAAACAGGTAGCTACAGTTCTTGCTTTGCATCGTGGTGTTCCTTGTCGAACATCCTGCACCTTATTCGATAAGGAAAGGACCGAGATCCCTTCACTGGGAGTGACTCCTTTAGCAATAACTGGCAGATGCTACAACCCTCGGTTTGTCTTTTGATCGCTTCTATAGTTTCTGCTTTGCACAGTGATATATATGATATATCCCGCACCTCATTCGACGAGGAAAGGGCCGACGATCCCTTCACCGGGAGTGACCCCTTTAGCAAAACTAGAAAAGCTTCGAAAAACATTCCATTTAAAAACCATTTGATTCCGCAACGAGATCAAGTTCAAAGCGTTAAAGGTTTTCACAAAAACCATTCGCAACCCTCCGTCATTTTAGGAAGTAGAGTACTTAGTATTCGTGCTGTGTTTGTTGACCATAGTCAAGGCACAGTGTACGGTAGCTAAGTGATGTCTTCCTACACCGCATATGATGCGATTAGTTAGGACAGTCATGTGGCTTTGTTGACCTTAGCCAAGGGTCATGTGGGTGGGTCTAATTAATCACGAAATGACGGGTAGAACTTGACTAGTACCTATGATTTGTTGACCTTAGCCAAGGTCATAGGTGCTAGGGGTAAAAACCATTATCGGGAGTTTCAAGTGTTGAAATTTGCAATGAGATTGCATACCTTCTATATGATTGTTGGATCCCGATACCCACTGCGAGTAATTGTTACTCCTGGGAGAGTTTTGCACTTTACAATTAGCCGATCAAGTAGGTGTCTAGAAAGGTGTCAACGGGGTTACGCCTCTGGGAAAACGAGGTTTACTGTAATTAGGTCCGTGCGAAAGCACGAGGAACCTCCCTCAAAGTACCGACACTGGCCTGGCTGAAAGATTGGCGAACTTGTAGAGTGTAATTAATCCCGACTAGTCTTTCCTTTTAGGGTTTGAAGGAAGATTTGATAAAAACAGTGGGAGCCATCCTGATTAGATAAAATATATAACCAATCTGATCTTGCAAGAGCGCACGCAGAGTGTTTTCTTCTCTCTCTCTCCAGGTAGCGACCATATCACGCCTTAATCAAGATAAAAATATGGATGTATTGACCGAACCCGCTTGTTATACTGAGCTGGGGAACGTTGGTCCCGCTCCGACTTATAATTGTTATAAGACCGAGCAGGAAATAGGGGAATACCAGATTTCCTATGCCGCCCAAACGAAGAAAGTGCATATGATGCATCTCCTTCGGGTGTGTTCATTTTAGAGAACTGTTTCTCAGTATCCTCTGAATCCTGGGTATTTGATACCAGATCAGGATCCCAGATATGTAATCTGTTACATAGGGCTACAAAAAGGTAGAAAAACTGAGAACGGGTGATAAGTTTCATGAGGCAGAAAACGGGGCAAGTGTTGCAGCCAAGTCTGTTGGTCACTGTCACCCTGTATTACCAATACATTGATTCTGAACAAATGCTGTTAGATACCGAACCTGATATACAAAATCATATCAGTCTCTTTATTAGTAAAGAAATGATATAATTTTGTATTGTTGGATAATGTTTTGAACATTTCCTATATCAAAAGTTGATCGGTTCAGGCACGCTATCTAAAAGCATTGACGTTCTAAATCAAACTACAGTTCCTCGTATACAGAACACACACAAGAGGAAGAGTTCAGAAATGAACGAATCCTTCTTGAGGCATTGTAGACTAGGTCACATCATTGCGACCCGACTGGCTGAAGTTATATTTTAGATGCATATTTAAATCAATTTGAATTTACATCTTGTGAAACTTGCCAGTCATGTCACAAAGATTAGATGACCATAGCTATGTTTATTAGAAACAGAGAAAGAGTTAGTAAACTCTTGGGACTGATACATGATGATGTATGTAAAGTCTCCTGTCTACACATGCCAGGACTGGTTCTTCATACTTCATTATATTCTCTGATAATCTCTCAAGATTCAGTCATATGTTCCTGTTGAAACATAAGTCCGAACCTTTTGAGATATTCACAGAATATAAGTTAGAACTAGAGAACCAAAATACGGGTATAAGTATTATGTCCTATGATAAGATCAGGGAGGAGAATACTTGTGCATAGAATTCCTGGACTATTCTAAAGGAGAATGAGATTCTCTCTCAGTGTTACTCCTCTGAATACACCACAGCACAACGGTGTATCAGGGCGGAGCAATTGCACAATATTAGATATGGTGTGCTCTATGATGAGTATTACTGAGTTACCTATTTCCTTTTGGGGTTATGCACTTGAGAAGCTGCATACCTATTGAATTAGGTTTGAATCAAATCACTGCCTACCACTCCATATAAAATATGGTGTGGGAAGATCCCATCTCTTAAGCGAGTTAAGATTTGGGGAAGTCCGGCCTATGTTTAAAGCAAAATCCGGACAAGATCGAGGCAGGATCAGTTCTGTAGAACTGGAAAGGTTCCAGCTATACAAAACTGCAGTTGATGATTTGACAGAACCAAAGGATTCTAAGTTCCCGACGAACCTCAGCCTCTCCGCCGATCTAGTAGGGTTCCTCATCCGCCTGAGAGATACCTCGGTTTCTCGATGACAGTGGGAGCAAGGATTGCATCATGAAATGATGACCCAACTAGTTTCGAGCAGGCCATCGAGAGTAGGGACTCTGTAAGAATGGCTGGATGCTTAGCGATCTGAGATGGAATCCATATACACCAGCAAAGTATGGACTTTGGTTGCTATATCTGAAGGGTTAAATCCCCATCAGGAGCAAGTATATCTTGAGAAGATTACTTGGTGTAGATGGAAAAGTTGAGACATTCAAAGCTTGGCTTATTAAAGGTTTTAGTCATCAACCAGGCATGGATAATGATGAAACCTTTTCCAAGTGACTATGCTTAAGTCCATCCAGATCCTACTTGCCACGGCTACATACCATGACTGCGATATCTGGTGGTTGGGTGCCCTGACTGCTTTTCTAAATACTGATTTAGAAGAGAACGTCTATAAGAACACAGCCAGAGGTCTTCGTAAACAGTGGGAGCAGCGGAAACGTGTGCAAGTTGCTTTACATAATGAAGCAGGCATCGCGGAGTTGGAACGTCTGTTTTGATGTGATAGTCAAAGTGTTTGACATCATCAAAATAGAAGATGAACCTTGTATATACAAAAAGGTAGTAGAGAGTAAGGTGGTCATCTTCGTATTGTACGTAGACAACATACTCTTGATAGGAAAAGAGTTTCCTATACTACGATCGGTCAATCTCTTATTATCACTAGGATTCTCCAAATAGGATCAAAGTGATACCTCCTAAATCCTGAGTTTTCATCTATGAGATAGATGTAATTGGATGCTAGGATTCTCACTAGATGTAGTGAGATGGTATCAAACGATCCTGAGGAGAATCACTGGAAGAGTTCTAAGGTGATAAAGATGACTGAATGTCAGTCACAGGCATTGTCTTTACCCTCAGTAAAGGGACGGTATGTTGGAAGAGTTCCAAGCTAGATACCGTGGCAAACTAGACGATAAAGGCTGGTAACATCGCTATTAAAGATACTACCAAAGAGGCAGTTTGGGTGTATATTGGTTCATAAGATGAACTAGGTTCCTGCCATTGTATAACAATGGAAGTGTGGCTTCGGCCCTGGAACCCTGGTCCCATCAGTGACCCAGACATATTCTGAGGAAGCATCACCTGATCATGGAGATAGTTGATCTCCGGGGTGATCGAGGTTAGGAGAGTAGACTCAGAGGACAACACGGCGGATCCACTCACGAAGGCCTTTTCCCAGAGAGAGACTCATATGGGATGGTTGAGTATTAGATACTGCAACCACTGCTACAGATGGCCCTAGTGCAAGTGGGAGATTGTTAGTTATATTTATGCCCTAGAGGCCATTACTGTACATTGGATGTATATTGTAGTGGATGCTGGGACATATATAGATAGGACTTTCTTGCTCGACATGATAGTACGCTATCTGGTTGCTCTTTGTCTTAACATGTATACTTTCTGTCTCTCTGTTACATGTTGATAAAGGCCTTAGGATGTGTACTCGACTTCCAGGACTATGATGTAGATCATACTAGTGGGGCCTGGGTAGTCCTTGAGTACATCCTTGAAATGTTCCTAGTCGAGGGAATATCGAGACGGGGCATCGATATTCCAGAGTAGACTAGCGTATATCTTCTCGACCCATGCGATGGGCGATGGATGATCCCATATCCATTGGTGTTTGACATCGAAGATGGTATGCGGGTGCTCAGTGGAGACTGGGTACACTGAACGGACTCGCCGAGAACTCCCAGATGGTATTATACCTCACGTCAGATGGCAGTTCTCTGGTGACACTGGTACAGCTTAGTCTGTTGACCCGAGATCGTTATAGAGTCTTGTGTGTCTCCCACTGTGCTTTGATTTCCACCCTACCACGGCTCTACTGAGTTGTGCAAACAGGTGGTTTTTGGGTACAGTCCCGATTCACATGGAGGCAATGAGCGATAGGAGGGGATTCGTCTCTCCCGGTATTGGGGGTTGATGTTGCGCTATGCTCGACTGGCCATAACAGGAAATCCCTGGCCAGGGTTGCAGTGATATACTGGTAAGAGTTATCAGTAGTTTCACGAATGTTATGGACCCTACGTCGGCATGACTTATCAAGATATTGGGGTCTGACGTTTACCACCCCTAGGCAAGATATGCGGCATATCAGACGAACATGACCGGACTGTACGGTAAGTGTTACTGGTTGGATTCACAGGAGTGTGAGCGGGCTTGCTCGTCGATCTTCTGATCGCTCAATACCCGGGTGGCCGTTACGTTTAGCAGACCGCTTGCGGCTTGTGGGTGTTTGATATGATCATCATCCGCTGCCGGCGTATTGACGAGTCTTTAGAGTCCTACACAGAGGTTTCCTGGCTCAAGCGAAATGAAATAGGAGCGCATATGAGATATGTGCTGGACCGAGAATAATGCGTGTATGTGATACCGTATTTCATTCTCGCGATGAATGTGTCGAATGGTTGTATGCGATATAACCTAGTTATCGAATCAAGGATTGATTCGATAAGTCGATACATATGATACTAGTCGGTTATATGCGATATGACCGGATCGTTAAATCAAGTGTTGATTTAATGATTTAATGTATAATTATATATTTGATATATTACTTTGCATTAACTAGTATTGGTTCACTTTAAAAGGATTTTCTCACTTGATTTGTGCACATTGTATATGCGATATAGTTTTGTGCACATAATTGTATCATGTTTGATGATACATGCTTGCTTGGTTAAGTGTAAAGAATTGATCCATGGTTAAGTTAATGATTAGGGTTTTGTTTGTTTACTTATTTATTTCTTTATTTACCTTTTCATTTTGAAAAGGATAAATGAAGAAATGGTGGGTTTTTTGTTTGTTAGTTGAAGATTCTTGAAGCTTTGACTAAGTGGCCTCTTTTGTTGTTTTGCTTAACCCTAACCATTTAACTAACCCATGTTAATTCTCTACACTTAACTATAGTTGAAAGTATGATAAGTATTGAATTATTTATCCAATTATTCAACACTTATCATATCATCATCTTCTTCTTCATCTTCTTCAACATGAAGAAAAAGCTTGCTACTCCAATGGCAAGTAGCCAAAACAAGTGAGAAATCCAAATCTAAAGTCTACCCACTTCCTATTTCTTCATCCTCTACCTCTTGCCAAGTTGTATAGGGTGTTTCCTTCACAAGTTTTCAAGGCTTGGTGAAGTTGGAGCTTGTTCTTATGATGCCTCGACGTAGATCATCTTCGGCATCGAACCGACGATCAAGCCCACCCATTCTTCGATGATGCCAATGCTAGAGTCATGGGTTCGATTTGGACAGCGGAGGGAGATCATCGCGGAGCTTATGAAGTGGTGGACCGGATCTACAAAGGTTGTAGTCACTTTCCCTTAGCATTTAATTCGATTACTTGCTTGCTTTGCCTATATATCTAGTTAACGATCCGTATTAGGTTTTCTCGGCACATGTAAAATTTCAATTGGGCATGTTTGATCACTTGTGAGAATTCATTAGTGTGCCTAGGAACCCTACGAATCTAACTTATTTAGGTATTAATTTGGTTTTAATTGCAAGAATTGAGTTTTTAAAGAAAAGGGTTTAGGTTCAAGTTAGGGTTTTTATTAATAAATTAAGTTAACTAAGTGTAGATTAATATCTAAAGACTTGCAAAACCTAGTCTAGTTGTTAATTTGCCAATTATTACTTTTAAATTGTACTAATTAAATATTCTTGCAAACTAATTTCATGATTAGTGTAAATAGGTGAGATTAAAATTTAGTTAAGAATTGTGTGGCCTAATTAAGATATTAAATGAACATTGTAGCCACTAGATTTGCTAAAATATCTAGATTTGTACTAAAATGGTTTATTGTTGCTTACTGGGTTTTGGAATAAATAGATTTTAATTAAGTTTGAGGTTGGAAAGATCTACAACCTATTACCTAAAATATTTAGTGTGTTATGAATGTGCGATTGGTGCGATCGGGTTTTACGCTTGGTGGTTGTCACGTATAGCGACCCCTAGTTGTGGGTTGTGGCGTTGTCGCGAGCGCGTTTGTGCACCAAGTGCGTGCGCGTCTTGTTAGTGCGCGTTTGTTTTCTTGTATCGTTTGAGTCCGCGACTATTTATATATCTATCCTATTATTTACTTGTGTGCGATTTTAGGATCGGGTGCAGAGACGTCGGACGCAGCGCGGAAAGATAAGGCTGTGATCAGATCAGATTAGCCGAAGCGTCCAAGTGAGTAGATGTACACATCTACGGGGGATCGTCTAGATAGCGTGAGGCACCCGATAGTTAGGATTACTAGTAGTGCTTGTATTTATATGTGTAGTCTTCTAGTCATTCATCTCATTGCATTGCATCATCTTATATACATATGATATTATCTCATAAGACACTTGCACCATTACCTTTGGTTCATGCCGCACGTGCATTATTCATGCGAACACACACGCCATTGGTAATTGCTATTTCACGAACACTCTAGAACTTGCATAAATCAGTATCTAAGCATTGCATTATTTATGATATGTAACTTGTAGTTGTATATTCATTTCATTAGGATGGATACGTAGGATTGCTAGTCATATATATATACCTCATTTCATGCATAGTTTTCTAGTCACACATCGTATTTTATATTAGTGATACCACGGACATTCATTTTCACCGACATGTTTACATATTGTGATTTTTCTTGAGGATTTCAGTACTTATGAGATTTCTGGATTTTGGGGGAAAACCGCAAGAATTTATAAACTTATTATCATTTTAAAAATGCAAGTTGCGGTTTTCTCGTGATATGATGTTTGTGTCGTCCACCATGAGTTTTCCTGATTTCTGTTGGTTTTCGAGACCCGATTCGAGGAGTAGGATGAACCGTCTCGGGTACATGGTGGACCCGGTATGGTACCCCGGGGTAAGAAGCTCGAGTTGTAGACGATGAGCCTGGCAGGGGCAGGCTACCTACCGGTGATGTCTGACGCGGCGGATATTCGAAAGATACCGACCGTAGTCATGAGATTTGATGATATGGGCCGATCCGAACTGACGGAGCCCGAGATATTGAGACATTGAGATAATGAGTCATTAAGATATTGAGACATTAAGATATCGAGGTATACATATATTGTGTCGATGCTTGACACAGATTTTCTATTGATTTCATAGATGATACTTCAGTTTATTGCACAGATGTTTTTCTAAGATAAGAATAAAGATTTTCTCAAACCAGACATGTTCAGGTTTCGTGTTTAATTATGCATTCATATTGCATTCATGCTAGTACATCGTATTATATTGATATATGTAGGTTGTGACGCCTTTGCGTGCATGGTTACGATAGCCTTATTAGATATTACTTACTACTCACGAGTTGGCAACTCACCCCCGTTGTGCCATAGTATTTTGCAGGTCCGACTCGTCAGCACAGTAGCGGTGGGCGTACTTCCTCATTTTGTTTCTTTTGCTTGGACTTGCGGCATTGCTCGTAGGTGGGTTGTGAGAATATTTTGTTTCCACTTTGTATTATTATTGTATCTAGTATACTCCATCTACCGTATCTACCGCTTCTACCATTGTATATGTGACCTAGAGCTGTGACAGTGGGATTGGTTATATGTTGTTTTTCTGGTGTCGAGCTCACTTGGGGCCGACGTGATGCTTTCTTATTCTCGTGCTTGTATATGCTTATTTTGCACTATTATGATATATTTATTGCGTGTGTTTGTGATTCCGCCTTTGGCGAAGAGCTAGCTCCCGTTTGGGGATGCCTTTATTCATTACTTATGCATATTTTGTATTGTACCCGTTTTGGGGCCAGTATTTACAAAGGAGACTCTGCCGAAATTTTCGGGAAAATTTGATGTTTCAAAATGTTTTAATGTGACTTTATTTTACTAAAACTACTTTTTAAGCTAAGTTTTCCTTCACTCTATTGCTTTTAAACGGTTTAGATTTCTGGGCTTTGGCTTACTTAGATTACGTTACGCCTGTCGGCGTTTCGTAGTTTAAGTGCCAGTCACGTTCCGTACCTTCGGATCGTAACAATATCTCAAACATGTCCCAATATGGGCTTACATCTGAAGAAATAAAACTGCGGAAATAAATAAACTAAACATCTCTAATAACACACGTTCAACTCCTCATTGCTTGGCTTGATTGCTAAAGTACTCTTGGTCAGCCTGCGATAAAGGTAGAGGAACCAGATCATACAAAACCCAGGCGTCAGTGCGCCATAATATCAAAAATAACAGTAATAGCCAGGATATGATAATATGATTAAATAAGAATGTAAATAATAAACATGGATATAAATAGTGAGCTATGTGTATGTATGGGAATATCATGTGTATTTTAAAACCGTGCTTCTTGGTTATCTATTTTACCTACTAAAGATGGTTGAAAAGCTTTCTCTAAGACACCCAAATTCTTAGCTCCTAATTTGAAGGTGGAAATCCTTAGCCTAGTTCTTCTTTTTCACATCTCTTTGCTTTTATTTCTCTTTGTGAGTTCTAAGTGTTATTTTTCTCTTTCTTTTTAAATTTTCTAAATTTTAATTTGGTTAAATGATCTTAACATATGATATATAGTCAAGGGAAAGAGTGAGGTGTAGGATGAGCTGTCACTAAGCAAGGTGTAGCATTCTTATGTAAGTAGGAGGTGTTGTGCATGAAGGGTGCATGCAAGAAGGAGGTGGCTTTGCATTATCACTCCAATGTTTTATTCTTGTGATAATTATGATCTAAATCATTATCTAACCCCTTTTTCACTTTCATCCTCAACAATCCCAAGTTTGCATACTTTCCTAAACTTTACACAAAGACCCTTCACTATCTATGTTATTATATAACACCATTCTAATTAAAATGAAGCTAAATTTCACATTAAAACCCTTGTAATTTTTTTTATGTTACACACAAAAATTTCAATTTAATTTGTTTTACATACTACTTAAGAAAATGTCCTATTTTGTTTTAATAAATTTTTTAAATTAACATTTTATTATTTAATTAATTAATTTTATTTATTTCCAAATTTTCAAAATGTTACAATATTCCCCCCTTAAGAAAATTCGGTCCCCGAATTTAAAACTTAACTAGACATACCTTCAAAAAGATGTGGAAATTTCTTCCGCATCGCATTCTCGGTCTCCCAAGTAATCTCCTCGCGATTCATTCCTCGCCAAGAACCTTTATAGATGGAAGTACCCTTGATCTCAGTTTATTTGCCTGCCGGTCAAGAATAGCTACTGGTGGCACTGTATAGGATAAATCCGGCTCAAACTGTAAGATCTGATGCTGGATCACGTGAAAAGGATCGTGAAGATACTTGCGAAGCATAGACACGTGAAACACCGGATGCACATTGGGAAAACTCGGTGTAAGTGCTAAACGATAAGCTACAACACCCACTCTCTCCAGAATCTCGTAAGGTCCGACATATCTGGGGCTGAGCTTCCCCTTTTTCCCGAAACGCATCACCTCTTTCATCGGAGATACACGAAGGAACACATGATCTCCAACCTGAAACTCGAGTCTACGACGTCGTCGATCTGCATATGATTTCTGTCATCACTAGGCCGCTCTCATTCTGTCCCGTATCAATTGAATCTTTTCCGTGGTCTTCTGTACTATCTGTGGTCCCAAAATGCTACTCTCACTCAGTTCCGTCCAGCAAACGGGTGATCGACATTTCCTCCCATACAAAGCTTCAAAGGGTGCCATCTGGATCGTCTCCTGAAAACTGTTGTTGTACGAGAATTATATCCAAGGTAAGTGACGATCCCAACTCCCACAGAAATCAAGGCTGCAAGCTCTAAGCATATCCTCTAGAGTTTGAATAGTCCGCTCTGACTGACCATCTGTCTGTGGGTGAAAAGCTGTACTAAAACTCAATCGTGTACCAAGAGCTTCTTGAAGTTTTTGTCATAGCCTACTGGTAAACTGGTTACCCCTATTGGATACTATGCATGTCGGAACTCCTTGCAATCGTACAATCTCATCGATACAAATCTGAGCATACTGCGCAAACCCATACATCGCCTTCACCGGTAGAAAGTGAGCTGCCTTTGTCAATCTATCTACAATCACACAGATGGAATCATACCCTCTGCTAGTCCTGGGTATACCCATAAAGAAATCTATGGAAATCTGTTCCCATTTCCACTCCGGAATGGGCAAAGGCTGCAACTCTCCTGCCGGCCTCTGGTGCTCGGCCTTGACTTGCTGACAAGTCAAGCATCTCGAAACAAACTCCGCAACATCCTGCTTCATTCTTCCCCACCAATAAACATCCTTCAAGTCATTGTACCTCTTGGTGGAACCAGGATGAATACTGTATGTTGATCGATGGGCCTCTTCTAAAGATCTCACGTCTAAGTTGATCTGAATCTGGCACACAAAAACGAGTCCCAAAACGTAATATCCACGGTCATCTATCATGAACTCCGTCACTCTGCCCAGCCTAACCTGATCCATAATCTCCGATATACGAGCATCTACGGGCTGTGTCTCTCGAATACGATCCAATAATTGAGGACGGGTGTGAACATGTGCTAACTGTCCTCCTATCGATGTGAACTCAAACTGTACACGGCTATCACATAGAATATGCCAGTCTGTAGAAGACTGTCTCTGTAAGGTCTGCAAATGAGATAAGCTACCTCCAGGCCTCCGACTCAAAGCATCTTCTACCACATTCACTTTGCCTGGATGATACAAGATCTCACAATTGTAATCCTTCACGAGTTCCATCCATCTACGCTGCCTTAGATTCATATCACTCTGCTGAAAAATATACTTCAAGCTCTTATGATCTGAAAAAATCTGGCATGACTCTCCGTACAAGTAATGCCTCTAAATCTTCAGTGTGAAAATTACAGCAGCCATCTCCAAATCATGAGTGGGGTAGTTCTGCTCGTACCTCTTCAACTGCCGAGAAGTATAAGCTACAACCCTGCCGTGCTGCATCACCACACAGCCTAAACCAACTCGAGAAGCATCACAATACACAACAAAACCACCAGTCCCAGAAGGTAAAAATAAGACTGGTGCAGTCGTCAAGCGAGTTTTCAACTACTGGAAACTCTGCTAACATGCATCTGTCCAAAGAAATGAAAACTTCCTTCCTAGTCAATCCGGTCAGCGGTGCAGCAATTCGAGAAAAATCCTGCACAAAGCGTCGGTAATAACCAGCCAGACCTAAGAAACTACGAACCTCTGTAACTGACACAGGTCTGGGCCAGTGCTGTACCGCTTCGATCTTCTTTGGGTCCACACGTATTCCATCTCTCGTAACTACGTGACCCCAGAATCTACACTATCCAGCCAGAAAGCACACTTGGAGAATTTAGCGAACAGCTGACGCTCCTTCAAGTTCTGCAACGTGATGCGCAAATGCTGCTCGTGCTCCTCCCGACTCCGGGAATAAATAAGAATGTCATCAATGAATACTATAATGAACTGATCAAGGAATGACCTGAAGATACGGTTCATCATATCCATGAAAGCTGCTGGGGCGTTGGTGAGTCCTAACGACATCACCAGAAACTCGTAATACCCATATCGTGTGCGAAAAGCAGTTTTCGGAATATTATCATTCCGAACCCTCAACTGGTGATACCCTGACCGCAAATCAATCTTTGAGAAGTAGCCAGCTCCCTACAGCTGATCGAACAAGTCATCGTTACGAGGAAATTGATACCTATTTCGCACAATAACTCGATTCAGCTGTTTGTAGTATATACACAGTCTCTGTAAGTCGACGTTGTACACCCCACGAGTTGCGGGGAGGCGGAAATAAGAAAAACAATCTTTTTCTTTACACTAACATCGACTAACCGAAAGGATCTTTGCTAAACTATAACTAACACTAACATAGGAGTAATTAGCTACTATGAAAGAAGATTATACCTAATGAACCAAGTCCTTCCTCTTCTCGTTAACCACCTCCTCGTCGGCCTCCTCTTTGTAATAGAAGATCCACCCGAGAGCTACTACTCCAAGCTTTGCCTCTAACTTGAGGAAACTAGGTTACTCAAAGTGCTAATCAAAGCAACCTAGGGAATATAGAGTGTGATTAGGGATTAATAGGTCTTTCTAACCCTTGATCTCAACACATGAGAGGTTAGGGTTAGGGTTTGAAGAGAGAGATAGAGAGAGCTTGAGGAGAGAGAAGGTGAGAGTGAGAATGAAATGAAATAATATCTCATTTAGAATATATGAAGCATAATGATTTATTAAATGAATAAATCAAATGATTTATCAACCATGCTTCATTTATTCATTATGAGTGATTCATCTCATGAGCCATTAGTCATTAAATGCACCATTAACTACATGAATGAATCACACAAATGAGTCACTAAATCAATAAATGCAAATGCCACCTTAGCCCCCAAGTCATTATCCTTCTAGAAGCTTCTCGCCAAATTACGAGAATGCCCCTCCTATCCGTAAAAACACGGAAATACTTTAGACTGTATAAATCCAATAATCCGATACTAGAATCTGGCTTAAACCAAAGCCGGCTAGTAAAAACTGTCTGAACATCGTACGTGCATAAATGCACGTGCGTGTCCGAACCCTTGTCGTAAAACCATACGACCGCTATATCGTTTCGCCCGGAGCAGGGAAACTCTCTGTATGGGACTCTAAAGACTCGACTACTACGCTGGCAGTGGGTTTAACCATAGACCGCAAGCGGCACTAGCTGTACGTAACGGTCCTCAGGTAGATGCCGATAAGAAGGCCGATGAGGAAACCCATCCGAACTTCTACTGAGCCTGATGTGACAATCTCCGTACAGTCCGGTCTGTTCGTCTAGGACTATCGCATATCGGGCCTAGGGGGTCGGCTAGCGTCAGTCCCCAAAAAGCGGTATAAGTCATGTCGGAGTGAAGCCCATTACAATTTGAGAAACTACTGGAAAACCTACCAGTAAATCTCGCTTGCCCTGGCCAGGGACTTTGCGTAATGGCTCTCCAGACACAGCGCGATATCAACTCCCAATACCGGGAGAGACGAATCCTATCTAACCACCACTGCCTCCAAGTGCTCGGGACTGCACCCAACTGCTACCTGTTTGCACGACTCCTTTGAGCCGTGGTAGGGTAGCAATCTAAGAACAGTGGGACACACTCGAGGCGAAGTAGCAGTGTCAAGTCTGCGGACTATGCTGTACTCATGTCACCTGGGAACTGTTAACTGACGACGGGTATAATACCAACCAACAGTTCCCTTGCGAGTCTTGTCCGGTGTACCCGTAACCCAACGAGCACCTGTATACTATCTCCAGTACGACGTACTGATGGCTGTGGGACACACCATCTCCCCAACTGGGATGAGAAGCGTACACACTAGTCTACTCCGGAGTATCGATGCCCTGTCTTGATAATCCTACGACTAGGGACCTGAAAAAGGATGTGCTTGTAGACTACCCAGCCCCCACTAGTGTGACTGCCATCACAACGCTGGTAGTCAAGCAAGATCCTAAGGGCTCTATCAATACGTACACACATATTAAGATAGATATAACCAAGTAGCATACTACCATGTTTAGCAAGGCTGTTAATATAACTTTGAATATCCCAAGCTTCCATTAAGTAATATACAAGCTAGTATGATACAATAATAGCCCTTAGGGCATATACACTAACAATCTCCCACTTGCACTAGGGCCATGTATTGGCATATCGAAGACCGATCATCTCGAGTAGCCTCTCGAACTGAATCTGAGGTAAGGCCTTTGTGAATGGATCAGCAGTGTTCTCCTCTGTTGAACTCTCCTGACCTCGATCCCCCGGTGATCTATGATCTCCCTGATCAGGTGATACCGCCTTAAGATGTGTCTGGACTTCTGATGGGACCTGGGTTCCTTCGCTAAAGCTATAGCTCCGTTGTTGTCGCAATACAGCGGTATTGGATCAACAATGGTAGGAACCACCTGAAGTTCTGTTAGGAACTTCTTCATCCAGACCGCTTCTTTTGCGGCATCGCAAGCAGCAATATACTCCTCTTCCATCGTCGAGTCTGCAACGGTGTCCTGCTTGGAGCTCTTCCAGCACACCGCCCCTCCATTGAGGGTAAAGACATAACCTGACATGGACTTGGAGTCATCCTTATCGCTCTGGAAGCTGGAATCAGCAAAGGCCTCCATCTTGAGGTTTTTTCCACCGTAAACCAAGAACATCTCCTTAGTTCTTCTCAGGTACTTGAGAATGTTCTTTACTGCTATCCAGTGCTTCTTCCCTGGGTCTGACTGATACCGGCTTACCACGCTCAGTGCGTAAGCTACATCTGGTCTGGTGCACAACATCGCATACATTATAGAGCCTACCGCAGAAGCGTAGGGTATAATAGACACGCGATCCCTTTCCAAATCAGTCTTGGGAGACATCTCTTTGGAGAGGGTGATTCCGTGACAAGCCGGTAGATTACCATGCTTAGAATCTTCCATACTGAATCTTTTATGTATAGTGTTGATATACCTGGACTGCGATAGTCCCAACATCCTCTTGGATCTATCACGATAGATCCGGATCCCCAGAATGTAAGAGGCATCACCCAGGTCTTTCATGGAGAACCTGTGTGACAAGAATCCTTTGACAGATTGTAGCATATGAATGTCATTTCCTATCAGTAGAATGTCATCCACGTACAAGACGAGGAATACGACAGTTCGTGCTATAATTTTACTATATATACATGGTTCATCTGGATTTTTGATAAAGTCATATTCTTTGACCGTTTCATCAAAACAGATATTCCAACTTCGCGATGCCTGCTTTAGTCCATAAATGGACTTAAGCAACTTGCACACTTTCCCGCTGCTCCCACTCTGATTGAAGCCTTCTGGATAATCCATATAGACGCACTCTTCCAAATTACCATTTAGAAAAGCCGTCTTTACGTCCATCTGCCAGATCTCATAATCATGGAAGGCGGCAATAGCAAGAAGGACCCGAATGGATTTGAGCATAGCCAGTGGAGAAAAAGTTTCGTCATAGTCCAAACCAGGTCTTTGACGAAAACCCTTTGCAACAAGTCTAGCCTTATAGGTTTCTACCTGTCCATCTACACCAATCTTTTTCTTGAAGATCCATTTGCATTCTATGGGTTTTACCCCATCTGGAGCAAAGTCCAAAGTCCATACTTTGTTGGTGTACATGGACTCCATCTCAGTCCGCATTGCATCTAGCCATCGTACCGAGTCGCCGCTCTGGATGGCCTGCTGGAAGCTAGTAGGTTCATCATCATCAATGATGCAATCCTCTCTATCCCCATCTATGAGAAAACTGTAGTATCTCTCAGGGGGATGAGACGGCCTACTACTCCCGCGGAGGGGTGCGGGAATGTCCTGTTCTTCTTGAACTACTGGTTCTACCAAACTTTCAGTAGTAGTTTGTGGTTCTGGAATTTCTTCCAGTTCTATTTCGCTCCCACTTGTTTCCTTTTCTAAAAACTGCTATTCTAGAAAATGGGCATTACGAGAAACAAAAACCTTTTGTTCCTCTGCGTAATAGAAATAATACCCCTTGGAGTTCTTTGGATATTCCACAATCTACACTGTACTGATCGTGCCTCGAGTTTGTCCGCATGCTGCTTTTTAACAAAAGCCGGACATCCCCATATCTTCAGATACTGAAGATAGGGTTTCTTCCCACTCCACATCTGATATGGAGTGGTAGGCACAGTCTTGGTAGGAGCCATGTTCGAAAGATATGCCGCTGATTTTAGCGCATAACCCCAGAAAGATCGCGGTAACTCAGCATTACTCATTATGGAACGTACCATATCCAATAGGGTTCGATTCCGTCTCTCCGATACACCGTTATGCTGTGGAGTGTATGGAGGAATAAGCTGAGAGAGAATTCCTTTCTCTTTTAGGTAACCTAGGAACTTGGCACTTAAGTATTTTCCACCTCGATCAGATCTCATTGTCTTGATACTTTTGCCGGTTTGGTTTTCTACTTCATTCTTATACTCTTGGAATTTCTCAAAAGCCTCGGATTTATGTTTCATCAAGAAAATGAATCCATACCTAGAGTAATCATCCGTAAAAGTAATGAAATAGGAAAAACCAGCTCTTGCATGTGTAGACATTGGACTACATACATCGCTGTGTATGAGTCCTAAGAGCTCGCTCGCTCTTACTCCATGTCCAGTGAATGGAGTCTTTTTCATCTTTCCTTTGAGACATGATTGACAAGTGGCATAAGATTGATATTCGAATGAATCCAAATATCCTTCTCTATGTAACTTAGTTCACCTTGTCTCATTGATGTGACCTAGTCTACAATGCCATAAGAAAACTTTATTTAAATCTGGAGACTTTCTTTTTAGTGTGTTCTGGACATTGAAAATCTGTAATTGGTTTAAGACATATATACCGTTATCCAGCGTACCGGACCCAATCAAACCATGATTTAGGTGGATGTTAACAACATCGCTTACAAACGTGAAATCATAACCTTCTTTTGATAACAAGGAAACTGATATGATATTACACGTTAAACTAGGTACACAAAAACAGTTATGCAAAACCAAAATATGTCCACTCGTCAATCCAAGATGATAATCCCCAACGGACACAGCTCCCACGCTAGCTCCGTTAGCAACCTTCAGGGTCATATCACCAACCTTCAGCACTCTGCGGTTTCTCAGTGCCTACAATGAATTGCATATATGAGATCCTGATCCGGTATCCAATATCCAGGAAGTAGAGTTGATTGACAGACAATTCTCAATTACAAACACACCTGAAGTCGAAGCCACAGCTTGCTTCGGTTCCTGGTTCTTGGCATTCCAAGCCTTGCAATCTTTCTTCCAATGCCCTTTCCTATGACAGTGGAAGCACTCATCTTTTGCCACTACTGGCACCGCAATCTTTTTCTTTCCCTTCACTCCCACCTTACTAACACCTCCTCTAGGTTTGGTGGCGGCCTTATTCTTCCTTCCTTTGGCCCTAGCCTTGGACCCGGAAGAAGAAGCACCGCGAACAAACATAGCGGGTGTTTCCCTTGCCTTCTGCAAGGTGCCCTCTGCACTCCTCAACATGTTAAGGAGTTCTGGAAGTTCAACTTCTTTTCTTTGAATGTTGAAATTCAGAATAAACTGGGCGTAGGTGGAAGGAAGGGACTGGAGAATCAAGTCTGTATAGAGCTCGTTCTCCAAAGTCGTCCCCAGGTCTGCGAGCTCTTCTATATAACCAATCATCTTTAGGACATGTTCTCCTACAGACGATCTGACGGCCAACCTCGCCTGAAACAGGTTCTTCGAGGTCTAGTATCTTGCTATACGAGATTGCTCCCCATACAGATCCTTTGTATGGAGAAATATGGATTCGAGATCCATATCCTCATGCCTCCTCTGATGTTCATTATTCATCGAGGCAAGCACGATGCACTTGGCCTTCGCAAAATCTAACTCTCAGGTCTTGTGGATTTCCTTATCCGCATTACTGGATTTAGGACCAGGGACAGTAGGTGCCTTAGTGGTACGGACATACCCCAATTGGTCATAAGTCAAAGCCATCTTGACATTCTGCAGCCAATCTTTATAGTTTGGCCCTGTCAATATATTTTTTTCTAGTAGTAACTTAAGGCCTGTCATGTTTTTGGGTCGCTGCAATGAGAGAGAGAGGGAACACTTTAGCATGATGCTCTTGCAAGTTTAGAGTGGGTTTTAGTTTATCTAAACTGGATGGCTCCCACTGTTTCTCGAATCCCTCCTCAAACCAAAAAGGAAGAACTAATCAGGACTATTCTCGCCGTACAATACTTGCTTAACCGTTCAGCCAGGCCGGTGTCGGTACTTCGAGGGAGGTTTTCCAACGCTTTCGCGAAGTTCCTTAATTAAATAACCTCTTTTCTCAGGGGGCGTAGCCCCACTGACACCTTTCTCGGCACCTACTTGGTTTATAGCATTGATCGTTAAGTGACGAATCTCCTGATGAGTAGCATATACTCACAGTAGGATCGGGATCCAAATATCATCATGTGATAATGTTGAAGGAATCCTACCAACATTCATCAAACTCCAAATGGTATGCATCTCTTTGCAAATTTCAGTTTCTTTAGAAATTCCCGATATAAATTTTTGCCCCATGCTCTTATGACCTTGGCGTTGGTCAAAATGTCATAAGTCACATGTCAAGTTCTACCCATCATTATCTTGTTAATTTGAACCCATCCGTACATACCCCTGACGTTGGCCAAATGATAATACGACTGTCCCAAACTAACTCATCTATCTATGCAACAAATGAATACCCAGCAGCTACCAAACACTATGCCTTGGCGTTGGTTAAAATACATAGCTTGAATACTACTGAATACCCAAATGAAAGGACGGAGGGCTATGAGTGGTTTTGGCGAAACCGTGAACGTAGTGAACTTGATATGACCGAAGGAACCAGATAGCTTTTAAAAGGAGTGGTTAAAGCTCCGCAATTAAAAAATATCTTCTGTTTTAAAAATAACCGAGTGGTTTCTTTTAAACTGTTCCAATGATTCAACTTTGGTTTATTTTCTTTGCATTAATATAACGCGTCCCATCAATTAACCTATGATTGCAGAAAACAACGAAAATATAATGTCCTCTTATGCCATCCGCATTCGCCACTGGGTCCCGTCATCACCCGTTAGGTTACTTAACTAACGACAGAGCGGGGGTTGGGCTAGCGCGGGTGTAAAACATAAGTGACGTCTAAATAACTATCATATATAGATATTGTACATTCGTCTGACGCAATAATAGGCATTCCACATCACAGATGAACATTATTGGATATACAAGCAATCCGCGTTTCTTTTGAGCCTGCAACGAAAGATGGATTACACAGTTGTGATGAATAGCCATTACCCCATCCTAGACCCCTACGGGTACGGCAAACTACCCGCCAAGTACCCGAAGTGAAGCGGTCTCCCTCAACAACATGAGTAGGCCACTAAACACTTCAAAGTACCCGGTAGTTTGTGCACCCCACCTTGGATCTATCCTAGGAGCAAAAATCAGTAAATGAAATAATACAACGGTCGCTACAACCGCAACCTGGATGTGCCCCACAAAAGAATATTACATCATATTACAATTTACATCGAATGAATGAATATTAAAACCCATCTCAAACCCCGGCTAATCATCACAATGATCCAATCAAGTTCATAAACACAAACAGTAAAATCATTACAGAAATGTGCAACCCTCTGCCAACCGACATACTAGCCGTTAGGGGAGGTTTACGAACACATTATACAAATCATAGATATAATCTAATTAGCCAAACATCATAGAATTTCGATCGAGCAAACACAATTGATTCTACTCCAAAAACTTCTCTGTGCACCTGAGACTTGAGCAGAAACAAAACATTCCAGAAAGAACAAAATTAACACAGAAGAGTTACTGGGGAATTTTAGGGTGAATCGGTTTCAACTCGGCCGCAGATCCGCGGCGGATCGCTTGGATCGGCCGCGGTTCCGCGGGTGTTTGGCCGATTCAGGATCCCAAATTTCTCCAGTGTTCTTATATTTTCCTGCATGTAATTTTAAGGGTCCCTGAAAAATTTTTAGACCCCGTTTTAAAAACGAAAGAAACTTGGTCAATTCGATGTTTTTTCCGGTTCGTTTCGCGATTGAATTTCTAACGACTTTGCTAACAAGTTAGTTATGGTTTAGCGAGGCTCTGATACCACTGTAAGTCGACGTTGTACACCCCACGAGTTGCGGGGAGGCGGAAATATGAAAAACAATCTTTTTCTTTAAACTAACATCGACTAACCGAAAGGATCTTTGCTAAACTATAACTAACACTAACATAGGAGTAATTAGCTACTATGAAAGAAGATTATACCTAATGAACCAAGTCCTTCTTCTTCTCGTTAACCACCTCCTTGTCGGCCTCCTCTTTGTAATGGAAGATCCACCCGAGAGCTACTACTCCAAGCTTTGCCTCTAACTTGAGAAAACTAGGTTACTCAAAGTGCTAATCAAAGCAACCTAGGGAATATAGAGTGTGATTAGGGATTAATAAGTCTTGCTAACCCTTGATCTCAACACATGAGAGGTTAGGGTTAGGGTTTGAAGCGAGAGAGAGCTTGAGGAGAGAGAAGGTGAGAGTGAGAATGAAATGAAATAATATCTCATTTAGAATATATGAAGCATAATGATTTATTAAATGAATAAATCAAATGATTTATCAACCATACTTCATTTATTTATTATGAGTGATTCATCCTCATATTCAGTCGGAAGAGTTTAGGTAAGACTTTCAAAGTCTCATGAGTCATTAGTCATTAAATGCACCATTAACTACATGAATGAATCACACAAATGAGTCACTAAATCAATAAATGCAAATGCTACCTTAGCCCCCAAGTCATCATCCTTCTAGAAGCTTCTCGCCAAATTACGAGAACGCCCCTCCTATCCGTAAAAACACGGAAATACTTTAGACTGTATAAATCCAATAATCCGATACTAGAATCTGGCTTAAACCAAAGCCGGCTAGTAAAAACTGTCCGAACATCGTACGTGCATAAATGCACGTGCGTGTCCGAACCCTTGTCGTAAAACCATACGACCTCTATATCGTTTCGCCCGGAGCAGGGAAACTCTCTGTGTGGGACTCTAAAGACTTGACTACTACGCTGGCAGTGGGTTTAACCACAGACCGCAAGTGGCACTAGCTGTACGTAATGGTCCCCAGGTAGATGTCGATAAGAAGGCCGATGAGGAAACCTATCCGAACTCCTACTGAGCCTGATGTGACAATCTCCGTACATTCCGGGTTTGTTCGTCTAGGACTATCGCATATCGGGCCTAGGGGGCGGCTAGCGTCAGTCCCCTAAAAGCGGTATAAGTCGTGTCGGAGTGAAGCCCATTACAATTTGAGAAACTACTGGAAAACCTACCAGTAAATCTCGCTTGCCCTGGCCAGGGACTTTGCGTAATAGCTTTCCAGACACAGCGCGATATCAACTCCCAATACCGGGAGAGACGAATCCTATCTAACCACCACTGCCTCCAAGTGCTCGGGACTGCACCCAACTGCTACCTGTTTGTACGACTCCTTTGAGCCGTGGGAGGGTAGCAATCTGAGAAGAGTGGGACACACTCGAGGCGAAGTAGCAGTGTCAAGTCTGCGGACTATGCTATACTCATGTCACCTGGGAACTGTTAACTGACGACGGGTATAATACCAACCAACAGTTCCCTTGCGAGTCCTGTCCGGTGTACCCGTAACCCAACGAGCACCTGTATACTATCTCCAGTACGACGTACTGATGGCTGTGGGACAGACCATTTCCCCAACTGGGATGAGAAGCGTACATACTAGTCTACTCCGGAGTATCGATGCCCTGTCTCGATAATCCTATGACTAGGGACCTGAAAAAGGATGTGCTTGTAGACTACCCAGCCCCCACTAGTGTGACTGCCATCACAACGCCGATAGTCAAGCAAGATCCTAAGGGCTCTATCAATACATACACATATTAAGATAGATATAACCAAGTAGCATACTACCATATTTAGCAAGACTGTTAATATAACTGTGAATATCATAAGCTTCCATTAAGTAATATACAAGCTAGTATGATACAATAATGGCCCCTAGGGCATATACACTAACAGTCTCATGCTACCATCCTTCTTCTTAACAAACAAGACAGGAGCTCCCACGGTGATACACTCGGATGAACAAGTCCTCTATCTAACAACTCTTGCAACTGGCTTTTAAGTTCCTTCAACTCCGTCGGGGCCATCCGGTAAGGTGGTATAGAAATAGGTCCCGCACCCGGAATCAAGTCAATGCAAAATTCGATATCGCGATCGGTCGGTAATCCTGGTAATTCAGCAGGAAATACATCCGTAAATTCTTGTGCGATCGGATCCTGGTCCAACGGGACTTCAGTGACTCCTATGTTGGAGATAGTGCCCTCAGAGTCAATTATTGGATCACAGGCACGTGATTGCAATGATTGAGGGAGGACTATCCCAATAGGACAGTCTTACTCAAGATGATAGTATGCTATCTGGTTTATCTTTATCATCGTGTACTGCTTTAGGTGACCTGACAGGTCGCTATTACACGTTGATAGAGCCCCTAGGATTCTTGCTTGACTGCCAGCAGTATGAGGGCGATCATATACGTGGGAGCTGGTAGTCTATAAGCACATCCTTAAAAGGTCCCTAGTCGTGGGAGTTTCAAGATAGGGCATCGATACTCCAGAGTAGACTAGTGTATACAGTCGAGACCCCGACGAGGGGCGGGGGCCGGTCTCACAAGCCACTGGTGTCAGTTGGTTCACCTAAGATGTATACAGGTGCTCATTGGGTTATGAGTACACCGGACAGGACTCGCCGGGAACCTGCTAGTTGGGATTATACCAGACGTCAGATAGCAGTTCCCTGGTGACATGTGTACAGGTTAGTTCATCGACCTGAGGATCGTCATTTGTCTCGTGTGAGTTCCCACTGTACTTTGATTACTACCCTACCACGCTCAAAGGAGACTTGCAAACAGGTTTTAGTTGGGTACAGTCCCGAGCCACATGGAGGCAGTGAGCGGATCTTCAGGGGTTCGTCTCTCCCGGTATTGGGGGTGAGGTCGCGCTGTGTCTAGGAGAGCCATTACACAAAGTCCTTGGCCAAGGCAGGAGATTTACTGGTAGGTATTCCAGTAGTATCTCAGGGTGTTCTGGGCTACACTCCGACACGACTTGTACCGCTTTTGGGGTATGACTTTTACCAACCCCTTAGGCCCACCATGCGATGCTCATAGACGAACGGACCGGACTGTACGGATATTAGGCTCAGTAGGGTGTCAGGATGAGTTCGCTCATCGACGTCCCTTTTGGTCAATACCTGGTAGCCCGTTACGTATAGGCTAATACCTCTGACGTGCTAGTGGTTAAATCCACAACCAAAGTATTGACGAGTCTTTAGAGTCCCCCACAGACCAGTTTCTCAAGTTTCAGGCGAAACGCTATAGAGGCCGTATGGAGATATGGCAGGGTTCGATCAGATACGTGCGGTATTGCACGGATCATGATCGGACGGATAATACTAGCGGCTTTGGTTTAAGCCGGATCCTAGTATGGTACGGTGTAGATTTTGTCTCATTGCATTTGTATTTCGGTCGGAATACAAATGCGGGTATGTATATACAGTAGCGGGGTTTCCTGTAACTTATTACGAGATCAGTTTTATGAAGTTGCCAGTTTGCTTTCCGTTTCGGCCATTTTCATTTGTATCTTTCCTTGGCCGGAAATTGGTGGAGGAGGGCTTATTTGCATTTGTGCAAATTAGATTTGTGGAGGGTGGTCTTTGCATATTGTTGCTTCATGATAGATCTTGTTTGACCTTGACTTCTTCACTTGATCATTACTTGACTTTTGGAGTAATGATGATGTTTGATGGAGTGTGGGTTTGAGTTTGTGATCATTTCTTTTCATGATAACATTTTATCTCTCTCTTGCATTATTCTTGTGAGGCTCTCTCTCATTTTTCTCACTCCCTTCACCATGTTTTGGCCGGCCATAGAGGGAGGGGGCTGTCCAAAATTTCTATGTGGGAATTTTGTTCTTTTCATGCTACAAAATTCCCAAGTTCCTCTACAAAAGTTCATATATCAATTCCTCCACAAATAAGGCAACATCACAACCCCAAGAGACATAGTTCTACATTATTCTACAGCAATTCTTGGGCACGTCGACTCGCCAACTTCGTGCCCGAGTTGCCTCGATCCAGAGGTGGGAGCCTGTAAAAGAAGCCGGCGATGTGGTGCCCTTCCGGCGAGGAGGTGAAGACCGGAGATTCCGGGGAGATTGGGACGACGACGAGAAGACCGAAGGACACGGATCGCTTGGTATATCTCTCTACCCGTTCTTTAGTTAGCTAGGACTAGTTTAATGGCCCGATCCTGGATTTTAGTGCGCGGTGGTGCCGGTTTAAAAAGTTAAAGTAAATCATCGCTTCCGCATTTTGGCGTCGGATTGACGGCCGAGGCGCCGCCGTGCACTTACACTGGTATCAGAGCCACGCCATTAACCTAGTCTAGCTTGCACTAGTATGTTTAAAGCTTCGATCGAACAAACATTCCAAAACCGTATTTTTCATGTGCATTAGTTTCTGTCGAATTTTTTTTGGCTCCAAATTTTTTTCAGTGTGTTGCAGAATGACATGCAGGGAGTTGTAAGAACTCAGTAAAAATTTGGTCACCTTTTGTTACTGTTTAGCCTCAGAACCACGGCCAATGCCTTGCTTGGGCCGCGGTTCCGCCGCCACTTAGCCTCCTCACTGGACCAATTTTTTACAGAGGGTCTTGGACTGGGAAATTGGGGTTTTGGCACATTCTTTTTGGGCCCAGAATTTCTTTAAGTGCTACAGTAGTGCTTGGGGCCCACTTGGTAAAATTTGATCGATCGAAAATGTTTAAACATGTTAGTTCACAGTATTTACATTATATCTGCGACCGTGAATGTCACTTGATCGGTAAATTCCGTCTAACTGCTATAGCCCGGTTAGACGGATTTGCGAACGTGACATTCACGTTGATGTTCTGTGTTGTGCTGTGATGTTGCGGATTGGTCGTGGTGGATAGCCTGGATGCAATGTTAGTATAGATTTGGTTGTATTATGTACATTTGATATTGCGGGACGAGCGTCCGACATGTGGACTGCCGTCACTGCCTGTTTGTATATTATTCTTTTGGGGCATGACCGGGTCGAGGTCGATGTACCCGTTGTATGTATATTTTACTTTCTGTACTAGGATTACCCCGCGGAGGGGTGCACGGATAGCCGGGTTCTAGAGGGCAACGGGCCCGCATCTCATGGCGTTGAGACGGAGGGGGCTTCACTCTAGAATTGGCGGGCTATTCGCCGCACTCGTAGGTGGTACAGGTTGACCCAGGAGGGGTGCCCAAGTTACCGGATTCCGTGAAGTGCTGGGTGGTCCATTCACGTAGCTGAAGGGGGCTGCCTCGCTTCAGGTTTTGGTGGGTAACTTTCCGCGCTCGTAGGGGTCTAGGATTTCATTGCACAGGCTATCCACACGACCATGGGAACGTCGGGTTTCAGTAGCGGCTCTGTGGAACCCGGGGATCCCAGATATCTGTATTGTTCTGTGATGCTTATTACATTTCTGTGATGTTGCATTTTATCACGCCTTGAGCGAAATATTATATATTGATATATATACTAGTAGATGTTGTATATGTTTTGCATCCGCGCTAGTCCAGTCCCCGCTCTGTCGTTAGTTAACCTAACGGGTAATGACGGGACCTAGTGGCGAATGCGGATGGCATATACGTACGTCATTATTTTCGTTCTTTATTGGTGTGATCAATTGATGGGACTGCATTGATTCGAATCAATGCAAGCTAAACAAACCTAATCTGATGTTGTTGGAACAATTTTTCAAAAACCTGTTATTGCAAGGACGTTCTCTTTTGTTTTGCATCATGGTATTCGGTTATGAATATCCAGCATCTCAGTCGACGAGGAAAGGGCCGAGATCCCTTCACCGGGAGTGACCCCTTGGAAAGAAGTTTGCGTCAGGGCAATAACTTCACTATAGTCGTTTACTTTTGCTTTGCATCGTGGTATTCAGTTGGAATATCCTGCACCTCATTCTACGGGGAAAGAGCCGAGATCCCTTCACCGGGAGTGACCTCTTTCGCAAAGGTTTTCGTCACTATATTTTTATAAAGCTATCCAGTTCCTTCAACGATATCAAGTTCATTACGTTAAAGGTTTTCGCTAGAAACCATTCGTAGCCCTCCGTCGTTTCACATGGATAGTCAATAAGTATTCAAGCTATATTTGTTGGCCAAAGTCAAGGCATAGTGATTGGTAGCTATTGGGTATTCATGTGCAGCATAGATAGATGCGTTGGTTTGGGGCAGTCGTATAGCCTTGTTGGCCAAAGTCAAGGGCTTGTGCGGGTGGGCTCAAATTAACCTGGAGAATGACGGGTAGAACTTGACATGCGACTTATGATTTGTTGGCCAAAGTCAAGGTCATAAGAGCATGGGGCAGAAATCACATCGGGAGTTTCTAAAGAAACTGAAACTTGCCAGATATGCGCATACCTTCTGGAGTGTGATAACGTGAGCGGATTCCGTCACGTTATCATGCGATGATAGTTGGATCCCAATTCCCACTGATGAGTTGGTTTACTCCTCGGGTGATCCCAACTAATTCTTCTTTCAGATTTGGAGGAGAATTTGACGGTACAGTGGGAGGTTTCCAGATTAGATAAATTAGTAACCATTCTGATTTAGGTTAGAGTGCACGCTGAGTGTTTTCTTTTCTCTCTCTCTTTGGCAGCGACTATGACCCGAGCCTAGACTATGACTCAGTGACCAAAATTAACCGAACCTTCTTAAACACTGGCTTTTGGATTGTCAGAGTTGCATACCTCATTGCCACTCCTACTTTTACCCTTTTCTACAGGACACCCCGTATTACTATGAACATCCACTTCCATTGGACAAAACCATTGTATGGTTATATACGAACTCGAAGGAATTTATTCGAGGATGGTTTCCGGTTCTGGAGAAAACGAATAGGACTATTCAGTTGTCTTTTCCTTTTACCTTCTCTCAGGTTACGAGTACTCCTTGGTTTAGGAGATTGTACACCTATTACGCAAATTGGATAGTCTTCTTCCAGACCATAGGCAGGTGCCGACCGGTAGGGAATAAAGAAAACCAATTAGCCTAACGATGGTGTACAGAAGGTATTATATAAAGACAAAGAAAATGATGAGAAGGAGGGCAAAGTAAATTGCGACTGCTATTCACGACCAAACAAAGTAAATCATTACCACTCCTACATCACCTTTGTATTTCTCCAGGACACTCCATATCACTACGAAGATCCACAGTTTATTGGATACTCCATCGTATGGTTATATACGAACTCGAAAGGAACTTGTTCCAGTCCGGGGATGGATTCTGGTTCAGGAGAAATAGGAATAAGGTTTATTCGGTTGTCTTTTATCCTCACCTTCTCTCGCATTGCGAGTGATCCTAGGATTAGGACAGTACACCCATTATGCTTATTGGATAGTCTTCTTCTAAACCATAGGCTGGTGCCGAACGGTAGGGAAGGAAGAAAACCATTTGGCCTAAAGGGGTGTGCAGAAGGTAATGACTAAAGACATATGAAGGGATATGGAGAGATGGCAAAGAAATATACGGTTACAGTTGTGAATCTGGATAATGGAAGAGGCATTACTAGGAATACCAGAATACCCCATCGAAATATTTCAATGTTTCAGTTTCACTGTATACTGTTAAAAGAAAACCGATTTCCCAATTAATCCTTGCTCCAGGGTATGTATTTACCAGGTATGATTCTCACATCTGTATGGTTTTACAGATGATGAGTGGGAGTAAGTTATTGGGAATTAGGTGATCATCCTCATTATATCGGTATTCGTTGTAATCGGTGATATTTGAGGAAGTCACCTGGGTTGTTTGCCGGACGGCAAATATTTGGTTTTGAATATCCGCTGTTATGCACCAATTTCAAATTGATATATCTGTACGTCCATTTTCATAGAGTGAGATATACCTTTTTGAAATTATGTCTATGATATTTACCTATATCAGTGGATGGTTAGGTAAGGAGCAATAAACAGCGGTGTAATTCTTCATAACCATAGTACAGCTTTCAACCTACGAAACACAGGGAGTGAGTTATTAGACTCAAGGGACTTATACAGAGTATTGTATGTTGTCCAGTGTCCATAAGGACAGAGGGGTTGGTCCTCGTACTATATTCGGCTTACTTATGACTTCTCTAGTTCTAAGATAAGTGTTTCGTAGAAACATAGGGTCTGAGTTTTGAGAAGTTATAGGTATATGAATAAAGTAGAGAACCAGGTGTTGCAAGTATCAGGATTCTTCAAGGTGATCAAAGATGTAGATACTTGTGTATGGTATTCAGTTGATAGTAATGATTAAGAGAACTAGCTTCTCTTTCAATTTGCTCATAATTGGAAGCGTTCCTAAGTTGAGTAACGCTGATCGGCCTCCTTCCATTTAGTTAACATGCACTGGAGACAGCTGCATGATTTGAATCTGGTTCAATTAAATCAGTGCCTCTGGTCCTATATTGGATATAGAACAGTTCGTATCTTAACGATGTTAAGGTACGGGGAGTTGTCGGCTTATGCTTAAAACCAGACTCTGGATAACTCAAGGCACGTTTCTGTAATGGCTGTTTGTAGGTTGACCTAGGCTATGACGAGGGTTGACTTTCTACCATCTGGAAGATCAATAGTGATATTGTTCTTGACTCGCCACAGTTTTAACAAAAATGGATTTTTTCAGAAAACAGTAGTGGGAGTATGGTAGAACTGGAAGTGATTCCAGAACCGCAGACGATTACTGAAAATTTGATAAGTACCTAAAGATTCAATCTGGTTTGACATTCCATTGGCCACTCCGCAGATAAGGTGGGTAACCTCAGGCACCCGAGAGGTACTCTGGTAGCCTCAAGGATGGTGGCAGGGAGGTTCTTGTTTACCCAGACTTGCCAATGCTGTTGTTCCAGACTGTGAGACCCGGCAGAAGGATGAGTATAGCGTCGTTCTAAACTAGCTTTAGAAGTGTACGTTTATATGACTCTGCCAGAGGGTTGTCATGATCAGTGGGAGCAGCGGAAGCACTGGTGGACAACAGGCTTATGTCTATTTATAGACTAAAGCAGATATAGCGGGGATAGATCATCTGTTTCTGATGTGACAGTCATAGTTTTGACTTCATCAGAATAGGGGATGGATCTGTTAAGAAGGTAGTAGCGTGTGATGTCCTGGTATTTGGATAACATACACAGAGTAGGAAAGGAAACTCCTATACTACGATCGGTTATACTTTGGTTGTCACACAGTAGTTTCTCCCCAAATGGACTTGGACATTTTATCAAACATTCTGGTTACTAGATCTATAGATCTAGATTTGGGTAGTTTCCCAATCAGGGTACTTAGACAGCATTCTAAAAGTATTTAGAATGAACGGCTCCTGGCACGGTAGTATACCTGCAGGTGATGGAGTCACCCTCTCTAAAGGAGTCTTACAAACTAAAGGGGAGAGAGATGTGCATGATTGGCAGATCACTTGCATAGGCAATTGAGTCAATCATGAGATGTCAAGTACCACACCAGATGTTGTTTTTGCAACAGATGCAATAAGTTGATATTGATCCAATCCTGGAGAAACAATCGGAAGCAGTTTTAGAACATAAGTGGATGTTCTAGGGATATGATAACGACAGCCTCTTTTGGGAGACGGTTATCATTCCAGGCTTCCAAGGTGACCTGGATGACAGAGAGGTTGTCAGAGTTATAGTTTTCCTTCTGACGAGGGGCAGTATTTTGGACAGGTGGTCCAAGGGGATACTGAGGGAGGCATGGCGCAGGATACTGATTGAGTTCAGTTGACGATACAGTCTAAGAAGTTTGGATTTGGAGTTCATTTGTGAGCTAGGTCACATCAGACATCCAGACACATTCTAAGATAGGTATTGCTCATTTCGGGAGATGGCTTTCTCCGCGAACTTGAGATATAGAGAGACATAGAAAGAAACATCAAAGCGGATCCACTCACTAAGGCTATTCCTCGAACGCAATAGTTTCACAAACGAGCTTTGTGAGACTGACTAGTAAGGGAGTTGGGTGTTCGGTATCACACGGGATGTGAGTATGCGACATCGCAATAATTAGCCTTGAGTGCAAGTGGGAGATTGTTGGAGATAGTGCCCTCAGAGTCAATTATTGGATCACAGGCACGTGATTGCAATGATTGAGGGAGGACCTATCCCAGTAGGACAGTCTTACTCAAGATGATAGTATGCTATCTGGTTTATCTTTATCATCGTGTACTGCTTTAGGTGACCTGACAGGTCGCTATTACACGTTGATAGAGCCCCTAGGATTCTTGCTTGACTGCCAGCAGTATGAGGGCGATCATGTACGTGGGAGCTGGTAGTCTATAAGCACATCCTTAAAAGGTCCTTAGTCGTGGGAGTTTCGAGATAGGGCATCGATACTCCAGAGTAGACTAGTGTATACAGTCGAGACCCCGACGAGGGGCGGTGGCCGGTCTCACAAGCCACTGGTGTCAGTTGGTTCACCTAAGATGTATACATATGCTCATTGGGTTATGAGTACACCGGACAGGACTCGCCGGGAACCTGCTAGTTGGGATTATACCAGACGTCAGATAGCAGTTCCCTGGTGACATGTGTACAGGTTAGTTCATCGACCTGAAGATCGTTATTTGTCTCGTGTGAGTTCCCACTGTACTTTGATTACTACCCTACCATGCTCAAAGGAGACGTGAAAACAGGTTTTAGTTGGGTACAGTCCCGAGCCATATGGAGGCAGTGAGCGGATCTTCAGGGGTTCGTCTCTCCCGGTATTGGGGGTGAGGTCGCGCTGTGTCTAAGAGAGCCTTTACACGAAGTCCTTGGCCAAGGCAGGAGATTTACTAGTAGGTATTCCAGTAGTATCTCAGGGTGTTCTGGGCTAGACTCCGACACGACTTGTATCGCTTTTGGGGGTCTGACTTTTACCAATTCTCTAGGTCCGCCATGCGATGCTTATAGACGAACAGACCGGACTGTACGGATATTGTCACTGACAGGCTCAGTAGGGTGTCAGGATGAGTTCGCTCATCGACGTCCCTTTTGGTCAATACCTGGTAGCCCGTTACGTATAGGCTAATACCTCTGACGTGCTAGTGGTTAAATCCATAACCAAAGTATTGACGAGTCTTTAGAGTCCCCCACAGACCAGTTTCTCAAGTTTCGGGCGAAACGCTGTAGAGGCCGTATGGAGATATGGCAGGGTTCGATCAGATACGTGCGGTATTGCACGGATCATGATCGGACGGATAATACTAGCGGCTTTGGTTTAAGCCGGATCCTAGTATCGTACGGTGTAGATTTTGTCTCATTGCATTTGTATTTCGGTCAGAATACAAATGCGGGTATGTATATACAGTAGCGGGGTTTCCTGTAACTTATTACGGGATCAGTTTTATGAAGTTGCCAGTTTGCTTTCCGTTTCGGCCATTTTCATTTGTATCTTTCCTTGGCCGGAAATTGGTGGAGGAGGGCTTATTTTCATTTGTGCAAATTAGATTTGTGGAGGGTGGTCTTTGCATATTGTTGCTTCATGATAGATCTTGTTTGACCTTGACTTCTTCACTTGATCATTACTTGACTTTTGGAGTAATGATGATGGTTGATGGAGTGTGGGTTTGAGTTTGTGATCATTTCTTTTCATGATAACATTTTATCTCTCTCTTGCATTATTCTTGTGAGGCTCTCTCTCATTTTTCTCACTCCCTTCACCATGTTTTGGCCGGCCATAGAGGGAGGGGGCAGTCCAAAATTTCTATGTGGGAATTTTGTTCTTTTCATGCTACAAAATTCCCAAGTTCCTCTACAAAAGTTCATATATCAATTCCTCCACAAATAAGGCAACTTCACAACCCCAAGAGACATAGTTCTACATTATTCTACAGCAATTCTTGGGCATGTCGACTCGCCAACTTCGTGCCCGAGTTGCCTCGGTCCAAAGGTGGGAGCCCGTAAAAGAAGCCGGCGATATGGTGCCCTTCCGGCGAGGAGGTGAAGACCGGAGATTCCGGGGAAATCGGGACGACGACGAGAAGACCGAAGGACACAGATCGCTTGGTATATTTCTCTACCCGTTCTTTAGTTAGCTAGGACTAGTTTAATGGCTCGATCCGGGATTTTAGTGCGCGGTGGTGCCGGTTTAAAAAGTTAAAGTAAATCATCGCTTCCGCATTTTGGCCTCGGATTGACGGCCGGGGCGCCGCCGTGCACTTACACCCTAAGTCATGAACAAATGCTAAGAACTCATGACAACCCTTCTTCTAGAATCGTCCCGCACAAGGAGCAGAAATCATGTTGGCAGGAGTTACATTATAGTCTCCCTGCACAACAAAGATCGGTTTACCTGGAATACAAAATCTGACCGCTTTCCCCCGACAATCTACATAAGAATGACAACCGGCCAACCAATCCATACCAAGAAATATATCAAAACCTAACATGTCTAGGAGAATCAGATCAACCAAAGAATCCCTATCACCAATACGTAATGAACGTGACCTGAATACATGTCGAGCTATAAAAGAATCTCCTACAGGAGTAATCACAACTAGAGGTAATTCTAACAACGACAAAACCCATCCCAGAGAACGTGCAAAGTGTGCAAATACGTATGAATGCGTAGAAACAGAATCAATTAGAATAAGCGCGTTTAAGGAACATACTGAAAGAATACCTGTTACGACTGCATTGAATGTCTGGGCATCCTGACGTCCTTCCTTAAAATCTACAATTCCTAGCGAAATGCCCTGGACGTCCACAACTAAAACAGGTAGATGGGGGCTTCTGCTCAACGGGGTACGAACAGAAGATATGGTCCTGAGTCCTATCTCGACCAACACTGCGGCCTGAATTGAATCTGCCTCGACTTCTTCGTCCTCTCGAATTACGATTGTCATGACCACGGCCTTTGTGGGCATTGATCTGGCGTGGAACAACAACAGGTGTAGGAGGTAATGTGCTCGGAGAAGGTTGTGAGACCGATGCCTCACCCTGTCGCCTCACGGGACAATCCCTAATAAAGTGATATGGACACCCACACCCGAAACATCCTTGCACGGGCTATTGAACATATGGGTATAAGTGATAGAACTGATCTATACAGAATTTGCCACGACCTCTACAAACACGTCCTGGTGCTGATGTATTATTACGAATTTGCCTTGGTCTCTGAACATCCGTATGTAGAGTAGTGGTCGATCTCCGTGCTCGACTAATCTCCAGCAAGGATCAGATCATTCGGCGCATCCCTTGAACATTTGTCTCCATCCTAGCTATACGATTAATATCGGGTGGATCAATCGGTTCATGAAAGATAGGCGCACTGCCCAGTTCTGTCCCCGTTTCAGACAAGCCCGTTACAATCTCATATCGAACAGCGGTACTCCGAGTCCCTGTAGTCGTTAATGACATAGTGGCTAGAGTAAGAAACCTGATCGATAAGGAAATTGCAATCGAATCACAAGATACACGGAATTAAGGAAAGAAGTATGAACAAACATCTCCTAAGGTTACTTAGGCTGAGTATCATAGCGTAATTATGCCGCGGAACATACGTACTGTACCGCACTCATCCTAATTCACCTACTCCATCAAACCAAAGGTCATCTTACGTAACAATCTCAAGTCGACTTACCTTAACTCACTACTCGATTCCGTAAGGTTAATCCTAAGCTCTAATACCAACTTTTTCACGACCCAAAGTTTGGATGTGACCAGCACTTAGATTGTATAATATCTAAAGATATTTACACAATCCGAGTAAGCCAAAAATCAAGATCAAAAACCTTTTTGCGGAATTTTAGAAAAAAAATTAGTTTTTTAAGTAAAAATCATAGATTTTAAGTATTTAAGATCTTGATAGTAATTTCCTATTGCATTTATAATAAAATCAGTTATAAAGTGTTTAATTTGGTTGCATCCCTAGTTAGGAGCAACGATACTAACAGTGGAAATCAATACATACTCATAATACGACATCAAAGAAGAACCTCAGACATAAATAAAAGAATTATCATTTAATACAACTAAACGATCTCCTCTGTCAAAATAATATACATACAATCATATATCGTTCTAAGTCATTATTCAGGGTCTGATGGAGATACTTTAGATTCAATATACAATACCAAAAGAGAAGGTTATTACATAGGTAACCCACCTAACAAAAGATGCGATAAAAGCTGATAAGTGGATCTGCACTGCGGCTAACCATCCACTCGACTCCTGTAAAGAACTGTGGCACAACGGGGGTGAGTTACTAACTCAGTGAATATAACTAACATATAACGGCTGATAATATAAATATGACGAACTAGAACTAATTTCAACAATAATGAATGCGATGCATGATAACAGGTGGAGGAATGAATATGTAATACTCCATGTATGAATCAAAACCGAAATCTCTTCAATTGTTTTCCAAATCATGTTCACTTTTCCGTGTCTAATCATCGACACAAATCTTCGGTGTTTCATCAGGCATCATTTCTCGAATGATCATGTAATCAATAACACCGGTCGGTATCATCTAAATATCCGCCGTGTTCATAATTGTCTTCGGAATCGAGTATCCTCGTTAGGCTCCCTGCCAAAAGTGCTGCTTTCCTGCCCCTTGGTCTCGACCGGGTCCACCATGTATCCAACTGTATGGCCACCAACTCAGTATGGATAAAATTGTAAATCTGTAACTGTATGACCCCCAACTCGGTCCGGAATAAAACCAAATCATAAAAACGACATATCATGGTTGGCGTGACACATAATCATGAAAATCACTGATTTTTCGTAATAGTATATGAAAGCTTAAAACCATAAATCCTCAATAATATAAATGCCTCTTATATCAACTACTAATACTGGAATACGAAATATGATGTCATATATGCTAATTACTACAACTATTGATACTTAAGGTATGATAATAATCATTTTAATAGAATAATATCTAAGTGTGAAGTGACATGTTAATATCGACGAGGTGTGTAACATGTAGATATGTGCATGTGCAGCATAACTCGTCGATAATGGTGCAGTGTTCTAAAAAGTATTAATCCTGGAGGTATATATAGATTTAAGAATGCATATGAAAAATTTAACATACAAAAGCAAAATTTGTATTTAAACCTAACTACGGGCGTATCACACCATCTTTACAAGATCCCCCGGTAGATGTTTAGTCTACTCACCGGAATACGTCGTAACTACTCAGAAATCACCAATCATATTCCTTTCCTTGCTGCCTCCAAAGTTCCCGTATTTGAATCTAACATCGAAATTTACTTGTATAAGGAAACGACTAACTCCGATACGACGAATATGAAAATACAAGTTCTTACGTACTAATTATATTACCTATGACTATTTTAAACTATCAAACCTTTATAATAACTAGATTTTAATCCCTCGCTGTTTGCAACAGAAACTTAAACGCGTTACGAATTTACCGTGTCGTATTTTAGAACTTTGATCCTTTTTCCGATATTAGTTCCCAGATTTTATATATAGTTAAATTAACTATTTTAAACAATACCAAAATATCCCAAAAATGATACAGAGACCTACCCAAAAACCCAAAACCCCAAAGTCCACCAAAAATCCGGCGACGCCGGAATTCTCCTATAGATCGCCGGCCAAAATCCGAGCCCCTTGGTTCGTACTTCTAGGGTTTGTTTAGGTCCAACATACAATATTTAGGCATTGTTTGGTTAAGTTGATTTTTCTCTGAATAATAGCAGATTACTATAGAGCTAAGTTTTACCAAAAATACGATATTCGATTTCTAAATTTTACAATTACAGAACTATAATCTACTGAGTTAAGGATTTTACCTACTGAAGATGGTTGAAAAGCTTCCTCTAAGACATCCAAATCCTTAGCTCCTAACTTGAAGGTGGAAATCCTTAGCCTAATTCTTCTTCTTCACATCTCTTTGCTTTTATTTCTCTTTGTGTGTTCTAAGTGTTATTTTTCTCTTTCTTTTGAAATTTTCTAAATTTTAATTTGGTTAAATGATCTGAACACATGATATATAGTCAAGGGAAAGAGTGAGGTGTAGGATGAGGTGTCACTAAGCAAGGTGTGTCATTCTCATGCAAGGAGGAGGTGTTGTGCATGAAGGGTGCATGCAAGAAGGAGGTGGCTTTGCATTATCACTCCAACGTTTTATTCTTGTGATAATTATGATCTAAATCATTATCTAACCCCTTTTTTACTTTCACCCTCAACAATCCCAAGTTTGCATAATTTCCTAAACTTTACACAAAGACCCTTCACTATCTATATTATTATATAACACCATTCTAATTAAAATGAAGCTAAATTTCACATTAAAACCCTTGTAATTTTTTTATGTTACACACAAAAATTTCAATTTAATTTGTTTTACATACTACTTAAGAAAATGTCCTATTTTGTTTTAATAACTTTTTTTAAATTAACATTTTATTATTTAATTAATTAATTTTATTTATTTTCAATTTTTCAAAATGTTACAGTGGTGTCAGGGAGCGGAGAGGGAGGTGAGGAGGTGACGGTGGGGTGAGGGTGATGGCGACGGCGAGTCTCCGACGACGGTTAACGACGATATTGGGGTTTCTGGGGTCGGCGTCGGGGTTGTGCAGGGATGTCATGGTGCTCGGGAAGAAGGAGAAGGGGAGGTGGAAGCGGAGGTGGTGAAGGTGGTGATGAGGGTGGCGACGAGGTGAGGTGATCGGCGGCGGCGGTGCAGGCGTGGGCGAGGGTTGGGGTTTCCTCGTGGACGAGTGCAGAAGAAGAAAGAGAGAGGTGAGTTGTTATAGTAATTCGATTTAATATATATATATATATATATATATATAGAGAGAGAGAGAGAGAGAGAGAGAGAGAGAGAGAGAGTAGAGTGACAGAGAGAAATGAGAGAGAGAAGAGAGAGGCTGAGAAAAATATTATTTAGTTAATATATATTATATATAAACTGTTAGTTATAAAAATATTATAATATATATATATATATATATATATATATATATATTATGTTTAAACAGCTAATATCAAAATACTCCGAAAATTATCCAGATTTCTTCTAAAAATCTAGTTTTTAAATATGGAGAATATACGTAAAAGTTAAAACCATAATGCGATGTCTAGTCAATAAAAATGCATACCCACAAATACGGATCTACGTAAATATACATAGCAATACAAACGGGTCTGTTTTAACAATCTGGACATGAACATTATACATGTGTGCAACCAGATGATATGGGGTATGATGACATGCAAGGCTAGATGTAAAAATATGTTATTTAATTTTTATTTTGTATTATTTAAAAGATATGCAGACACAAAAATATATTATACATGTATATAGAATCTAGATGTGCATAGATCCTATGTACTAGTAAATATATGACGTAATCTAGAACTATGTTGGGTTTCTAACATGCGGGTCGGGTCATATGCTAACCACAGTTACCAAAAACACTATCCGCACCCAAATGCAATAGTAATTAGAAATCTGTCGCGAAATTTGAAATACCCCAAATAAAATATAGTGTAATAGTGCTACGGTGCAGAAGGAAAGACTTTTCCACCAAAAAGTTGCTCTCCGCCTTCAACCCAATGACGAGTGAGCACCGCAACGAAGATCCCAGCACGAGCCGTCGTCGATCGTCTCCGAAGACGGGTAGGCGATCCCCCCATCGCGCACTTCGTAACGGGGATGGGAGCGATTCTGCCCCATCAGTTCCCAATGTTATCGAAGCCCTAGCTGCACGGATCGACTGATTAGCAGCGGTGGTGGACGTAATCGCTCATGTTCAGACAGCCAGCCTTCAAACCACCACTCCTGCATCCCAGAACGATGGTGGACAGGAGACAGCGGCGGCCCATCACATACAACCTGAGGTAAATGCCTTGACCGGTTCCCTGATCAGCCTTAACATTGTGGAACATCGGTGTGCCAACTCCGGCAGTTGAGACACCGTATGAGGAAGGGCTCACGTACCGTCGAGTGCTAGGAGGAATAGAGATTTCCCGGTTCGATGGGCACCAAATAGTCTGCCACCTCAGTTTCAAGACCAACCGAGTTATTACTTCAATGCTCACCGAGCTCCCTCGCACTCCGAGGTAACGTAGGTTAGGTCACCTGATTTCAGGAGATACCGACATCGCCACGACCACCGAAACCACATGCATGGAACTCTTCGGGGGGAGCCACGAAGGATTTATGGAAAAGATTTGAGGAACGCCATAGTATAGAGCTAAAGCCGTTCCGTCGCCCAAACCCGAAGTGGGTACATCGGAGATTCCGACCAGGGAGAATCCTCGGGTACAAACAGCGAATCGATGTCCTTGAGAGGAAGATCGATGGCATCTAGCTCACCACCCGCCAACCTGGTGAGTCAGCTAAATATTCATCGGTCTGTCTCACGAAACCTTTCACCAAGCAGTTTCTGAGAACACGCGTCTCTTCTGGGAACAAGCTGCCCAAAGTAGCTCTATTCAATGGTAAGTTTGACCCGAAGGATCACCTGGACGCATTTACCGCGTCCATGGACTATCAGGATAACTCAGACGCTGCTCGGTGCTGAGCATTCCTCACCACCCCCATCCAAGCAGGACGAGACCGAATCCGCAGTCTGACTCCACGCTCGATCTTGACCTTTGATAGATTGGCCACAGAGTTCCTCAACCATTTCGTCGGCAACCGACGGTAGAAGAAATCGGTTGACTACCTGTTCACCATCAAGAATGAGGACATGGAGTCTTTTAGGGGCTATAATACCCGGTTGTATAATGCTCTTCTGGAGGTACCCAAGCACCGGGATGAAACGGTCATAACCGCCCTGAGGTCTGGTCATAACTTAAGACCATGGCCGAGGTGAAAGTTTGGACTAAGCGAGAAATCCAACTCAAGTCTGAGGTCAATGCTAATCTCCACCAGGAGACAGGGGAGACCGAAAGAAAAAGGACCTGGAAGAAAAGAAGAATCCTGATCGTCCGAAACCTTATTTTCTGAGGTTTCATGATTACACACCTCTAAGCGTCTCGCAAGTCGAGCTGTTAGAAGAGGCGAAGAGCGAGTGATTCTTCAAGCTAGCACCAATGATGCAAAGGCCGGGCAAATGACTCCATGGCCCATTTTGCACCTATCATCTGATGCAAGGGCACCTGACCAAGAATTTTAAACAGCTGCGCGACTACATCGTAAATCTGATCCGCTTCGGTTACTTGGCGAAATACCTGTGAGAAAAACGTCAAGCGGATAGGGAGAAAGCCGAGAAACAACTTGCAGGAGAGTTGACGATCGGACAGATCATAGTCGTCTCCGTTGGCTCGAGTTCGAGTAACGAGGACACTCGCCATATCCAGCTAATCATGACCTTAGATGGTCTCCCTGTTGGATATAGTGCCCTCTAAGTCAATTATTGGATCGCAGGTACGTGATTGCAATGATTGAGGGATGACTTATACCGATAGAACAATCTTACTCAAGATGACAGCATGCTATCTGGTTTGTCTTTATCATCATATATATGTTGATAAAGCCCATAGGATTCTTGCTTGACTACCAGCAGTATGATGACGATCATATATGTGGGAGCTGGGGTCTATAAGCACATCCTTAAAGTGTCCCTAGTCGTGGGAGTTTCGAGACAGGGTATCGATACTCCAGAGTAGACTAGTGTATACATTCGAAACCCCGACGAGGGGCGGTGGCCGGTCTCACAAGCCATTGGTGTTAATTGGATCACCTAAGATGTATACAGATGCTCATTGGGTTATGAGTACACCGGACATGACTCGCCGGGAACTTGCTGGTTGGTATTATACCTAGCGTCAGATAGCAGTTCCCTGGTGACATGTGTACAGGTTAGTTCATCGACCTGAGGTCGTCATTTGTCTCGTGTGGGTTCCCACTGTACTTTGATTTATACCCTACCTCGGGTCAAAGGAGTCGTGCAAACAGGTATATTTTGGGTACAGTCCCGAGCCACATGGAGGCAATGAGCAGATCGTCGGGGATTCGTCTCTCCCGGTATTGGGGGTGAGATCGCGCTGTGATTAGGAGATCCATTACACGAAATCCCTGGCCAGGGTAATCGACATATACTGGTAGGTATACCAGTAGTATCTCAGGGTGTTCTGGGCTGCTCTCTGACACGACTTATACTGCTATTGGGGGTCTGACGTTTACCGGCCCCCTAGGCCGTATATGCGATACTCATAGACGAATGGACCGGACAGTACGGATATTGTCACTGTCAGGCTCGGTACGTTTCTGGATGAGTTCGCTCGTCAGCTTCCCTTCCAATCAATACATAGGCAACTGTTACGTACAGCTAGTACCTCTGATGTGCTAGTGGTTATACCCAGTGGCAATGTATTGATGAGTCATTAGAGTCCCCCACAGACACTTTCCCAAGTTCGGGCGAAACATTGTAGATACCATATGGTATTATGGCAGGGTTCGGAAAATGCACGTGCGTTTTCGCACGTGTCATTTTTCGGGCAGATAATACTGGTAGGCTTTGGTTTAAGCCGGATCCCGGTATTATACTGTGTAGATATAATATCTTTGTCTCAGTTGCATCTGTATTCGGTCGTAATACAAATGCGGGTATGTTTATACTGTTACGGGGTTATCCTGAAATTCGTTTCAGGATCACTTTTGGAAGTTGTCAGTTTTCAGTTTTCTATCACCCGTATTTAACATTCGGTTAAAGACGGATTTATCTTCTCTTGAGATGAGTGTGGAAGCTTCTAGATGATGACTAGGATGGTGAGGTGGCTTGTGACTCATTTGTTCATTAATGGTGCATTTATTAGTTGATGACTAAGGGTTATGAATCATAGTTTTCATTAATGAGTTCATACTAGGTGTATCTTGACTCATGCTTTTCTTAGTGCTTAAGGTTACTCTCCCCTTCATATAGTGGCCGGACCCCTCATGGTAGTGGCATGGATTCATTTGGCAAAAAGATTATGATAGTTTAGTTCATGGAAATTTCATATAGCTCAATTTCTATTTACCCGATTCCAATTGGCAACTTCATTAACCGTTCGTCCATAGCCTTGAACGTAACTAGACAAAGTGTTCTACTCATTCTCTACATCAATCTTGGTTGTCTCTTTTAGCAAACTTGAAGATCGAGTTGCCTCGGTTCAGAGGCGGGAGCCCGTTTAAAGATCCGTCGACGTGGTGCCACCAGGACGACGAGACCGGAGATCGAGCGAGTTCGGATCAGCTGCAACAAAGCGTGGGATGATGGTTGAAGACCGAAGGACCCGGATCGTTCGGTATAACATTTCTACCCACTTTGTAATTTGTTAGTTTAGCGTTAATGGCAGATCCTGGGATATAGTATGCGATAGCGCCAGTTGTAAAAGTTTTGTTCCGCATATTGGCGTCTGTTAGACGGCCGAGGCGCTACCGTAAACTTACACTCCCCTCCAAGAAGGGTAAGAAGGTTACCCCAATCATATTGACCGACGAGGACCACATGGCATATCTGTCCCGCACAATGATCCCCTGGTAACCATGGCCCGGGTGAACAGGTACGAAGTCAAGAGAATCCTCGTCGACTTAGGAAGTTCGGCGGACATCCTATTCTATGACCACTTCCACCGTATGGAATTAAACCCGTCTGATCTTCAACCAACCTTGCATCTTCTCTCAGGATTCACCAACCACTCTGTTCAAGATGAGGGGATAATCACTTTCCCTTTAAACAATAGAGAGGCCGGGAGAACCCGAACAATGATGGTGAGTTTCCTCGTCGCACGGGTTCCTCCTCATACAACGTCCTTCTAGGTCACCCGACCTTAAATTCCCTTCAAGCCAAGATCTTGACCTCCCTCCTCACACTCAAGTTTTCTCTGAGCGAGGGTGGGATAGGCCGGGTCTACGGAGACTAGCAAATCACCAGGGTATGTCTCGCTACAGCAGTTCCCGAGAAAAAAGAAGTTGATCTGAACGACGGACCGTGTGATCTTCGGGAATCACTGGATACACGGGATGACAAGAAAAAAATCCGGGGTTCCCCAGTAGAAGCTCTGACTGAGGTTCCCCTCAATGATGGGGAAAGCATCCGGACCATCCAGATTGGGTCCCTCCTGACTGGGGGAACAAAAGACAATCTCATATAATTCCTCCAAGACAACTCCAACGAGTTTGCTTGGACTCCTACGGACATGTCGGGGATTGACCCTTAAGTGATCTCCCATAAGCTTAGGGTTGATTCGAAAGCCTGGTCAGTCCGACAAAAGAAAAGAAGCTTCTTTCCTATCAAGCAGAAAGCGGTTGAAGAAGAAGTAGAAAAACTTCTCCCAGCCAACTTCATCAAGGATCTGGACTACTCAACCTGGCTGGCCAACGTGGTCATAGTAAAATAGGCGAGCGGGAAGTAGCATATATGTATCGACTTCACCGATCTGAACAAGGCCTGCCTAAAGGAAAACTATCCGCTTTCTCAGATATATCAGCTGGTGGATAGCTCGGCTGGTGATTTATTGTGAAAAAAGTGTTTGTGTAAATAACCACAATCAAGACAGTGTCGCTAGTAGCCAGCCGCGATGAGTACGGGTCTTCCGCAGGGAAACATGAACTCTTTTCTTACTTTAGACGAGTTGATAAAATATGGGCGATTGTTTGTCATTATATTTTAAAACGGATATAAAATTTATAATAAAAAAGGCTTGTAGGGTTCATAGGACTTAGTAGTAATGGATGAATAATTAAAAATGACTTTTTTAACTTTTAATAATTTAAAGCTAGATCGATAGTTATGAATGTAGATTAGGCTTTTCGGAAGAAACTAGGGTTTCCCCACTATTAACCCCTGTCCTTTCATTGATCTCTATTCATGTCTAGCCCTTACCAAAATAATTGTTAAACCATTCTCAAATCGTGGTCGTGACTATCAATAAATTGGTAGCGCACCCGATGAGGTGGTTAACATTTATTTTCCTAAAATTTATAAACTTTAAAATGTATAAAAAAAGTTAATAGATCTTTTCATCCATTATCTCACCCTATGCTACAAACCCTAGCATGCTAGGAATTGCTCGCTCATGGTTAACTTAGAATAGAGGTTGAAGAAGAATGAAATCATGGTTAAGATGCAGAAAAGTAATGCAGAAATTAAGTGCAAAAAGGATTTAAAATAAAAACTCCCTTTATTAATCAACTATTGCATACAAATTTTCTCCTTAGAAAGTAGATTAAAAGAACCCTAGTTTGCTCTAGATCTCTCTCTTGTTGGAGGTAGATGAATAGATGATGATCACTCGGATACATGGATCTCTTAATCTCTTCGGTGATGATTTTCAATGTACAGCTCTCGGTCCCTTATATAGTCCTTAAAACCAGAAACCCTAGATTCCATATAGGAATATATTCAGTTAAGATCATGATCCCAAAATCTCACATCCAACGGCCCAGATTTAACCGCTGAACCGCCGCAAAATGCCACTTTTGGCCACCCTTCCGCCGCGCTTTGGTGGGATCATGACTTAGGATTTTTTCTGGCTTCTTGTGTTGACATGTGGAGATCCTTTTGATGTCTAGATTCTAAAAATAATACTCTAACTCTCTGCCGTTGCTAGATCTCTCGATTTGCTTCTAAATTTTGGCAGATTTGGTTCTGATATCCCGATTTAACTCGGATCTCTTACTTGGATTCCAGACCTGAGATAATACCTACACAATATCTTAAATCAAAGTGTTTAGTAGCATTTGGTATTTTTGAGATATTATCTTAACCATTTATATGATATAATATCTTAAGAATATTGATTAGAAATATTTGAAATGATATACATATTTTAATTATTAATATTTCATTTAAATATTATATGCATATATTTTCCCTCATTATATTAATTATAATGTAGAAACATATGATAATAATCCTTTTATAAATAAACCCACATATGTTCTATATTTACAATAAACACCTTTTAGTACTTAACAATAGTAGGGAAAATATTCATTCAAAAGTGCAATATTTTAGACTAATCAAATACCCCCAAACTTATCTTTGATCGTCCCGAGCAAACTAGTTATTAAAGAGAAAAAGAAAGAGAAAAAACTAAATAGCACACTTTCGTAGGCAACACGATTGCACTTAGCACATGCAACAAGCCTTTAAACCTCCAGGTGTTCCTAGTAGGAGGAGTGTTGTCTTCTGAGGGTTTTTAGTGGATTACACCCACAAAATCCCATAATAAAAGAGAGAAGATGAAAGTTACATACAAAGATAAGCAACATATTGTAAGTGCACGGCGGCGCCCCGGCCGTCAATCCGACGCCGGAATGCGGAAACGAAACTTTTCTAAAAACTAGAAACTGGCACCACCGCGCACTAAAATCCCGAATCGGGCCATTAACCTAATGCTAGCAAATAAGAGAAAGGGTAGAAAGCTATACCGAGCGATCCGTGTCCTTTGGTCTTCGGCCTCCACCCCGATCTCCTCGCGGAATCTCCGGTCTTCATCTCCTCGTCGGAAAGGGCACCACATCGCTGGGTTCTTCTACAGGCTCCCACCTCTGGACCGAGGCAACTCGGGCACGAAGTTGGCGAGCCGACGTGTCCAAGAAGTGCAGTAGACTAGTGTAGAAACCATTGTCTCAATCGTGGTTATGAAGTTGCCTTGTATGGAATGGAGAAGAGATGAGCTTTGGAGAGGGGTTTGGAATTTTTGTAACAAGCAAAAGAATGAGATAATTTTTCCCACCACCACAAAATGAATCTCCCCCTCTCCCTCTAAAATGTGGCCGGCCAACTAAGAATGGGGAGTGGGAAAAATCCATGAAGGGAGGTGAGTGTAGGAAAAGGAATGGTGACCATAAGCCAAATCAAGCCTCACATCAATTTCAAATACAAATTCAATCTCATTAATGCAAAACAAGTGATACAAAAAGAATCTCATGATGCATAGAACCATCATGAAGCCACATATACAAATAACACCTCCACAAAAGATAATTTGCACACTTGCAAATTAGCCCCTCCATCAGAAAAGTCCGGCCGTGAAGGAACAAAGGAAAACTGGCCGGAACGGAATACAAACTGGCAACTTCAGAAAATTGATCCCGTAATAAATTACAGGAAAACCCCGTGACTGTATATACATACCCGCATTTGTATTCCCACTGAATACAAATGCAAAGAGACAAAATCTACACTGTACAATACTAGGATCCGGCTTAAACCAAAGCCCGCTAGTATTATCCGTCCGATCATGATCCGTGCAATACCGCACGTATAAGATCGAACCCTGTCATATCTCCATACGGCCTCTACAGCGTTTCACCCGAAACTTGAGCAACTGTCTGTGGGGGACTCTAAAGACTCGTCAATACTTTGGCTGTGGATTTAACCACTAGCACGTCAGAGGTATTAGCCATACGTAACGGGCTACCAGGTATTGACCAAAAGGGACGTCGATGAGCGAACTCATCCTGACACCCTACTGAGCCTGTCAGTGACAATATCCGTACAGTCCGGTCCATTCGTCTATGAGTATCGCATGGCGGGCCTAGGGGGTTGGTAAAAGTCAGACCCCCAAAAGCGGTACAAGTCGTGTCGGAGTGTAGCCCAGAACACCCTGAGATACTACTGGAATACCTACCAGTAAATCTCCTGCCTTGGCCAAGGACTTCGTGTAATGGCTCTCCTAGACACAGCGCGACCTCACCCCCAATACCGGGAGAGACGAACCCCTGCAGATCCGCTCACTGCCTCCTTGTGGCTCTGGACTGTACCCAACTAAAACCTGTTTGCACGTCTCCTTTGAGCGTGATAGGGTAGTAATCAAAGTACAGTGGGAACTCACACGAGACAAATGACGATCTCAGGTCGATGAACTAACCTGTACACATGTCACCAGGGAACTGCTATCTGACGTCTGGTATAATCCCAACTAGCATGTTCCCGGCGAGTCCTGTCCGGTGTACTCATAACCCAATGAGCACCTGTATACATCTTAGGTGAACCAACTGACACCAGCGGCTTATGAGACCGGCCCCGCCCCCCGTCGGGGTCTCGATTGTATACACTAGTCTACTCTGGAGTATCGATGCCCTGTCTCGAAACTCCCACGACTAGGGACCTTTTAAGGATGTGCTTATAGACTACCAGCTCCCACGTATATGATCGCCCTCATACTGTTGGCATTCAAGCAAGAATCCTAGGGGCTCTATCAATGTGTAATAGCGACCTGTAAGGTCACCTAAAGCAGTACACGATGATAAAGATAAACCAGATATCATACTATCATCGTGAGTAAGACTGTCCTACCGGAATAGGTCCTCCCTCAATCATTGCAATCACGTGTCTGTGATCCAATAATTGACTCTGAGGGCACTATCTCCAACACATATAAAAGAAAGAACTTGAAAATAAGAGTTTCAAACTACACTAGCTTTTAAGTTGACATGAGCCATATTTTAATAGTCGTGAAAAAATGTCAGAAATCATATCATCCATCAATAAAATATCGTCTTTAGTCTTCCTCCATACATTTCTTCCAAATATCGATCATATACCCCTACATGCGTGTAAAAAACATCCCTACACTTAGAGAATTCAATTCAAGTTATCATACTCTTGTCCATCTTTCTTAGAACTTTTTAGTCGGTGAATATTTTAGATGGAATTGCTCACATATTTTTCATGCGACTGTTAATACTTCTTGAGGTACTAACCAACCGATTACCAAATGTGCTCACTCATTAAGGAGTAATTAGCGATATCCTAATCTTGCAACACCTAAGGCTTAGCAGTGACTCCTAAACTAGTTGGTCTAAGGCACTAGGTAATTAGGCACCCTCGCTATATTTTCTTATGCTGTCTTAAGTAATTAAAAAAACCAGTATTTATTTTTCACCATTTATATTTTGTTGATTTATATATTTTTTCCTTCATACTAAGGCTTTTAAACAAGAGCATTTCAAGGTATCCTCTACTATCCCAAGTTTCAAGATGTGTGCAAGTGCGTATAGTATGGTATCAACGTTCAAATATTTGGACCCAAGAATAGGGACTATTTTTCAGACTTATTTCTATCTTCAGATTAGTGGTTCCCTTCATCTTACTAACCCTTGGGACAACAGCTTATGACTACCTATTACTAGCTTTGTTTTAAAACATCTAATATGCTTGCATTTCATAAATCTCTTCCTATCTTTCATATGTATTTTTCACTTCATAACTTTTATTATCAAAATTTTTTAGTGTTTTTATTTAGTATAATGCAAAATGATGCGTGAATAAGCACAAATCTCCCACAAACTTATTTGCAGCAATGTCCTCACTGATGTCATCTTTTAATATCAAGACCTGTAGACTTGGGAGGAAAAGTTCTCAATGATTAGAAAAAATGGACAAAAGTCAATGACAGTGAAATCCTCCCCCAAACTAATTTTTGGCTCACAATCATGCAAACGTTTTCTTTTTCTTTCAAGAGCAAAAATATTTTTCTCCCCGCCCCAAACTTGAGTAAAACAGTATTTTTACACATTGAAATCTTAAGAGGGGGGATATTATTTGTCTATATAAAGCTTTACAAAGACCAAAAGTCAACACCAACTATTCGAATATTTTATCAATATGACACCATGGTTAGTAGAAGATCATGTCACCGATAGACATGAAGAAGTGGCGTGGAGATAAGAGGTGTAATCGAACGATTTTATGTCTAGGTTGGTAGAGATGAAACAGTGACGGCGAACGAAAATAAGAATATGAAAGATGAGGTGTAGGTGGAATATTCGCATTCTCGTACTTAATAAGAAGAAGGGGTAGCGGTTCAACTTCTTCGGGTGGAGGTTGATTCATCAGAACATCCAAGTCTTCAAGGAATGCGAGTTCATCGTAAAAAATGTCTTCAAGACTTTTATCGATATTCCGAATGATAATCTCAGCGGAAAGAAAGGTATGATACTAGGATATCTCGACTAAATCATTTGATAAGTCAAAGGATTCAGACTTGGATGTAAACTTGTCGACAGAAGGGTCTTCACGTGTATAATAAATAGCAGGATCAAACAATAACGCACTAGTGGCGTTGAGATCGGTATCGTGAAGCAAGAACTCCTCAAGTTCGCAACTGTCTTTAGCTATCTTGTCGACAGAACATACATCAACTATATGAGCATAAGGTTCGGAGAGTTGACTTTCTAATTTGTAGATGTTAAGCTCAATTGTCATCTTTCCAAAGGACAGGTTCATCGAACCGTTACGACAATTGATTATCGCGTTGGAAGTTGCTAGAAAATGTCTACCTAGAATCGTCGGAATTTGGTTTTGTGGGTTTGCTACAGGCTGTGTATCTATAACTCTAAATTCCACAGGGAATATAAATTCCCTGACTTTGATCAACACGTCCTCTAGCTCACCCCAAGGTTGGGTGATTGATCGGCCATCTGGAGAGTGCAGTGCGCAGGTTTCAGCTCTCCTATGCCTAATTTCTCATAAACAGAGTACGGAAGCAAGTTAACACTTGCACCTAAATCGAGTAGAGCATGATTGATATTTTAACCCCCAATAGTTACGGATATTGTAGGACAACCGAGGTCCTTACGTTTCGTGGGCACCAATTGGGTAAGAGAATTGCTCATATTACTCGCTTAGAAAACTTTTTTAGGCACTTGAATTTTTCTTTTCCTAGTGCAAAAATCCTATAGAATTTTCGCATAGGATGGAACTTATTGGTTAGCATCTAGAAGAGGAATATTTATGTTAACTTGCTTAAAAATTTCCATAATCTTCTCCAGTTGGGGACTTGGTCTGTTGGCCCTTAACATGTTTGGAAAATGAGCTTTATCAATAAAGGTTTGGTCCAAAATTTGAGAAGAAGTTTGTAGGGATGGAATGGATCCTAAAATTGGATTTGGAATGGTCGAAGATGGTAATTCCTTCAAGGAAATGGGCTGAGGGTTTGAGCCTAGTGAAGAAAAGAGAATAGGCTCAGAAGAAGATAGTGGACTAGATGAAGTAGGATTAGAAGTAGTAGCCGGGGTTTCATCAATGTCATCAACTTCAACTTGTTCCCCAACTTGGTTATTCAGCACTCTTCTCGATCTCAACGTAGTTACGACACTCATATTATAATTTTGAAGGATGAGATTTGCGCTTTTTGAGTGGCCGGGATTTAGTAGAGGTTGAGATGGAAGTCTCTCTTTCTATCCATCTCTCACGCATCGCGGCATTTAACTATACAATTTATGCTTCTATCGATTTTATGCTTTTACCGTGGGAAGCAGTGTGTTGCACTAACGTTTGGATAGAAGATATTAAATTAACCGTCGTTTGCGTAGATTGTTTAATGAATGTTTCTATGTTTCGTCCGAGTGAAGAGATTTTATTGGTATCGATCGTCGAAATATTATTATAAGAAGCAAAGTTGTTGGCCGAATTTTAAAAAGGTTGTGGTTAAAAGGGATGCTGATTTTGGTGTGGTGGCTGTTGCTGCTGTAGGGAAAACCATTGAAAGTTATTTTGGCTTGGGAACTGATTTTGAGTTTGAGTTTGGTTTTGGTTCCAAGAAAAATTAGGATGATTCCTTCATCCCTGATTGTATGTGAAGGAATAAGAATCGTTTCTAGGTCTTTTCTGAAAAGCAGCATTGGTTTGTTCTTGACCTTAAAACGGAGGATTCAAAGGACATTCTTCCATTAAATGTAATGGGTCAAAACATCAACCACACACGGTTTTGGGGAGCGTAACTTGGTTTAAGGAGGCAGACGAGAATTTGTTTTCTATAGCTTCCAGTTTCTTTTGTATCACGGCCATTTCGGGTTTTACTGAGACGGAAATATCGAGCTGATGGATACCTGCGCTAGATGAAGACGATATTGGTCTAGTGCTCTCTCATTGAAATGTCTGTTCGGTGAGATCTTCCAGAAATTGCCAAGCTTCGCTATCGTATTTTGACATGAAATGGCATTGATAAATGGTTTCAAGCATTTGTTTCGTGGCTGGATTAACACCCTCATATATAATTCGGCAAAGTTTCCATCTATCGATTCCGTGATGAGGGCATTAGACAAGAAGATCTTTAAACCGTTCAAAACATTTCTAAAATGGTTCGTTGGGAAGTTGGATAAACTGGTTAATCTCGCTTCGAACACGGGCGGTTTTGTGATGACGATAAAATTTCTTAAGGAATACTATAACGAATTCATCCCATTTAGCGATAGAATGTGCGGAAATGCTATAAAGCCATTTTCTGCTAGATCGCACAAGGGAGAAGACGTAATCGCATAGCATCCCCTGAAAGTTGGACTGTACACATCATTGCACATACGTTTTCGAATTTGGCTATAATAAACGTATGCGTCTTCGGATTCAAGCCCGTGAAATTTGGGCAACAGGTTGATGAAGTGGGGTTTAACTTCGAAATTATCCCCATTGGCTGGTGGAAGAGATAGACAAGTAGGAAGGGTCCACGTACGGGGTAGCATCTTTGTTGGAGAGAGATGCGCGGTGGATTCTGCACACCTACGGGTGGTGGCAGGGTGGTATCGTTAAAACCCGATGGAGATCCGTGTATTTCGGGAGATGAGGTGGGTGGAGGAGAAATAGAAGATGAAGAAGTACCGACTTTGGAGTTGATAGCAAAAATGCGGAAAAGACGGGCACTAGAATCCCATGTCTAGCCGATCATGCACTAAGCGGGTTTAGTGCACGTGGCAGCATGTGTGAGAACGATTTTAAGAAGGTTTGTTTTGAAAAAAGTCGGACTTGAGGCTTGACTCAACAAATCACAAAATGCACAATCAATCCCTAGAACTAGGGTCACCTAGACCAAGTCACTAGACCGCTCCTAGACTTCCAAAGGACAAGTCGTAGGATCAATCCTCTACCACCTCCTTATCAATCTTGTGGCCAGGTAAGTGACAGGTAAGTGGGAGGTATCAGCTGTACGAATCACCAAAATAGCGGGCCTAATTAAATAACCACTTTTCCTCGTCACACTTGCCTTAGACACCACAAGAAAAATACGGATAAGCAATAGATTATCCACGACCTTCCTCTATCCTAATTGAGCACGAATGTCCTTAGGGGCTAGGTCTGGATATTTTTTAATTAATGTAGGGTGAGAGTATACTCGTTTGTGATTTGTAGGGCCTAAGAAGGGTGATGAAATCCCCACCTAATCTGGATTTGGGATTATTTCCCCTTAATGTCCGTTTTAGATATGCAAAAACAAGACGAAATCAAAACACGCAAAAAGATTTTTTAAGCGGCGTTGTTTGCAAAGAATCCTGCAGGAAAGATTAGATTATTGGATCTTTAGAGGAGATAGAAAGATATTAGGAAATTGCCACAGAAGTTTGGGGTCCCAACTCCACCAAGAAGTCGCGGTTCCACTGCCAATCTCACTAATGTGTCGCGGTTCCACCGCAATGTGGAATGCTCTTTTGCTAAAATTTCTTCAGGGCACGCCTATGCTCCTTTGATCCAAGTTTAAGGTCTCTGGCTCTCTGTTGGCTTGCTCCAGTTACTCCATATTCCCTTGCAAAACTCGCACAATAATCGTTATAAACACAAGATACGGTTTTGGTTCTCTTTTATTTTATATTTGCTGGATTTTAAAAGAAATCAACCCGAACAACAAGAAAAAAAAATTACGACCGTTTCCCCGACAACGGCGCCATTTGATTTATCGTGAAAAAAGTGTTTGTGTAAATAACCGCAATCAAGACAGTGTCGCTAATAGCTAGCCGCGATGAGTACGGGTCGTCCACAGGGAAACGTGAACTCTTTTCTTGTTTTAGACGAGTTGATGAAAGATGGGTGATTGTTTGTCGTTATATTTTAAAACGGATATAAAATTTATAATAAAAATGGTTTGTAGGGATCATAGGACTTAGTAGTAATGGATGAATAATTAAAAATGACTCTTTCATTTTTTAATAGTTTAAAACTAGATCGATAGTGATAAATATAGATTCGGGTTTTTGGAAGAAACTGGGGTTTCCCCACTATTAACCTTTGTCCTTTTATTGATCGCTATTCATGTCTAGCCCTTAAATAAATAAGTGTTAAACCAATCTCAAATCGTGGTCGTGACTATCAATAAATTGGCAGCGCGCTGATTTATCGTTATAAAGTGTGTTTGAAAATAACCACAATCAAGACGGTGTCGCTAGTAGCTAGCCGTGATGAGTACGGGTCATCCGCAGGAAAACGTGAACTCTTTTCTTGTTTTAGACGAGTTGATCAAAGAAGAGTGATTGTTTGTCATTACGGATATAAAATTTATAATGAAAAGGCTTGTAGGGTTCATAGGACTTAGTAGCAATGGATAAATAATTAAAAATGACTCCTTTATCTTTTAATAATTTAAAACTAGATCGATAGTGAAGAATATAGATTAGGGTTCTTGGAAGAAACTAAGGTTTCCCCACTACTAACCCTTGTCCTTGCATTGATCTCTATTCATGTCTAGCTCTTAACAAAACAAGTGTTAAACCAATATCAAATCGTGGTCGTGACTATTAATAAATTGGTAGCACGCCCGATAAAGAGGTTAATATTTATTTTGCTAAAGTTTATAAACTTTAAAATGTATAAAAGAAGTTAAAAGATTTTCTCATCCATTATTCTACCCTATCCCATGAACCCAAGCAAGTTAGGAATTACTCGCTCATGGTTAAAGATTTAGAAGAGAGGATGAAGAAGAATAAAAACATGATTAAGATGCAGAAATGTAAGTGCAGAAAGTAAGTGCGGAAATTAAATGCAAAAAGAATTAAAATTAAAAACTACCTTTATTAATCAACAATTGCATACAACTTTTCTCCTTAGAAAGTAGAATATAAGAACCCTAGTTTGCTCTATATCTCTCTCTTGTTGGAGGTAGAAGAATAGATGATGATCATTCAGATACGTGGATCACTTGATCTCTTCGATGATGATTTTTAATGTGAAGCTCCCGGTCCTATATATAGTCACAGAAACTAGAAACCCCAGATTCTCTATGTGAATATACGCTGTTACAATCAAATCCCCAAAATCTCAGATCCTACGGCCATAATGCGCCGCGGTTCCGCCGCAAATCCCTCTCTTTGGCCATGGATCCGCTGCAGTTTAGTAGGATCAGGCTTTGGGATTTTTCTGGTGTTTTGTATTGATATTTGGAGATCCTATCGATGTCTGGATTCTGAGAATAATGCTCTGAGTCTCTTCTATTGCTAGATCTCTTGATTTACTTCTATATTTTTGGCAGATTTGATTCCGACATCTAGATTTAGCTTGGATCTCTTGGATTCCAGACCTGAGCTAATATCTGCACAATATCTTAAATCAAAATGTTAGTAGTAATTGGTATTTTTGAGATATTATCTTAACCATTTTATATGATATTAAATCTTAAAGAGCATTGATTAGAAATATTTGATATGATATGCATATTTTAATTACTAAGATTTCATATAAATATTATATGCACATATTTTCCCTCATTATGTTAAATATAATGTAGAAACATATGATGATAAAATTTTTACACATAAACCCTCATATGTTCTATAATTACAATAAACACCTTTTAGTACTTAACAATAGTGGGGGAAATATGCATTCAAATGTGTAATATTTTAGACTAATCACCCGCTCGATTAGGAGGTTAACATTTATTTTCTTAAAGTTTATAAACTTTAAAATGTATAAAAGAAATTAAGATATCTTTTCATCCATTATCCTACCCTATCCTATAATCCCTAGTAAGCTATCAATTACTCGCTCATGGTTCAGTTAGAAGAGGGGTTGAAGAAGAATGAAAGCATAGTTAAGATGCAGAAAATTAGTGTAGAAATTAAGTGCAAAAAGAATTTAAAATAAAAATTGCATTTATTAATCAACTATTGCATATAAATTTTCTCCTTAGAAAGTAGATTACAAGAACCCTAGTTTACTCTAGATCTCTCTCTTGTTGGAGGTAAATGAAGAGATGATGATCACTTAAATACGTAAATCTCTTGGATCTCTTGTTCTCTTCGGTGATGATTTTCAATGTACAGCTCTCGGCCTATTATATAGTTCTTGAAACCAGAAATCCTAGATTCCATATAGGAATATATGCAGTTAAGATCATGATCCCAAAATATCACATCCAACGGCCCAGATTTGACCGCTGAACCGCCGCAAAATGCTACTTTTGGCCGCCCTTCCGCCGTGCTTTGGTGGGATCATGACTTGGGATTTTTTCTGGCTTCTTTTGTTAACATGTGGAGATCCTTTTAATATATAGATTCTGAAAATAATACTCTGAGTCTCTACCGTTTCTAGATCTTTCGATTTGCTTCTAAATTTTGGCAGATTCGGTTTCAATATCACGATTTGACTCGGATCTCTTACTTAGATTCCAGACCTCAACTAATACCTGCACAATATCTCAAATTAAAGTGTTTAGTAGTATTTGGTATTTTTGAGATATTATCCTAACCATTTATATGATATAATATTTTAAGAATATTGATTAGAAATATTTGATATGATATGTATATTTTAATTATTAATATTTCATTTAAATATTATATGCATAAATTTTCCCTCATTATATTAATTATAATGTAGAAACATATGATAATAATATTTTTACAAATAAACCCACATATGTTCTATATTTACAATAAACACATTTTAGTACTTAACAATAGTAGGGAAAATATTCATTTAAAAGTGCAATATTTTAGACTAATCAGCTGGTCACGAGCTACTAAGCTTTATGGATGCATTCTCCGGTTATAATCAAGTATGGATGGATCCAGCCGATGAGGATCTCACCGCTTTCACCACCGATCGGGGGTCTACTGCTATAAGGTAATGCCCTTCGGCCTAAAAAATGCAGGGGCAACTTATCAACGGCTAGTGAACAAGATGTTCAAGCCACAGATCGGGCGGAACATGGAAGTCTACGTCGACGACATACTTGTGAAGTCCACCCGATCAGCCGGGCATACCACGGACCTCGGTGAAACCTTCACGGTACTGCGGAAGTACAAAATGAAGCTGAATCCAGCTAAGTGTTCTTTCGGCATCACGGGCTGAAAGTTCCTCATGTTCATAGTCACCCACCGAGGAATCGAAGCAAACTTGGGAAAGATCTAAGCAATCATCGACATGAAGTCACCCACAAACATTGTGGAGATCATATGACTCACGGGCAGGGTGACCGTCCTAAGTCATTTCATGTTTAGATCCGGGGAAAAATGCATCCCGTTCTTCAAAGCTTTGAGAAAGATCTCGAAGTTTGACTGGACCGAGGAGTGCCAGGTTGCCTTTGTGTAGCTTAAGGAACATCTATCAACACCTCCTATACTTGGTTGTTTCCGACCAAGCAGCTAGCTCGGTATTTATCAAAGAGTCCAAATATAACATTTCAGAAAAATCAAATATTATTCTTGGGAATTTTTATAATTAAATAATAAAATATTGAATATTTTAATAGGGCGGTATAATTAAATACCGATAAATTGGGAAAAATTTGAAAAATTATGGAAATTACTGAAATGAGGGTGCTTTATGTGATTCATGCAAATTATGAAATTTTATGAATTATTATACACTAATTATGTGCTAATCGCGATTAAAAATCGCTAATCGGACTTTAAGCGTGTTTTGTACATATGTCATTGTTTTAGCACTTGTTACATTTTCTTCATGGCCTTCTCTTCATTTTTTGGCATGGTTGTTGTTTTATTTGAGGAGGAAAAGAAAACAAAAGAAAAGAAAAAGAAATGGAAAACATTAAAGAAAGGGGTATGGGCATGAGAGAGAGTGGGTGAGGGGTTAACTTTGACCAAGGGCCCTTGCAATTATTCATCCTCTTCATCTTTTTTCTCTCCCTTCTACTCACCATGGCAACACCTCCCTTCCCCCATCTTTTCAACCCTCAAAACACCCCTGAAACAACATCAAAAGTCCATCCCTACTTCATTAAAAACATGCACAAGCTCAAGGGAAGCACATTGGACCAAAAAAAAATCAAATTTTGAGGACTTTGGGCAACTCAAGAAAATTCTTGAGTTGCCAATTGAGGTAATCTCTGCACTATTAGTATAGTTTTTCTTTCATCTTAACACCTATGCGTGTTTAGAAGTGATTTAGATCGATTTAGTGGACTTTGAAAATTTCAAGCAATGGTTACGGTTTAATTTGAGTTGGATTAGTGCAAATAGGCCTTAGTGGTGACCTTAAACCCCCCTATGATCTTAGAACCTAGAGTATACTGAAACAAACCCAAATACTGAAAACAGAAAACTATCCATGTCAGTTTGTGAGGAAAATGAGTGTGCAGGAAAATCTGGGATGACCTGGGGAATTTCTGAGACAAACAAACAACTCTAGAGGCCAAATTGAACCAATATGAGACCACCCTGCCAAAACAAGACCCTACCTCCTCAGCAAAACCGGCCTGGCCAGAATTCCTCCCTATGTGGCCGGTCACCTTAGTGTGTTAGGTGCCCAGGTTGCTTCAGTAGGTCACACACTCCCTATACTACACCCTAGACTTGTTTGCTTACCTTGTTTTCACCTGAGACAAAATCTAGAGCATGTTTTCTAGGTTGCTGCCTTGTTTGTCATGATGTTTATGAATTCAAGTTTTATTATTTGTGTTTTACTTCGATCACTTTGCGTTTTTACGTCTATATCGAGGGTTATTTGGTTGAATTGGAAGATGTAGACCATAGGTTTAGACCTATGGGTGATTCATGCGACATTTTGGTTTTCATGTGTCGTTTTGGTTTTGAAGTGGATTATAATGCGATACGATACATTATTATGTGTAGGTACCCTCACGAGGACTTCGAGACGAAAAGCAAGCACGTGGCGACGTCGGCATCGGCAAGCGAAGATCAAGTGAGTAGATTATATCTACGAGGGAAGTCGGGTGGATGGCGTATAGCACCCCTGCAAAATTGTGAGAATTGATTTGGTGTGATATAGATATACATTTATATGTTGTGGAGGGATTTGAACACTTAGCAAGAAAAGGTTAGGAGATCATGAGTTAGTGTTAGTGAGATTTGAGGAAAATGATTTAGTTGATTTCATAGTTGTGAAACCTAGAGTAAAGTTGTTACACATACACATACACGCACGGGATAGGGTTTTGGGTGTATGTGTTATATGTTTATAGATATATGTGGATGCGTGGGATGATATATATATATATATATATATATATATATATATATATATACACACACACACACACATATACATACATATACATATACACGGATGATTGAGGATGTTATATGATTGATTTGTTCGAAAAAGTGTGTGTTTGTAGTTAACCGCAATCAATAACGGTGTCGCGTATAGCTAGACCGAGATGAGTACGGGTCGTCCTCAGGGAAACGTGGAACTTTTTACTTTTACTTTAGATGTGTTGAAAAAGAGAGGAGGAATAAAGAGTTGTATGAAAAGTTTCTAGATCTACGTTAAGCAAGAATGCAAAAATATAGATCTAGATTATTTTAGAGGTGTAGATAATATAATAAGAGGGCTTGTAGGGTTCGTGAGGATTTAGTAGTCATGGACGATTAATTAAAAGTTACCCTTTTTATCCTTTAATAGATTTAAAACTAGAACGACGGTGATGCGTGTAGATTAGGGTTTCTGGAGGGAAAAGGAATCCCACTCATAACCCTTATCTCGACACGGAACTCCGTTCATATCTAGCATTTACCAAAACAATCATTAATCCAATCTCTAATCGCGGTCGGAACTAGCAAAGAATTGCTAGCGCGCCCGATTAGGATGTTAATGATTCTTTTGATAAAGTTCATAAACTTTATAGGACTTAAAAAGGGTTTAGGGATGTTCATCGTCCATTAGCCTACCCTAATCCTACGAACCCTAACAAGCGGAGAATTACTCGCGCATGTTGGGAGAAGAAGATGAAAAGACAGAGAGGGAAAACATAATGTAAAATGCAAAAGAATTAAATAAAACAACTACCTTTATTAATCAACTTGAACAATCTACACTTTATTCCGTAGAAAATGATTACAAAACTAGTTGCTTCTCGATCTTTCCTAAGGAGGTAGACGAACAGTTGATGATCAGCCTGGATGCGTGAGCGTCTGGGGCTTCGTGATGTCTTCGGCTTGATAAATTTTCCAAGAGGCTCTCGGTGCCTTTTTATAGTGCAAAGCCAGAATCTTTTGGTTGAAGACTTGGTAAAATTCAGCAGAGATTCATGCCCCAAAATATATTCCTCTAACTCCCATATATTGCTGCAGATCTACGGCCAAAGGGGGGGTATGGCCGCGGATCCGCAGCCATTTGATCTCATCCCTCCATCATTTTTCTGGGGCTCTATCTTTAGGACATTTGGACTTCTCTGGAACCTTTGTATTTCAGAAATCTTCTCGTGGTTGCTGCCTGACTTGGTTTTCAAGTTTTGATTCTTAATTAGGAAAGTCTTCTTCAACAACTTGATTTGCTTGATTCTAGTCTTTGAAAAATTCTGCACACTTGGAAATATTCTGCACAACAACTGAAATAAGATTTAGTAAACCTAGTTCTACTAGGATTAGGTCAATGAATTTATTTGCATACATTTTCCTACCAAATGCTAATTAAAATATATTAACACATGGAAAATAGTGTTTTTACACATAAACCCTCATATGTATGATATATTATAATAAAGTTCTTTTTTAATATGAAAATGGTAGGAAAAATGTAATAACAAATGTGTAGTTTTATCAACTGAACAAATACCCCCAAACTTATCTTTGATCGTCCCGAGCAAACTAGTTTATTCAAGAGGAGAAAAAGAAAGGAGAAAACTAAGCACACTTTCGTAGGCAGACACGATTGCACTGAGCACGTGCAACAAGCCGTTAAACCTCTAGGTGTCCCTAGTAGGAGGAGTGTTGTCTCCTGAGGGTTTTCAGCGGATTGCACCCACAAAATTCTATAACAAAACAGAGATGGTGAAATTTACATATAAAGCTAAGAACCATAAAAGAAAGACTTTGAAAATAAGAGTTTCAACTATACTAGATTTTCAGTTGTCATGAGCCCTATCTTAATAGTCATGAAAAAATGTTAGAAATCACATCATCCCTCAATAAAACATCGTCTTTATTCTTCGTTCCTATCTTTCATCCAAACATTGATCATATAACCCTACGTGTGTGTAAAGAACATCCCTACACTCGGAGAATTCAATTCAAGCTATCATACTCTTGTCCATCTACCTTAGAACTTTTTAATTTGATGAATATTTAGATTTGCTCACACATTTTCATGCGACCGTTAATACTTCTTGAGGTACTAACCGACCGATTACTCATGTGCTTGCTGATTAGGTGATAATATTTTCCTCGTCTTGCACCACCTAAGGCTTAGCAGTGACTCCCAGACCAGTTGGCCTTAGGGCACTAGGTGAAGAGGCACCCTCGCTATATTTTTTTATTGCTGCCTTGGCGATACAAAACCAGTGTTCATTTTTATCTTTTCACCATTTTTATATTTTCTTCATTTTTTCACTTCCTTCATACTTTGGCTTTTAGACAAGAGCATTTCAAGGTATCCTCTACTATCCCGGGTTTCAAGACGTGTGTAAGTGCATGTAGTAGGGTATCAACATTCAAATGTTTGGCTTCCAGAATAGGGACTATTTTTCAGACTTATTTTTATCCTCAGATTAGTGACTTCCTTCATCATACTAACCCTTGGGACAACAGCTCATAACTACTTATTACTAGTTTGTTTAAGAAAACTTCTAATTTTCTTGGTTTTCTTAAACTATTCCTATCTTTTGGATGTAATTTTTCACTTTCTATTCTTTTATTATAAAAGAAATTTTTTTAAAATTTTTGAAAATGTTGTGCTTATACAAAATATGATGCAAATTGATGCGTAAATAAGCACGAACCTCCCCCAAACCTGTTTACAGCAGTGTCCTCACTGATGTCATCCGTTAAGCTCAAAAACCTGTAGACTTGGGAGGAAATTATCAATGGGGGCAAGAATATATGAAAGTGAAAATCCTCCCCCAAACTTATTTTTGGCTCACAATTTTGTAAAAATCGTTTTCTTTCAAGAGCCCAAAATATACCATCCCCCCAAACTTGAGTTAAACAATTTTAATCTTTTAAAATCACAAGAGGGGGTCAAGGTTATTGGTCAATGCCAAGCTTTGCAAAGACCGAAGGTCAACAACAACCATTCAAAAATTTTATCGATGAAGTACCAAGGTTGGTGGAAGAACATGTCACTTTTCGACGTGAAGAAGTGGGGAGGTGATAAGAGGTGTAATGGAAAAGGATTGCGTCTCAATTTGGAGAGACGACACAGTGATAGTGATGATGGATTACTCGCATTATTGTGATTGTCAAGAAGAAGGGGTGGAGGTTCAATTTCTTTATTTTGGAGTTGATTCATCTCAACACCCGTGTCTTGTAAAAATGCGAGTTCATCAGCGAAAATTTCCTCAAAGCTTTCATCGATACCCCGAAAAATAATGTCATCAGAAAAAACAGGATGATCGTCAGACTCTATAAAAAGTTCCTCATCAGCGTTAGATGTTGACCCAGATAACTCGGTGGAAGAGTACATGGTTGGGTCAAACAACAACATATGAAAAGAGTCAGTATCATGAGGTTGATCAAATTCGCTGCTGTCGACATCCATTAATTCGACAGAACACACATGAGCATAGGGTTCGGAGGGTTCACTTCCCAACTTGTAAATGTTAAGCTTAATTGACTTCTTTCCAAAGGATAGGGTCATAGAGCCGTTTCTACAATTGATTACTGCGTTGGAAGTGGCCAAAAAGGGTCGACCGAGTATCACCGGGATTTGATTGCGTGGGTTTGCCACAGGTTGTGTATCAATAACGATAAAATCCACAGGAAATATGAATTCCCCGACTTTGATTAACACATCCTCTAGCTCACCCCTAGGTTGGGTGATAGATCGATCGGCCATCTGAAGAGTGCAATGCGCCGGTTTTAACTCTCCGATCCCTAATTGATCATAAACAGAATACGGAAGCAAGTTAACGCTAGCACCTAAATCGAGTAGAGCACGATTGATATTTTTACCCCCAATAGAAATTGAAATTGTAGGACTTCCGGGGTCCTTTCGTTTCTTGGGTAGTTGTTGTGTAAAAGCTGTGCTCACATTACTCGCAAGGAAAACTTTTTTAGGTACTTGAACTTTTCTCTTCCTAGTGCACAAGTCCTTTAGGATTTTCGCATATGACGGAACTTGTTGAATAGCATCTAGAAGAGGAATGTTTATATTAACTTGCTTAAAAATTTCCACAATCTTCTCCATTTGTGGACTTGGTCTGTTGCCCCTTAACCTGTTTGGATAAGGTGCTTGATCAATAATTTTTGGGTCCAACGTTTGTGGAGAAGACAGTGGGGATGGATTAGATCCCAAAACTGGAGTGGGAATTGACTTAGATAGATTTGGCGAAATGGGCAAAGGGTTCGAGCCTTGGGGAAAACGGAGAATAGGCTCGGGTGAAGGTGGGAGACTAGACGAATTAGGGGAAGAAGAAGAAGCTGGGGTATCACTGGTGTCACTATCATCACACTGCTCACCCACTCGGTCATTCAGCATTTTTCCCGATCTCAACGTGGTAACAACACTCACATTATAACTTTGTGAGTGGCCAGGATTAGGTATGGGTTGAGATGGGAGTTTCCCTTTCTCTCTCGCACTCATTGTGGCGTTTAACTGTGCGATTTGGTTTTCTATAGATTTAATACTCTCACCATGGGAGGTGGAGTTTTTCGTTAGGGTATCAATAGAAGACCTCATCTCAGCCGAAATTTGCATGGATTGTTTCATGAACATATCTAAAGTTTGTGCAAGAGAGTTGTCAGTACCGGCCACTTGTGGTGTAGAAATGTTGGCCGGATTTTGAAAATTCTGTGACTGAAAGGGGGGCTGATTTTGTGGTTGGTGTTGCTATGGAGGAGGTCTTTGATAATTACTTTGTTGGTTTTGATTCCAAGCAAAGTTAGGATGATTCCTCCATTCTTGATTATATGTGGAAGAATAAGGATCGTTTCTAGGTCGCTGCTGAAAAGTAGCATTAGCTTGAAACGATGCATTCATAGGACATTCTTCCGTTAAGTGTGAGGGATCCGAACAGCAACCACAGACGGTCTTAGAAAGCGTGACCTGATTTAGGGAGAATGATGAGAACTTGTTTTCAATAGCGTCGAGTTTCTTTTGTATCACTGCCATTTCGGCTTTTACTGCGATAGAAACGTCGAGCTGGTGAATACCTCCCTTAGTTGTAGGTGGTCTTACGCTTTCCCACTGCAACGTGTGTTCAGCAAGGTCTTCCAGATATTTCTATGCTTCACCGTCATCTTTAGACATGAAATTGCATTGACACATTGTCTCAAGCATCTGCTTTGTCGCTGGATTAATGCCCTCATATATAATCCGACATAAATCCCATCTTTGTATTCCGTGATGGGGGCATTGGACAAGCAGATTTTTGAAACGTTCAAAGCACTTCCAAAATGGTTCATTGGGAAGCTGGGTGAACTGGTTGATCTCACTCCTAATGTGGGCAGTCTTATGATTTGGGTAAAACTTCTTAAGAAATGCTATGACAAATTCATCCCAATTAGTGATAGAGTGTGCGACAGTATTGTAAAGCCATTTTTCTGCCAAGTCGCACAGTGTGAATGGGAGAAGACGTAAACGCATAGCATCTAAAGTCAATTGTGAAGTACCCATCATTGCGCATACGTTTTCGAATTTGGTGATGAAAACGTACGCGTCTTCCGACTCAAGCCCGTGAAATTTGGGCAGAAGGTTGATGTAGTGGGGTTTAATTTCGAAATTATCCCCGTTAGGTGGTGGAAGAGATAGACAAGTAGGAAGGGGACCACGGATAGGATAGAACCTCTCTTGGAGAGAGATGCGCGGTGGATTCTGCTCACCTGCGGGCGGTGGCAGCGTGGTGTTATAATTAGATGGAGTGCCGTCCATCACGGTCGTTGTGGTGTGTGGTGGGGGAAAAGAAGATGAAGAAGTACCGACTTTGGCATCGATAGCAGGAACGCGGACAAGACGGGCACTAGGATCCCGTGTCCAACCGAGCATGCACTAAGCGGGTTTAGTGCAAGTGGCAGCGTGTGTGTGATTTAAAATTGGCTTGTTTTGAAAAAGTGGGACTCAAGATAAATCACCCCTAAGATGCACAAGCAACCCTAGAACTAAGGTTACCTAGGTCCAGTCTCTTGACCGCTCCTAGACTTCCAAAGGACAAGCCGCAGGATCAATCCTCTACCGCCTCCGTACTACCCTTGTAGCCAGGTAAGTGCCAGGTAAGTGGGAAAGAACCACGGTAGTAGGCCTAATTAAAAACCACTAGCCTTTGACACACTTGCCTAGGCACTACAAAAGTAATGCAGATAAACGATAGATTACCCACGACCTTCCTCTGTCCTTAATGAGCGCGACAGTCCTTAGAGTCTGGTCTAGATATTTTTTAAATTAATGAAGGGTTGATCTATATGCTTGGTTTGTGATTTGTGGGGCTTAGGAAGGGTGATGAAATCCCCACCTAATCTTGATTTGGTCTTTGCCCCTTAATGTCCGTATTAAAATATGCAAAACAAAACCAATCACAAAACTTTTGCAAAAAGATTTTTGAGCGGCGCGATTTTGCAAATAATCCTGCAGAAGATAGATTTTATTGGATTTGAGGGGAGAGAGAAGGAGTTAAGAAAGATACCAGAGAAGTTCGGAACCCTAGATCTCCTGTTTCCTCAAGTCCGTGACTCCAGATTCCCTCGCAAAATTCACACACAAATCGTTAAATATGCAATTTGCAGTTTTGTTTTAATAATGATATGAATCGTCTAAGAATTCAACACAAATAATAAGAATAAAAAATTACGCACGTATCCCCGGCAACGGCGCCATTTGATTTGTTCGAAAAAGTGTGTGTTTGTAGTTAACCGCAATCAATAACGGTGTCGCGTGTAGCTAGACCGAGATGAGTACGGGTCGTCCTCAGGGAAACGTGGAACTTTTTACTTTTACTTTAGATGTGTTGAAAAAGAGAGGAGGAATAAAGAGTTGTATGAAAAGTTTCTAGATCTACGTTAAGCAAGAATGCAAAAATATAGATCTAGATTATTTTAGAGATGTAGATAATATAATAAGAGGGCTTGTAGGGTTCGTGAGGATTTAGTAGTCATGGACGATTAATTAAAAGTTACCATTTTTATCCTTTAATAGATTTAAAACTAGAACGACGGTGATGCGTGTAGATTAGGGTTTATGGAGGGAAAAGGAATCCCACTCTTAACCCTTATCTCGACACGGAACTCCGTTTATATCTAGCCTTTACCAAAACAATCATTAATCCAATCTCTAATCGCGGTCGGAACTAGCAAAGAATTGCTAGCGCGCCCGATTAGGATGTTAATGATTCTTTTGATAAAGTTCATAAACTTTATAGGACTTAAAAAGGGTTTAGGGATGTTCATCGTCCATTAGCCTACCCAAATCCTATGAACCCTAACAAACGGAGAATTACTCGCGCATGTTGGGAGAAGAAGATGAAAATACAGAGAGGAAAAACATAATGTAAAATGCAAAAGAATTAAATAAAATAACTATCTTTATTAATCAACTTGAACAATCTACACTTTATTCCGTAGAAAATGATTAGAAAACTAGTTGCTTCTCGATCTTTCCTAAGGAGGTAGACGAACAGTTGATGATCAGCCTGGATGCGTGAGCGTCTGGGGCTTCGTGATCTCTTCGGCTTGATAAATTTTCCAAGAGGCTCTCGGTGCCTTTTTATAGTGCAAAGCCAGAATCTTTTGGTTGAAGACTTGGTAAAATTCAGCAGAGATTCAAGTCCCAAAATATATTCCTCTAACTCCCATATCTTGCCGCGGATCCGCGACTAAAGGGGGGTATGGCCGCGGATCCGCGGCCATTTGATCTCATCCCTCCATCATTTTTCTGGGGCTCTATCTTTGGGACATTTGGACTTCTCTGGAACCTTTGTTTTTCAGAAATCTTCTCGTGGTTGCTGCCAGACTTGGTTTTCAAGTTTTGATTCTTAATTAGGCAAGTGTTCTTCAACAACTTGATTTGCTTGATTCTAGTCTTTGAAAAATTCTGCACACTTGGAAATATTCTGCACAACAACTGAAATAAGATTTAGTAAACCTAGTTCTACTAGGATTAGGTCAATGAATTTATTTGCATACATTTTCCTACCAAATGCTAATTAAAATATATTAACACATGGAAAATAGTGTTTTTATACATAAACCCTCATATGTATGATATATTATAATAAAGTCCTTTTTTAATATGAAAATGGTAGAAAAAATGTAATAACAAATGTGCAGTTTTATCAACTGAACAATGATGCTTTGAAATGAGTCGATATGATCGGGCATGATGCCGTGAGATATTTAATATGTGATCGAGATATGTCATGATATTATAGTGGATCGTTAGACAACGATACCTTGTGGATGATATATATATGATAGTTGAAATATGATCGAGATATGTGATGAGATATGTTATGGTATTCATAATGGATCGCATGGGCGATGTATACTTCTATATGATAATATGTGTTGATGACATCGGATTGTATGAGACTTTAGATCAGTAGCCAGATCATGATATTGTTGATGATACTAATAGTGTACTAGACTTAGATCACTACCCCCTGTTAACGATATGTGATGGTAAGGATATCAGATGAGTAATGAGATAAATATGATGTTTGAACCGTATCCAGATTTGGGATGCCGTACGGTAGATTTACCGTACGAGATATGATTATGATGTTAGATTTGCACTCTTGACTCGAGAATGTCATAATATATATTGTATCGTACGTGATACTATAGAGGCGAGATCACTGACTACTAGAAATATATAGATCGACTCAGACTTAGGTGGATTTCCTTACCCTTTTGACTGGGCTCGAGTCACACTAGTTTTCAAAAGTGGAGGATTGTGAGTATTTTAAATACCAAATTGTATGACTCGTACATTGGGTAGGATTATTTCTTCAGTGTAGCTGTTATCATATGGCTTTCTGTATATTCATGATGTTTCATCGCATTGCATGCTTATACACATGTTATCTGTAATTATTATGAAACTATGCTGTCAGGACACCAGCACCATTACCGATGATGCGTATCCTCCACATACACTTGCTTGCCAGCTCACACACATCTTCATCGGTAATTGCCATGTCACGTACACTTTAGAAACTACTATTCTTTGACATAGCTTGCTAAGTTGATAGTTGCAATATGTTATAGCTTTCAGATGCTAGTTTAACTATTGCATTGATTGCATGATATCAGATGCATTCATGTATTCATTTATTATGCAGTATTATGGAGTTTTATGCCAATATTCACTGTTTACTTGCTATTGATGATTGGATTTTGGACTTTCATGAGATTTCCTGGATTTAGGAGAAAACCGCAAGAATATATATATAAACTTCTCTCTCTCTCTTTAAAAATGAAAAGTGTGGTTTTCTCGTGATGTATGAGTCGTCCACCATGATGTTTTCTCGGTTATTAGATGGATTTCAAGAACCGATTCGAGGAGTTGAATGAACCGTCTGCGGGTACATGGTGGATCCGGTAAGGTACCCCGGGGCAAGAATCTCGAGGTGTAGACGATGAGCCTGGCAGGGGCAGACTGCCTACCAGTGATTTTACCTGGCGCGGCGGATATCTAGAGGATACCGTTCGTGATCGTGTGATTGATGATATAGGCCGATCCGGACAGACGGAGCCCGAGTTACTGAGATATTGAAGCTTGAGATGCTGAGATATTGAGATTTGATGATACAGGCCAGTCCGGCTAGCCGGAGCCTGAGGTATTGAGATACTGAGATTTATGTTTTGTGTCGATGCTGGACACTGTTTTATCCGTCGATTTCATTGATGATACGCGATTTATATACATACAGAAATCTCATAAAATAAAGAAAACAGTTGTCTCATTCATGATGTGTTCTATTTCATTTGTAATGCATTCATACATTATATATCTGATATGTTGCTATCTGAGGTACTGACTCGAGCATGTAGTATACACTTATACATAGATGGACCAGGATATTTATTTGAGGATATTACTTGATATGACCTAGGATAGCGTTATGCATACGATTTCTACTCGTAGATATTTTCTACTCCCGAGTTGGCAACTCACCCCCGTTGTGCCACAGTTCTTGCAGGTTTTGCCGTACAGATTTCGTTACGGTTTTGCTGGCACACTGTTCCTTCCGGGTGATTGCTTTGGTAGATGGGTTCTTTGCATCAGGTTACTATTGTATATTTGTTATTTCAGTTGTATCTAGTAAAACTCCATCAACCAGACTTTTATATTTGATAGAGATAGAAGACCAATGTATATTCTTTCGACCTAGAGTCGCGCGTTGTATTATTATGGTTTTCATATTGTTTTGAGTTTCCTTTTGAGTTTTGATCCTCGCCCTTCGGCGTTGTATACTATTTTGCTTGCATGGTTGTGACCGTCAATTGACGAAGAGCTAGCTCCCGCTTGGGGATGCCTTTATTCATTATATATGCTTTATCAGGTTTGTACCCATTTGGGGTCCTTTTTTTACAAAGGAACTCTGCCGAAATTTTCAGAAAAGACTTGATATTTTAAAAATGCATATTTCGGCTTATGTTCTTAAACTTCTTGCTTTTAAATTGGTTTTCCTTCACTATACTGCTTTACTTGGTTTGGATTTCTCGGTTTTGGCTTACTTAGATTACGTACGCCTCGAGACGTTTCATAATTTAAGTGCCGGTCATGTTCCGTACTTTTCGGGTCGTGACAAAGTTGGTATCAGAGCGTTAGGTTTTACCTTCGGAGTGTAGGATGATCCTTGGTTGATGGAGTAGGTAGCTTGAGTAGAGTGATGTACCGTACGTATGTTCCGCGGCATACTTATGATATGTTACTCCGCTTAAGAAGCCTTAGGATGTACATTTCCTTGCACAGTATTATATTCCTTCCTATGATCTAGCCTCATCGGTACAAGTTATGGTTTTGTTAACACGGTTGTACGGGCACAGAGAGCTACGGTTAAAGTTGCGGTCAGCACGAGCTCGTCATGAACAAGGACTGACCAGGGCGTGATTCCAGGGACTTACGATTTGCATATATGCGCCGTGTTATTGTGTTTTCGCGCCATGAGTGTTTGATGGATCGCTGTTATAAGATTTCTCGGGCGTACAGATTTGCACCAGAGGATTGAGCCACTGATAGAGGTCAGCCAGAATGTGATGACCGTTGATGTATCGCTTATTCATGATGATTGAGGAACTGTTCAACATGCAGATGAATAAGCCAGTTGTTGCTGCGAACGACGAGATATTGCCCCGGATGTTGGAGCTATTGCAGTACGAGTTGTACTTAGAGATATGATAGAAGGTCGCTAGTCACCCGAGGATGAATGACTAGGACATGTAGTTCGTTCGCTTACTCCGATGCGAGGTCATCAGATTGATTGATCCCAGCTAGAGACGACTTCACGCGGATACGTTGAGAGTCGATAGAGGCGATCGAATATCAGAAACCCATATTCCAAGTTTAAAGTATTCGGAAAGACATGCAAGCAATTCTATGGACCCTCTAGAAGAATGAAACCCTAACTCGACATAATGACCATGTGAAAGCCTTTGAACCTTAGGGTTTGCGGCAGTTCCGCGGTGCTATTAGTGAGGCTTGGGTTTGCCCTTCTACGACTGGTCCACCGATGCTGTGGTATGTACTCGATACTATTAAACCGTACCCAAGATGTTGAGCTCTTGGGGGATTATGAGATTTTGACGAATCGATCGAATGGTTCGACTTCATTCAGATGCTATGTGGTGGGATGCATTGCTTGGGAGACTCCAGATACGAGTATAGCTGTTGGAGCGCAGTTCATGCAGCCACAATGAGACGAATCCGAAGCAGTCGATAGTAGAGAAAGGTGGAGTAAGAGGTTCGTACGAGATCTTGATGAGATGACGTTCCACTCCACTAATATCAGATATGTGATACGCAAGCAGAGGCGATGTATATGGATATATCTTCCAGAAGGAGTCGCGATGAGTATGTAGCCGTTCCGGAACAAGAAACAGATTTATTGAAGGGTGATGACTTCCGGACAGTTCGGCAGAAACGAGATTGGGGAGAGACCTTTATAGGACCTTTCTGGAACAATTTACGAGAAGACCTGGACCCAGGTGTGGTCATTTTACGCACACCAGCAGGCCAGAGTTCGGCATCGTCGACGAGACATGTTATGAGTGACCATGACAGTTGGCCAGAGACTCTTGGAGGATGTGCTTGGGCGGGACTATTCCGCCATACTTGATTTCGGTATTTTGGGCGATCTATTCACATGATTGAGTTTTGATGACCGAGTTTCATGATATTTGTTTTCGTGCACCATGGTTGCACCTTCTGGGTATTTATATTTTGTGCATGGTTATTACACTTGAAATATGCTTTATACACTGTTGTGTTGATTTATGATTTGTGCATAGTTATTGCACTTGTTATCGTATTGTGCCTTTGCAGCACATACTTATGATTTCATGAATTTTATACAGTTGAGTTGATTTTGTGCATATGGTACGCACCCGATTTGATTTTTGCACTCGGTATAGTTCACATATGCTTGCAGTGCAGTGATATGCATTTTGTGCACTACAGTTGCACAGGACTTCGATTTTATGTTATTGGAGATATTGATTTTGACTTCATGCCTAAGGCATGCATATGATTTGAATTATGCTTACAGCATAGTTTTCATGCACTTTTAGTATTTTGATTAGATTTTGTGCACGTTGATGCACATGGTTGTGAGATTTGATACCACGGTATACCTGATTTGGATTTGAGATGTGTTGTATACCGTCGATTTCGATTGTGATGCTCGATATTTGTTTTGTGCACCTGGTGCACCTGATTGGATTCTTGCGCATATTTGACGCGCTTGATATTGGATTTCGTTATTTCGGGCATGATGGATGCACCTGATTTGGATTTTCGCGCATGTTGGGCGCATGATTTGAGATGCGATTTTGGTGCACACCAGATGCACTAAATCGGGATTCTTCGTGCATGTCAGATGCACCTGATATCACTGCCAGGCACACCGTTGCCTCTAACAGGTGTTTCGTGCACACCCGTTGCACTTATATATTGTTTCTGTGCACATGTATGGCACATTCATGGATTTTGATTTCCGTGCGCACCAGAAGCACGCGATATTCTTATGCACCTTTTGGGATTGATTTCTTATAGAGCAGTACGTTTTTATGATATTTACTATTATTTCGTTCTGAGCAGGACTAGTCAGAGGACAGTACCTGAGTATATTTTTGCATACATTGATAGATATCGAAAGGATTTCCAAAAAGGGAGCTATAATCCCAGTATTTACCTACTGTCTGATACGACACGAAACATTTAAAACAAGGGAACGCTTCTAAATTATTTTTCAAAAATGGCGGGACGTGCAAGTTAAACAAAGGGTATATATATAGTTATTTTTTACAACAGACGTCCGCCACTGTGCAGTGTTATGCACATCGCACAGCAACATGAAAGGTTTGGCATGCATTTCCTTCAGATGTTTACATGTATGGTTTTGATGTATATCATGTCGGTTTTCGTATTGGATTTTTACATTGGTGTTTTCACCATGACTCCGATGATTGTGGGATACTTGATGGAGTTTTGTTTTTGAGCTATCTGCTCATTGTTCATGCGCATGCATTGCGCTATAATGCGTTTTATGTATTGATGATTTCGGAGCCCCGACGACTTGGACTTTTTACTGAAATGTTTTAGTATTCGAGGGGTTTAAATTTAAATTCGGGGACCGAATTTCTTTAAGGGAAGAAGATTGTAACATTTCAGAAAAAAAAATATTATTTTTGGGAATTTTTATAATTAAATAATAAAATATTGAATATTTTAATAGGGCGGTATAATTAAATACCGATGAATTGGGAAAATTTTAGAAAATTATGGAAATTACTGAAATGAGGGTGCTTTATGTGATTCATGCAAATTATGTAATTTTATGAATTATTATACACTAATTATGTGCTAATCGCGATTAAAAATCGCTAATCGGACTTTAAGCGTGTTTTGTGCACAAGTCATTTTTTTTAGCACTTGTTACATTTTCTTCATGGCCTTCTCTTCATTTTTTTGGCATGGTTGTTGTTTTATTTGAGGAGGAAAAGAAAACAAAACAAAAGAAAAAGAAATGGAAAACATTAAAGAAAGGGTATGGGCATGAGAGAGAGTGGGTGTGGGGTTAACTTTGACCAAGGGCCCTTGCAATTATTCATCCTCTTCATCTTTTTTCTCTCCCTTCTTCTCACCATGGCAACACCTTCCCTCCCCCATCTCTTCAACCCTCAAAACACCCCCAAAACAATATCAAAAGTCCATCCCTACTTCATTAAAAACATGCACAAGCTCAAGGGAAGCAAATTGGACCAAGAAAAATCAAATTTTGAGGATTTTGAGCAACTCAAGAAAATTCCTGAGTTGCCAATTGAGGTAATCTCTGCACCATTAGTATAGTTTTTCTTTCATCTTAACACCTATGCATGTTTAGAAGTGATTTAGATCGGTTTAGTGGACTTTGAAAATTTCAAGAAAGGGTTAGGGTTTAATTTGAGTTGGGTTAGTGCAAATAGGCCTTAATGGTGACCTTAAACCCCCCTATGATCTTCGAACCAAGACTATACTGAAACAAACCCAAATAATGAAAACAGAAAACTATCCATGTCGGTTTGCGAGGAAAATGAGTGTGCAGGGAAATCTGGGATGACCCGAGGAATTTCTGAGACAAATAAACAACTCTAGAGGCCAAATTGAACCAATATGAGACCACCCTGCCAAAATGAGACCCTACCTCCTCAGAAAAACCGGCCTGGACGGAATTCCTCCCTATGTGACCGGCCACCCTCGTGTGTTAGGTGCCCAGGTTGCTTCAGTAGGTCACACACTCTCTATACTACACCCTAGACTTGTTTGCTTACCTTGTTTTCACCTAAGACAAAATTTGGAGCATGTTTTCTAGGTTGCTGCCATGCTTGTCACGATGTTTATGAATTCAAGTTTTATTATTTGTGTTTTACTTCGATCACTTGGCGTTTGTACGTCTATATCGAGGGTTATTTGGTTGAATTGGGAGATGTAGATCATAGGTTTTGACCTATGGGTGATTCATGTGACATTTTGATTTTCGTGTTTCGTTTTGGTTTTGAAGTGGATTATAATGTGATAGGATACGTTATTATGTGTAGGTACCCTCACGAGGACTTCGAGACGACAAGCAAGAGGGTGGCGACGTCGGCATCGGCAAGCGAAGATCAAGTGAGTAGATTATATCTACGGGGGAAGTCGGGTGGATGGCGTATAGCACCTCCTCAAAGTTGTGAGAATTGATTTGGTGTGATATAGATATACATCTATATGTTGTGGAGAGATTTGAACACTTAGCAAGAAAAGGTTAGGAGATCATGAGTTAGTGTTAGCAAGATTTGAGGAAAATGGTTTAGTTGATTTCATAGTCGTGAAACCTGGAGTAAAGTTGTTACACATACACATACACGCACGGGATATGGTTTTGGGTGTATGTGTTATATGTTTATAGATAGATGTGGATGCGTGGGTTGATATATATATATATATATATATATACATATACATATACACGGATGATTGAGGATGTTATATGATGCTTGGAAATGAGTCGATATGATCGGGCATGATGCCGTGAGATATTTAATATGTGATCGAGATATGTCATGATATTATAGCGGATCGTTAGACGACGATACCTTGTGGATGATGATATATATATGAGATAGTTGACATATGATCGAGATATGAGATGAGATATGTTATGGTATTCATAATGGATCGCTTGGGCGATGTATACTTCTATATGATAATATGTGTTGATGACATCGGATTGTATGAGAGTTTAGATCAGTAGCCAGATCATGATATTGTTGATGATATTAGTAGTGTACTAGACTTAGATCAGTACCCTCTGTTCACGATATGTGATGATAAGGATATCAGATGAGTAATGAGATAAATATGATGTTTGAACCGTATCCAAATTTGGGATGTCGTACGGTAGATTTACCGTACGAGATATGATTATGATGTTAGATCCGCACTCATAACTCGAGGATGTCATAATATATATATTGTATCGTACGAGATACTATGGAGGCGAGATCACCGACTACTAGAAATATATAGATCGACTCAGACTTAGGTAGATTTCCTTACCCTTTTGACTGGGCTCGAGTCACACTAGTTTTCAAAAGTAGAGGATTGTGAGTATTTTAAATACCAAATTGTATGACTCGTACATTGGGTAGGATTATTTCTTCAGTGTTGCTGTTATCATATGGCTTTCTGTATATTCATGATGTTTCATCGCATTGCATGCTTATACACATGTTATCTGTAATTATTATGAAACTATGCTGTCAGGACATCAACACCATTACCGATGATGCGTATGCTCCACATACACTTGCTTGCCGGCTCACACACATCTTCATCGGTAATTGCCATGTCACGTACACTTTAGAAACTACTATTCCTTGACATAGCTTGCTAAGTTGATAGTTGCAATATGTTTTCAGATGCTAGTTTAACTATTGCATTCATTGCATGATATCAGATGCATTCATGTATTCATTGATTATGCAGTATTATGGAGTTTTATGCCGATATTCACTGTTTACTTGCTATTGATGATTGGATTTCGGATTTTCATGAGATTTCCTGGATTTGGGAGAAAACCGCAAGAATATATATATAAACTCCTCTCTCTCTCTCTCTCTCTCTTTTTAAAAATGAAAAGTGCGGTTTTCTCGTGATGTATGAGTCGTCCACCATGATATTTTCTCGGTTATGAGATGGATTTTGAGACCCGATTCGAGGAGTTGGATGAACCGTCTGCGGGTACATGGTGGACCCGGTAAGGTACCCCGGGGCAAGAAGCTCGAGGTGTAGACGATGAGCCTGGCAAGGGCAGTCTGCCTACCGGTGATTTTACCTGGCGCGGCGGATATCCGGAGGATACCGTTCATGGTCGTGTGATTGATGATATGGGCCGATCCGGATAGACGGAGCCCGAGTTACTGAGATATTATGGCTTGAGTCACTGAGATATTGAGATTTGATGATACAAGCCAGTCCGGCTAGCCGGAGCCTGAGGTATTGAGATACTGGGATTTATGTTTTGTGTCGATGCTGGACGCTGTTTTATCCGTCGATTTCATTGATGATACACGATTTATATACATACAGAAATCTCATAAAATAAAGAAAACAGTTGTCTCATTTATGATGTATTCTATTTCATTTGTAATGCATTCATATATCATATATCTGATATGTTACTATCTGAGGTACTGACTCGAGCATGTAGTATTACACTTATACATACATGGACCAGGATATTTATTTGAGGATATTACTTGATATGACCTAGGATAGCGTTATGCATGCGATTTCTACTCGTAGATGTTTTCTACTCATGAGTTGGCAACTCACCCCCGCTGTGCCACAGTTCTTGCAGGTTTTGCCGTACATATTTCGTTGCGGTTTTGCTGGCACACTGTTCCTTCCGGGTGATTGCTTTGGTAGGTGGGTTCTTTGCATCAGGACCACTATTGTATATTTGTTATTTCAGTTGTATTTAGTAAAACTCCATCAACCAGACTTGTATATTTGATAGACATAGAAGACCAGTGTATATTCTTTCGACCTAGAGTCGCGCGTTGTATTATTATGGATTTCATGTTGTTTTGAGTTTCCTTTTGAGTTTTGATCCTCGCCCTTCGGCGTTGTATACTATTTTGCTTGCGTGGTTGTGACCGTCAATTGACGAAGAGCTAGCTCCTGCTTGGGGATGCCTTTATTCATTATATATTCTTTATCAGGTTTGTACCCGTTTAGGGTCCTTTTTTTACAAAGGAACTCTGCCCAAATTTTCAGAAAAGACTTGATATTTTAAAAATGCATATTTCGGCTTATGTTGTTAAACTTCTTGCTTTTAAATTGGTTTTCCTTCACTCTACTGCTTTACATGGTTTGGATTTCTGGGTTTTGGCTTACTTAGATTATGTACGCCTCGAGACGTTTCGTAATTTAAGTGTCGGTCATGTTCCGAACTTTTCGGGTCGTGACACCAAAGGATTACAGAAGCCGGTCTACTATGTCATCCACGTTTTCACGGACGTAGGGACAAGGTACACGGCTATTGAAAATATAGTCCTGGCACTTGTCTCCACCTCCAAGAAGCTTTGGCATTATTTCTAAGCGCATACGATCATCTTCCTCACCGATTGACCTCTATGGAGCATCCACGTTTCCCCCGAGTCGTCAGACCGCTTGGAGAAGTAGAGATGAGAGTTGTCTCAATTCGACATCCAGTACTGACTAAGGAAAGCCATGAAAGCACAGGCCCTAACCGACTTTGTGGTCGAATGCACCATCCCCAACAGAGGTGAAACACCAGAGCAGAGACCGAGTCTAAAAATCTTGATGGAAGAAATGCTCGGTCCACAAGGCCGGCGGACAGCATCCTGCTCGTCGCACCCATTTATAGCGGGCAGATTCCTACCCAGCCTAAGCCATGAATCCCAAGTCCTTGCATAAGTAGATTCCTGCTCGGCTCATAGGCACATTTATTCTTAGCCTGAGCTGATGAATCCAAAGCCCTCTACTCATCTCGCCTCGTCTCCAAGGGGTGAAAGGAGGGGATATAGACCTAATGTTTGCTCTACTCACATTACCTCGTTTTTGGGGGGTGAAGAAGGGACACCGGTTTATCTATACATAGAAAATAAAAATGAAATAATTTTTATTGAACAAAGAGAGTCCGAATAAAATGCGCAAACACATTGAAGATGAGCGAAAAGGTCTTCATTGATTTGAAAATTGAAGTACATGGTATTGTGAGCTCCTCAGCTTTACAAAACTGCCATGAGGCTTTCAAAAGAAAAAAAAAGGAAAAATAAAAAGAACAGGGGCTTCAGGGTTTCTCTTCGGGGATGGCCTGTCTTCGTCATCGACCGCCTGAGCCTGCTCAGGGGTGGCCTTCAGGGATACGACCTTATTGGACTGCGGAGGAGGAGGAGCAGCAGTCTCGATGACGGTCGAACTGTCATCTCTACCCTTAGGCTCTTTCTCAGAAAGATGGTACCGCGCACGGAGCTCCTTGTTGTCGAACTCGGGCAGAATCTCTTTAACGGCGTTGAAGGTATTGCACCACCCTACGGCTGCGGCATCGGCAATGTCGAGATAGAACTGGTCGGATGACTTGTAGTTCTCTACGGCCTTCTTCACCATCTCTACAACCTGCGTCGCCGCATCCTCGGCCGTCCGAACCTTCCGCTTTGCCGATTCCCATTGTCCCTTCATCGTGTTAAACAGTTCAGTGATTTTGCCGACTTGGACCTGGAGAGCCCGGTTGGCCTCGTCAAGCCTCGTGGCCTTCAGCTCCTCCCAAATCTTTAGCGACTCAAGAGAGGCGGAATTTTCCTCGGCCGCCTTCAGCTCAGCGAGGAGTTTTCCTCGCACGACGAAGCCTCCTCCACCCTCTTCATCGCTGGGGCGATTTCTTCAACTTCCATGGCGGCCAAAAGGGCGCAGTGCTGGGGGAGCTGCAGAAGAAAACATAAAGTACTATTCGGGAACAAAACAGAGGAAAAATAATTTGAAAGAAATTTAAGTATGAATTTACTGTTAGTTATATGTATGCCCTAGAGACCATTACTGTACGTTGGATGTATATTGTAGTGGATGCTGGGACATATATAGGGAGGACTTTCTTGCTCGACATGATAGTATGCTATCTGGTTGCTCTTTACCTTAACGTGTACACAAATTGTCTCTCTATTACATGTTGGTAAAGCCCTTAGGATGTGTACTTGACTATCTGGACTATGATGCGGATCATACTAGTGGGGACAGGGTAGTCCATAAGTACATCCTTCAAAGTCCCTAGTCGTGGGTGTATCGAGACGGGGCATCGATATACCAGAGTAGACTAGCATGTACCTTCTCGACCTATACAGATAGGCAATGGATGATCCCATATCCATTGGTGTTTGACATTAGAGGAGATATACGGGTGCTCAGTAGAGACTGGGTACACTGGACGGACTCGCCGAGAACTCCCAGATGGTATTATACCTTACGTCAGATGGCAGTTCTCTGGTGACACTGGTACAGAGTAGTCTGTTGACCCGAGATCGTCATAGAGTCTTGTGTGGTTCCCACTGTGCTTTGATTTCCATCTTACCACGTCCAAGAGGGCGTGCAAAACGGTGGTTTTTGGGTACAGTCCCGAGTCACATGGAGGCAATGAGTGATAGGAGGGGATTCGTCTCTCCCGGTATAGGGAGTTGATGTTGCACTGTGTTCGATTGGCTATAACAGGAAGTCCCTGGCCAGGGATGATCAGAGAATTGCTGGTAAGTGTTACCAGTAGTTTCTCGACCCGTTATGAGCCTCATATCGACACGACTTATCGAGCTATTGGGGTCTGACGTTTACCACCCCTAGGCAAGATATGCGACATATCATACGAACAGACCGGACTGTATGGTAGTGTTACTGGTTGGATTCACTGGAGTGTGAGCGGGCTTGCTCGTCGATCTTCTGATCGCTCAATACTCGGGTGGCCGTTACGTTTAGCAGACCGCTTGCGGCTTGTGGGTGTTTGATATGATCATCACCTGCTGCCGGCGTATTGACGAGTCTTTAGAGTCCTACACAGAGGTTTCCTGGCTCAAGAGAAACGAAATAGGAGCACATATAAGATGTGTGCGGGACCGAGAATGATACCAGTATGTGATACTGTATTCGATTCTCGCGATTTGTGACATTGATCGGTTATATGCGATATAGCCGGGTTATCGGATCAAGTGTTGATTCGATAAGTTGTTACTGTTGATATTAGTCGGTTATATGCGATATAACCGGATCATTAAATCAAGTCTTGATTTAATGATTTAATGCATAATTATATATTTGATATATTACTTTGCATTAACTAGTATCGGTTCACTTAAGATGGATTTTCTCACTCGGATGTGCGCATTGTATATGCGATATATTTTTGTGCACTTGATTGTATCATGTTTGATGATGCATGCAAAATTGGTTAGTGTAAAGAATTAAACCTAGGTTAAGTAAATGGTTAAGGTTTCTTTTTATTTGTCCATTCATTTATCTTTTTATTTGGATTAAAATGAAATGACAAAAGAAAACAAAATGGTTATCATTCTTTCTTTCTTTCATGAAGCTTGATGAAGCTTCATGAAGCTTTAACCAAATGACCATTTTGTCTTCTAGCTTAACCCTAACCATTCTTTTAACCTTAGTCATTTCTCTACACCTAACTATAGTTAATATTATGATAAGGATTCTTTTTCTTTTCTATTCTAATGAACTTATCATAATAATCTTCTTCTTCTTCATCTTCTTCACTTGAAGAAGCTTGCTTCATCAATGGTGATTGATGAAAACAAGTGAGAAATCCAATTCTAAAGTCTACCCACTTCCTATTTCTTCATCCTCTACCTCTTGCCAAGTAGTAGAGTGTGTTCTCTTCACAAGTTCTTGGACTTGGTGAAGTTGGAGCTTGATCTAGCGATGCCTCGACGTAGATCATCTTCGGCATCATCGTCGATGACCTAGCCCGTCCATTCTCCGATGAAGCCGACGCTAGAGCCCGGGGTTCGACTTGGACAGCGAGGGGACTTCGTTGCGGAGCTATGGAGGTGGAGCACCGGATCTACAAAGGTTGTATTTCCGTTTAAACTTTAGTTAAGTTGTTAACTAGTTTCTTTTTCGCCTAAACATCTAGCCGACGATCCGTAGTCGGGTTTCTCGGCACCTAGATTTTTTGAAATTGGCATGGTTGATGCCTTGTGAGACCTCATTAGCGTGACTAGGAACCCTACAGTGGTATCAGAGCCTAGCTAGAGCCTTAGGCGAAGTCCCGACGGAGTTAGAAGTCCGATCGACCCAAAACCCCGACTTGAAAAATGCTCTCTGGACAATTCTGTAAATTGTGGATTTTTTGGAATTAAAAATATGCAGAGAAATGTGCAGGAAATTCTAAGATAAACTGGAGAAAACGACAACCTAATTCAACAGTACGGCCGCGGAACCGCGGCGTTGACCCCCCTTTTGCGGCGGTTCCGCGGCCGTCTGTGATGATCAGGATGTGTGTTTTCTTCAGTTGTTTCTGTTGGTGTTTCTTGTGTGTTCTGGATGTTTTTAATATTTATTCCAGAGTTGTATTTTCTGGGTTGTATTGGGGACTCGGTGTATTCGATCAGACTGTCTAATTTTTGTCGGTGTGCTTTTCCGGGTATTTTTAGAATATGTTAAAAAGTTCGACCGGATATAAATACCCAATTTTTCCCCCTGTCGGGAAATTTCCAAGTGTTGGATTTTTCCGTAGTTTAACGACGTTCTAAGTAGTGCAAGTAACGCGATGGACCCTCTAGAAGACAACAAACCTTAACTCGATTATGTGACCTTCTTGAACTGCCCTTTGAACCTTCGGGTTTGGGGCAGTACGGCGTGCCACATGTGAGGCGTTGGCTTGACACTTCTACGGCTGGACCGTTGGTACTGAGGCGCGAACTGAATATTGTTAGACTTATTTCATGTGTTGAGCTGTATCGGGAAAACTTGGGTATTCAACTGTTCGATCGGAAAGTTTAACATTTTCTGTTTATCTGGAATGGGATACAATAATTGGAATTCACAAACAGTTATGTGATAACTGAATGAATGTTATAAATCTAGAGGTTTAGTCTCACTTGATCGGTTGCCACGGAATTTTGATGTGATCAAAAGTCCGTCGCAATCACGTAGCGTACGCGGATACTCGCCGGATAAACTTAATAGACAGCCTCACTCCATAGCCCCGACCAAGTGACTGTAGGAGAACCCCGACGCCGAAAGCATCCGTTCGGGTGCTCCCGGTAGCGGTGTTCCGCGTTGGTGCACTTCGTCGACGGCGTCGGGGGTGCGGCCGTCTACTGAAGTTTGCGACGAGCATTCGATCACTTTCTCGGGAATCTTGTTGAATTACCCGACTTTATATTGAAAAGTGTTTTCGATTTTGAGACTAAAATGCGGGGTTTATAATTGTTAGGCATGTGATGTCTAAAGAATTCATTTGGTCAGGCATGCGATGTCTGAGGTGGTTGCGGATTCCAACTGTTGTAGTTTTACACTTTCTTTTCTGTGACTGTAAGTGTAATATGTGATATCGCCGGTTTCGTTGCTATATGTCAACGACAATTGGGATACGCATGTTTACTTACGTTGATGACATGTGATATTATGTGTTGCTGGATATGTTATATTGGATCGTCGTGTTTGAATAGCCAGGGGTTTTTATGTGAGATGAGTGTTTTTCTTTTTCATTCATGTAAAAACTTGTATGTAATATTCTTTTATTGGGGCACTTCCAGGTAGCGGAAGTTGTCACCTTTTGTATATTATTTACTTTTCCGCACTAGGATAGACCCAAGGAGGAGGGCACAAGTAACCGGGTTCTGGAGTCCAGTGGGAGACCAACTCGAGGAGTCGAGTCCGGGTCTCCTAACTCCAGAATTGGTAGGGTTGCTTGCTGCTCTCGTAGGGGTCTAGGGGTGTGGGTTTGGCTATTCGTCGCGACCGTGGAATCCGTGTTTTATACTGGCTCGTATTGAAAACACGGACGTCCTAGTATATCCAATATTTCATATGATTCTTCTGCTGCGATATCTGTGATGTGATCATGTGATGTTCTGTGATAGATACTGTATATAGCATATATGATATATTATATAGACGTTACTTATGTTTTACACCCGTGCTAGCCCTACCCTGCTCTGCCGTTGTTACCTAACCTAACGGTGCACGAGGGGACATCGAGGCGAATGCGGATGGCATAAGTGTACGTCGTATTTATCTGTGATGTTTAGGTACTTAAATGATGGGACTTCATTAATGAGATTAATGAAATAAAAGAAACCTAAAGATGTTGTAGAATCGAATTTCAAAATAAAACAGGTAGCTACAGTTCTTGCTTTGCACAGCGGTATATACGATATATCCTGCACCTTATTCGATAAGGAAAGGACCGAGATCCCTTCACCGGGAGTGACTTCTTTAGCAACAACTGGCAAATGCTACAACCTCGGTTTGTCTTTTGATTGCTTTTAAGAGTTTTTGCTTTGCACAGGGATATATATGATATATCCCGCACCTCATTCGACGAGGAAAGGACCGACGATCCCTTCATCGGGAGTGACTCCTTTAGCAAAACAAGAAAAGCCTCAAAAGCACTCCATTTCAAAATTCATTCGATCCTACAACGATATCAAGTTCATTACGCAATAGGTTTTCATAAAAACCTGTCGTAGCCCTCCGTCATTTCAGATAAGTGCTGTTTAGTATTCGTGCTGCGTTTGTTGGCCTCCGTCAAGGCGCAGTGTGCGGTAGCTAACCAGTATTTATCTGCTTATGCATATGATGCAGATTGAGTTAGGGTAGTCGTGCGACCTTGTTGGCCTCCGTCAAGGGTCGTGCGGGTGGGTTTGATTCGATCAAGAAATGACGGGTTGAACTTGACTAGTAGCCTATGGTTTGTTGGCCTCCGTCAAGGTCATAGGGTGCTAGGGGCAAAATATTATCGGGAATTTCAAGTGTTGAGATTTGCAATGAGATTGCATACCTTCTATGAGATAGTTGGATCCCGATACCCGTTGCGAGTAAGAGTTACTCCTGGGAGAGTTTTACGCATTACAATTAGCCGATCAAGTAGGTGTCTAGAAAGGTGTTAACGAGGTTATGCCTCTGGGAAAACGAGGTTTGCATTAATTAGGTTCGTGCGAAAGCACGGGGGACCTCCCTTAAAGTACCGACACTGGCCTGGCTGAAAGATTGGCAAACTTATAGTGTGTAATTAATCCCGGCTAGTCTTTCCTTTTAGGGTTTGAAGGAAGATTTGATAAAAAGCAGTGGGAGCCATCCTGATTAGATAAAATAATAACCAATCTATTCTTGCAAGAGCGCACGCTGAGTGTTTTCTTCTCTCTCTCTCCAGGTAGCGACCATATCACGCCTTAATCAAGATAATAATACGGATTATTGACCGAACCCGCTTGTTATACTGAGCTGGGGAACGTTGGTCCCGCTCCTACTTATAATTGTTATAAGACAGAGCAGGAAATTGGGGAATACCAGATTTCCCGTGCCGCCCAAACGAAGAAAGTGCATGCTGATGCATCATCTTCGGGTGTGTTCATTACAAAGAACCGTTTCTCAGTATCCTCCGCATCCTGGGTATATAATACCGGATCAGGATCCCAGATATGTAATCTGTTACATAGGGCTACAAAAGGGTAGAAAAACTGAGAACGGGTGATAAGTTTCATGAGGCAGAAAACGGGGCAAGTGTTGCAGCCAAGTCTGTCGGTCACTGTCACCCTGTATTACCAATACATTGATTCTGAATAAATGTTATTAGATACCGAACCTGATATACAAAATCATATCAGTCTCTTTATTAGTAAAGAAATGATAAAATTTTGTATTGTTGGATAATGTTTTGAACATTTCCTATATCAAAAGTTGATCGGTTCAGGCACGTTATCTAAAAGCATTGACGTTCTAAATCAAACTACAGTTCTTGGTATATGAAACACACACAAGAGGAAGAGTTCAGAAATGAACGAATCCTTCTTGAGGTATTGTAGACTAGGTCATATCAACGCGACCCGACTAGCTGGAGTTACATTTAGATGCATATTTAAATCAGTTTGAATTTACATCTTGTGAAACTCGCCAGTCATGTCACAAAGATAAGATGACCATAGCTCCGTTTACTGGAAACAGAGAAAGAGTTAGTGAACTCTTGGGATGATACATGTTGATGTATGTAGGTCTCCAGTCTACACATACCAAGACCGGTCCTTTGTACTTCATTACATTCTCTGATAGTCTCTCAAGATTCAGTCATATGTTCCTGTTGAAACATGAGTCCGAACCTTTTGAGATATTCACAGAACATAAGTTAGAAGTAGAGAACCAAAATAAGGGTAAAAGTATTATGTCCTTTGATGTGATCAAGGAGGAGAATACTTGAGCACGGAACTCCTGGACTATTTTAAAGAAGAATGAGATTCTCTCTCAGCATTACTCCTCCGTATACACCATTGTAAGATGGTATATCGGGGCGGAGCAATCACGCCCTATATGATAAGGTGCGCTCTATGATGAGTATTACTGAGTTACCTATTTCCTTTTAGGGAGATATGCACTTGAGAAGTTGCATACCTATTGAATAGGGTTCCAATCAAATCTGTAGCCTACCACTCCATATGAGATATGGAAAGGGAAGAGCCCATGTCTTAAGTTAGTTAAGATTTGGGGTTGTCCGGCCTATGTCTAAAAGCAAAATCCGGACGAGCTCGAGGCAAGGTCTGTAATGTAGAACGGGAAAGGTTCCAGCAATACAACTACAGTAGATGATTTGGTACAACCAAAGGATTCAGTAGATACCAACGAACCTCAGCCTCTCCGCCGATCTAGTAGGGTTCCTCACCCACCTGAGAGATACTTCGGTTGCTCTATGACAGTGGGAGCGAGGATTGCATCATGAGATGATGACCCAACTAGTTTCGAGCTGGCCATCAGGAGTGAGACTCTGTAAGAATGGCTGGATGCTTAGCGATCTGAGATGGAATCCTTATACACCAACAAAGTATGGACTTTGGTTGCTATATCTGAAGGGTTAAATCCCCATCAGGAGCGAGTATATCTTGAGAAGATTACTTGGTGTAGATGGAAAAGTTGAGACTTTCAAAGCTAGACTTGTTAAAGGTTTTCGTCATCGACCAGGCGTGGATAATGATGAAACCTTTTCCAGAACCTATGCTTAAGTCCATCCAGATACTACTTACCACGGCTACATACCATGACTACGATATCTGGCGGTTGGGTGTCATGACTGCTTTTCTAAATGATGTTTTAGAAGAGTGTGTCTATAAGTACACAGCCAGAGGGCCTCGTAGACAGTGGGAGCAGCAGAAACGTGAGCAAGATGCTTTATCTGATAAAGCAGGCATCGCGGAGTTGGAACGTCTGTTTTGATGTATTAGTCAAAGAGTTTGACATCATCAAAATGGTAGATGAACCTTGTATAAACAAAAAGGTAGTAGGGAGTATGGTAGTGATCCTCGTAGAGTACGTGGATGACATACTCTTGATAGGGAAGGAGTTTCCTATGCTACGCTCGGTCAATCTCCGCTTATCACAATGATTCTCCATATAGGATCAATGTGATACCTCCTATATCCTGGTTTTTGGATCTATGAGATAGATCTAATTGGATGTTAGGATACTCACTAGTAGTAGTGAGAACGTATCAATCGATCCTAGGGAGAATCACTGGAAGTGTTCCAGAGTGATAAAGATGAATGAATGTCAGTCGCAGGCATTGTCTTTACCCTAAGTAAAGGGACGGTATGTTGGAAGAGTTCTAAGCTAGATACCGTGACATACTAGACGATAAAGGCAGGATACATCGCTACTTAAGATGCTACCAAAGAGGCAGTCTGGATGTATATTTGTTCATGAGATGAACTTAGTTCCTCCCATTGTGTGATAATGGAGTTGTGGCTTATGCCAAGGAACGCACGTCCCATCAGTGATCCAGACATATTCTAAGGCAGTATCACTTGATCATGGAGATGGTTGATCTCTAAGGGATCAAGGTTAGGAGAGCAGACTCAGAGGATAACACGGCGGATCCACTCACGAAGGCCTATTCCCAGATAGAGACTTTTATGGGATGGTTGAGTATGAGATACTACAACCACTGCTACAGATGGCCCTAGTGCAAGTGGGAGATTGTTAGTTATATGTATGTCCTAGAGACTATTACTGTACATTGGATGTATATTGTAGTGGATGCTGGGACATATATAGAGAGGACTTTCTTGCTCGACATGATAGTATGCTATCTGGTTGCTTTTTACCTTAACGTGTACACAAATTGTCTCTCTATTACATGTTGGTAAAGTCCTTAGGATGTGTACTTGACTACCTGGACTATGATGCGGATCATACTAGTGGGGACAGGGTAGTCCATAAGTACATCCTTCAAAGTCCCTAGTCGTGGGTGTATCGAGACGGGGCATCGATATACCAGAGTAGACTAGCGTGTACCTTCTCAACCCATACAGATGGACGATGGATGATCCCATATCCATTGGTGTTTGACATCAGAGGAGATATACGGGTGCTCAGTAGAGACTGGGTACACTGGACGGACTCGCCGAGAACTCCCAGATGGTATTATACCTTACGTCAGATGATAGTTCTCTGGTGACACTGGTACAGAGTAGTCTGTTGACCCGAGATCGTCATAGAGTCTTGTGTGGTTCCCACTGTGCTTTGATTTCCATCTTACCACATCCAAGAGGGCGTGCAAAACGGTGGTTTTTGGGTACAGTCCCGAGTCACATGGAGGTAATGAGCGATAGGAGGGGATTCGTCTCTCCCGGTATAGGGAGTTGATGTTGCACTGTGTTCGATTGGCTATAACAGGAAGTCCCTAGCCAGGGCTGATCAGAGAATTGCTGGTAAGTGTTACTAGTAGTTTCTCGACCCGTTATGAGCCTCATATCGACACGACTTATCGAGCTATTGGGGTCTGACGTTTACCACCCCTAGGCAAGATATGGGACATATCATACGAACAGACCGGACTGTACGGTAGTGTTACTGGTTGGATTCACTGGAGTGTGAGCGGGCTTGCTCGTCGATCTTCTGATCGCTCAATACCCGGGTGGCCGTTACGTTTAGCAGACCGCTTGCGGCTTGTGGGTGTTTGATATGATCATCACCTGCTGCCGGCGTATTGACGAGTCTTTAGAGTCCTACACAGAGGTTTCCTGGCTCAAGCGAAACGAAATAGGAGCACATATGAGATATGTGCGGGACCGAGAATGATACCAGTATGTGATACTGTATTCAATTCTCGCGATTTGTGACATTGATCGGTTATATGCGATATAGCCGGGTTATCGGATCAAGTGTTGATTCGATAAGTTGTTACTGTTGATATTAGTCGGTTATATGCGATATGACCGGATCATTAAATCAAGTCTTGATTTAATGATTTAATGCATAATTATATATTTGATATATTACTTTGCATTAACTAGTATCGGTTCACTTAAGATGGATTTTCTCACTCGGATGTGCGCATTGTATATGCGATATATTTTTGTGCACTTGATTGTATCATGTTTGATGATGCATGCAAAATTGGTTAGTGTAAAGAATTAAACCTAGGTTAAGTAAATGGTTAAGGTTTCTTTTTATTTGTCCATTCATTTATCTTTTTATTTGGATTAAAATGAAATGACAAAAGAAAACAAAATGGTTATCATTCTTTCTTTCTTTCATGAAGCTTGATGAAGCTTCATGAAGCTTTGACCAAATGACCATTTTGTCTTCTAGCTTAACCCTAACCATTCTTTTAACCTTAGACATTTCTCTACACCTAACTATAGTTAATATTATGATAAGGATTCTTTTTCTTTTCTATTCTAATGAACTTATCATAATAATCTTCTTCTTCTTCATCTTCTTCACTTGAAGAAGCTTGCTTCATCAATGGTGATTGATGAAAACAAGTGAGAAATCCAATTCTAAAGTCTACCCACTTCCTATTTCTTCATCCTCTACCTCTTGCCAAGTAGTAGAGTGTGTTCTCTTCACAAGTTTTTGCACTTGGTGAAGTTGGAGCTTGATCTAGCGATGCCTCGACGTAGATCATCTTCGGCATCGTCGTCGATGACCTAGCCCGTCCATTCTCCGATGAAGCCGACGCTAGAGCCCGGGGTTCGACTTGGACAGTGAGGGGACTTCGCTGCGGAGCTATGGAGGTGGAGCACCGGATCTACAAAGGTTGTATTTCCGTTTAAACTTTAGTTAAGTTGTTAACTAGTTTCTTTTTCGCCTAAACATCTAGCCGACGATCCGTAGTCGGGTTTCTCGGCACCTAGATTTTTTGAAATTGGCATGGTTGATGCCTTGTGAGACCTCATTAGCGTGCCTAGGAATCCTACATTTACCAACCTGGACGGCCTCCTAAACAATAGCTACAGCCTGAGCGTGCACGGTTCCCCTCGGGATATTGGCTCCTGCACTCTGTTATGCCTGCTTCAAGAGGCTATCGGTGACGCACAGCCCTAATAGAACCTCATAGTTTAGCTCGCTCTCAGGGGCTTGCTCCCTGGATGACTCCCGCTGAGGAGCCGACTTCTTCTTCCGCTTGGTATGGGGCTCAGCAGAGGAAGGCAATTCCAACCTCGCCCGGGGTGGCCTCCTCCTACTTCCCCCAGACTCCTCGGGGTCAGGGACCGGGGCAGTTTTCTTCTTTAGGGCCGCCACCTGGAAGCTTCTGGTCGGCACCGACCTGGATGAGCTCGCGCCGCTACCCTTCTTGGCTTGGACCTTGGTAGCCAGGATGGCCATAATTTTTTATTGGTCCATAGGCTTTGCAAAGAAAAAATGAGGAATAATTAGCAACGCTAAATAACAACGGTGTAAATTATGGATTAGACGGCTAACCCAGACTCACCCAGGTATTGCACGGGGCTAAACCCCGCCCAGCTCAAGACCTGCTCAGAAAGTAAGACATCGGTTCTCTGGAGCGGCTCCTACTGAGACATGAACCCCACTTCCAGCGTGTTCAACACTCGAGCCTTCGGACAGTCTGTCCGGTACCATTTTGTCGGCACCGACCAGTTCGATCCTTCGGGATGACCGACGAAAAAGAACTTCTCCTTCCACTCATGGATGGAAGAAGAGACGACCAACACTCCTGACCCGGCCTCCCAACCCCTAAGCTTCCTAAATGAAAAATACGCCCAACTCGGCTCATCTTTGCGAGTTCCAGGGTGATTCTTATAATAGAAGAAAGATCGGAGGAGTCCGAGGCTAAAAGGGATCTCCTCAATCTTTAGCCGGACCAGGAACCCAAGGAGAACCCTCCACGTGTTCGGTGCTTGCTGGCTCGGGGAGAGTTGGAAGAAATTAAGGACTTCACAAACTTCTGGGGGAAAAGGAAGATGCATCGCTCCCAGGAATACTTCCAAATACAGGGCAATCTCATTTCCCTACACTTGGTCTGCCCGTTCATCTTTCTCGGCCAAACGAAGCGTATAGATGGTAGGAATCTGAAAGCGAGATCGAATATCCGCGAGCCCAACTCTCCCCGCTCAATACCGAGGCAGCGTCACAGACGTTCTCGATACGCACCTTAGGGCCCTTCTTGGCCCATCAGCATTGGGGAACAGTGGAATCGCCACCCTTTGGGCGAGAACCCGACACGGCAGTAGGAGAGCTTCCTTGGGTATCAGAAGTCGAGGAAGACGAAGAAGACTCACTAGACTCGGTCTCATAGGACGATGCCTCATCACCGAACTCTATCCTAACTATATTTGCTATGGGTTCATAGGAAGATATCTAACCTGATTTAAATAAGAAAAAAGCTGAAAGTAGTGAAGGGATTGGAAGCCGACCTAAAATCAGGAGCGCCGAGCAATCTGAAAAGTGTAATAGTGCAAGTGAGCGTAGGTATTTGCTGGAGGAAGGGCACCCCTATTTATAACCTTAGTGAAAACGATCTGACGGTCCAGGCGACACCACGCCGCAGCTGATCGTTGACTGCTTTCCTCTCATGCGGATCCGAACAGCCGAAGCGACTTCTTGCATTTGCGGTCCAGATGCCGCCGCGTGGCATGAGATCGACTGTCGGCTCATCCCCACGGCGACCCGAGCAAACGAAACGACGTTGCCGTCCCTTCAACGATCCGCTTGAAAGTGTGACTTAGCACCTTTACTAGGTTTCCATATGCATCAAGTATGCAATTTTAAAAAAAACTAGAGGCCTAAGCTACACTAACATAGAATCGAACTAGAGAATTAGGGTTTGTAAGCAAGAAAGAAAGTTCTATACTAATGTGAAAAGGGTTACAACCTTTGTAGACCAAGTCCTTCACCTCAATAGCTCCAAGTAGTAGTCCCTAAGCTCCAAGTGGTGGTCCCTAGAACTCTTCTTGGCTCCACTTAAAGAAAGGATCGAGCTTGCTACGTCGTCTTCGAGGCCGAAGATGATCCACATTGAAGCTTCTCTAACTCAAGCTATCTCTTCACTAATCAAAGAATTAGTGAAGCAAACAACCTAATCTTATGAGCTAGATGTGAGTAGGTTGATGAAGTAGGATATTTGCTCACTTTAGAAATCTATTTATCGTTTTCTTTTCCGACTCAAGAAAACCTAGAGAGGATGATGATGAACTTGGGCGAAGAAAAATCTCAAGTAGTGAAGTGAGAGAGTGAACCGTGGTTTAAAGATAAGAGTTGGGTGAGAAAAATATCTAGAGTAAAACAAAAATTAGTGGGATGAGTCATTGCTTCTATATGCTTCTATAACCATCTAAGCCATGCTCATTTCCACTTCATTTTGAATTTACTCTAAATAAATAATTACTCAAATTATTTTTATCCTTGGTGTGAGTTTCATACACCCATGTTCAACATATCATCTACCATGACACAAAAGAATTATATATACACACACACACACACACACACAATTGTATATAGCAAGAGAAGAAAATCATTAGTGAGCTAATATTAGTTAATATATATTAATATATCAAATATAAATATATATCAAATTATTAAATCAACACTTGATTTAATAATCCGGCTATATCATATATAACCGACTAATATCATTTATAAGTATATCAATAATCAAATCAACACTTGATTCAATAACCCGGTCATATCACATATAACCGACAACATTCAATATACATATAACATATCATCAAATCAACAATTGATTCAACAATCCAGTTATATCACATATAACCTAACCGATATCACATATCGCGAGATTAAAATACGGTATCACATACTCGTATTTAATCAAGCTCCCGCACGTATCACCATATGTGCCCTATTTCGTTTCGCTTGAGCTAGAAAATCTCTATGTGGGACTATAAAGACTCGTCAATATGCCAGCAATAGGTAATGATCACATCAGTCACCCACAAGCTGTCAGCGGTACTAACTGGACATAACGGCTATCCAGGTATTAAGCTAATAAAAGATCAACAAGCAAGTTTGTCCAAACTCCCGCAAAGCCTATAAGCAACACTTACCGTACAGTTCGGTCTCTTCGTCTGATATGTCGCATATCAAGTCTAGGGGTGGAATCGTCGAACCCTAGTAACTTGATAAGTCATGCCGATATGTGTGTAAGTCCACGTTACCCGTCCCGGTTCTTTCGGGGTTGCGGAAATGGTGAAAAACGATTTTTTCTGTGAAGGGTAACATGGACTAGAAACCGGATCTTTGCTAAACAAACTATCTAACAACCTAACTAAGAGTTTAACTACTATGTTAGGGTTTATTCCTAATCTTGAACTCCTTCTCTTCGACTCCTTGTAGTGGTCGGATCGGCCTCACCTTGTCGTCGCCTTGTGCCGAAGATGGATCCACCTGAAAGCTTCTACCTTTGGCTCCTTCCTCAATCGAGAGGAAACTAAAATCCTTGGCTTGCTAGACCTTGAACTTTAGAGTGAGTAGAGAAGTGTTTTTAGGGTTTTATCTCAATGGTTCTTGTTTCTCAAATCATGAGACAAGAGAACCATGAGCAAGAGGAAGAGGGAGAGCTTGGATGAGAGAGAATGAAAATGATAGAATGAGAATAACTTTTTACAACCATGCTCTCAAAAAAGAAAAATAATCATGATAATAATAATTAAGTATTTGTGATGGTTCATGTCAATGGCATTATCATTTCATGCACTCATTTTGTAAAGAACAACAAGCAAGCAAAAAGTCATAGCCATGAAATGATGATGGTCAACAAGTCCAAACTAGTCAACCGGTCAACAAAGTCAACAAGTCAACAAAAATCAAACTTTCAACCCAACCATGGCACAATAATACTTAATTAATATTATTATTAATCATATTTCTTATTCTCATTAGGGTTTAGAAAAAGTCAACAGTCAACAACCCTAATGAGAATCTTCTGCCTCTGTCTCTGTCAATCGTGCATACACACCCACATCCGCGTTCCGAGGAACACGAATACAAATGAGATAAAACCAATCCCAAAATGCATACTTGGATCTGGCTTAAACCAAAGCCCGCTAGTAATAACTACCCGGACACCAAACGTGCACAAGTGCACGGATGTGAACGAACCCTGTCGCAAAACCATGCGACCTCTACTCTGTTTTGCCCAAAGGAGAATTGCTCTCTGTATGGGACTCTAAAGACTCGACACTACGCTGGTAGTGGGTTTAACCACATGCCGCAAGCGGTACTAGCTGTACGTAACAGTCTCCAGGTAGATGCCGATAAGAAGACTGATGAGGTGAACCCATCTGAACTCCTACTGAGCCTGAATGTGACAATCTCCGTACAGTCCGGTCTGTTCGTCTGAGAATATCGCATGGCGGGCCTAGAGGGGCGGTAAACGTCAGTCCCCTAATAGCGGTACAAGTCGTGTCGGAGTGTATCCCAGAACACCCTGAGATAACACTGGAAACCTACCAGTATATCTCGCTTGCCCTGGCCAAGGAAGACTATGTGTAATGGCTCTCCTTGACACAGCACGATATCAACTCCCAATACCGGGAGAGACAAATCCTGTCTAACCGTCACTGCCTCCAAGTGCTTCGGGACTGCACCCAACTACTACCTGTTTGCACGACTCCTTTGAGCCGTGGTAGGGTAGTAATCAAAGTACAGTGGGAACACACTTGAGGCGAAGTGACAGTGTCAAGTCAGCGGACTAAGCTGTACTCATATCACCGGGGAACTGATAACTGACGATAAGTATAGTACCAACCAACAGTTCCCGACGAGTCATGTCCAGTGTACTCGTAACCTAACGAGCACCCGCATACTATCTCAAGTACGACGTACTGACGGCTGTGGGACAGACCGTCTCCCCTACTGGGATGAGAAGCGCATACGCTAGTCTACTTCGGAGTATCGATGCCCTGTCTCGATAATCCTACGACTAGGGACCTGTATAAGGATGTGCTTGTAGATTACCCAGCCCCCACTAGTGTGACTGCCATCACAATGCTGGTAATCAAGCAAAGATCCTAAGGGCTCCACTAATGTGTATTGGCGATATGCTAAAAGAAACACATGCACACATTAAAGTAGAAACAAACCAAGTAGCATACTACCATTTTGAGAAAGATTGTCTATACAACTGTGAATATCCCAAGCTTCCATCAAGTAATATACAAACTAGTATGATACAGTAATGGCCTCTAGGGCATATACACTAACAATCTCCCACGTGCACTAAGGCCATGTACTGGCGTATCGAAGACCTATCATCTCGATCAGCCGCTCGAACTAAGTCTGGGGTATGGCCTTCATGAATGGATCTTCAGTGTTATCTTCTGAATTCACACTCTTCACCTCGATCTCCCGGCGATCTATGATCTCCCTGATCAGGTGGTACCGCCTCAAAATGTGCCTGGACTTCTGATGGGACCTGGGTTCCTTCGCTAAAGCTATAGCCCCGTTGTTGTCGCAATACAGAGGTATTGGATCAACAATGGACGGAACAACTTCTTCATCCAGACAGCTTCCTTTGCGGCATCGTAAGCAGCTATGTACTCCGCTTCCATAGTTGAGTCAGCAACGGTTTCCTGCTTGGAGCTCTTCCAGCAAACCGCCCCTCCATTGAGGGTAAAGACATAACCCGACATGGACTTGGAGTCATCCTTGTCACTCTGGAAGCTGGAGTCAGCAAAGGCCTCGATCTGGAGGTCTTTTCCGCCATACACCAAGAACATCTCCTTAGTCCATCTCAGGTACTTGAGAATGTTCTTTACTGCTATCCAGTGTTTCTCCCCTGGGTCCGACTGATACCGGCTTACAACGCTCAATGCCTATGCTACATCTGGTCTGGTACATAACATCGCATACATTATAGAGCCTACCGCAGATGCGTAGGGTATAGATGACATGCGAGCCCTTTCCAAATCAGTCTTAGGAGACATCTCTTTGGAGAGGGTGATTCCGTGACAAGACGGTAGATTACCGCGCTTGGAATCTTCCATACTGAATCGTTTCAGTATGGTGTTGATGTACCTGGACTGTGAAAGTCCCAACATCCTCTTAGATCTATTACGATAGATCTGGATCCCCAGAATGTAGTTGGCATCGCCCAGGTCCTTCATGGAGAACCTCTGTGACAAGAATCCTTTGACTGACTGTAGCATAGGAATATCATTTACTATTAGGAGAATGTCATTCACGTACAAGACGAGGAATACCACAGTTCTCCTTACAATCTTACTGTAAATGCATGGTTCATCTGGGTTTTTGATAAAGTTGAATTCTTTGACAGTATTATCAAAGCAGTTGTTCCAACTCCGCGATGCCTGCTTTAGTCCATAGATGGATTTGAGCAACTTGCACACTTTACCGCTGCTCCCACTCTGATTGAATCCCTCCGGCTGATCCATATAGACGCACTCTTCTAAATTTCTATTTAGGAAAGCCGTCTTTATGTCCATCTGCCAGATCTCATAATCGTGGAAGGCAGCAATGGCAAGAAGGATCCGAATGGATTTGAGCATAGCCACTGGAGAAAAGGTCTCGTCATAGTCCAAACCAGGTCTTTGGCGAAAACCCTTTGCAACAAGTCTAACTTTATAGGTTTCAACCTGCCCATCTACACCAATCTTCTTTCTGAAGATCCATTTGCAGCCTACGGGTTTTACCCCTTCTGGAGCAATTTCCAAAGTCCAAAGTTTGTTGGTGTACATGGACTTCATCTCGGTCCGCATTGCATCCAGCCATTTTACTGAGTCACCGCTCTGAATGGCTTGCTGGAAGCTAGTAGGCTCATCATAATCCATGGTGCAATCCACTCTATCCCCGTCTATGAGAAAACCGTAGTATCTCTCGGGCGGATGAGACTACCTACTACTCCTGCGGAGCGGCGTAGGAATGTCCTGTTCTTTCGAACCCTCTGGTTCTACTAAGCTTTCAGTAATAGTTTGTGGTTCTGGAATTTCTTCCAGTTCTATTGCGCTCCCACTTATTTCTTTTTCTAAGAACTGATGTTCCAGAAAGCGGGCATTACGAGAGACAAAGACCTTTTGTTCTTCTGCGTAATAGAAAAGATACCCCCTGGAGTTCTTTGGGTATCCCACAAACTTGCACTGTACTGAGCGTGCATCGAGTTTGTCCGCATGCTGCTTTTTGACAAAAGCTGGACATCCCCAAATCTTCAGATATTGAAAATATGGTTTCTTCCCACTCCATATCTGATATGGTGTGGTAGGCACAGTCTTAGTTGGAACTCGGTTCAAAAGATATGCAGCTGATTCTAGTGCATATCCCCAGAATGATCGCAGTAACTCAGCGTTACTCATCATGGAACACACCATATCCAATAGGGTTCGGTTCCGTCTATCCGATACACCGTTATGTTGTGGAGTGTATAGAGGAGTAAGCTGAGAGAGAATTCCATTCTCTTTTAGGTAATCCAGGAACTCGGCACTCAAGTATTCACCACCTCGATCAGATCTCAGTGTCTTGATACTTTTTCCTGTTTGTTTTTCAACTTCATTCTTGTATTCCTGGAATTTTTCAAAGGCTTCAGATTTATGCTTCATTAAGAAGACATGCCCGAACCTTGAAAAATCATCCGTAAAAGTAATGAAGTAAGAATAACTACTTCGCGCATGTGTAGACAATGGACCGCATACATCACTGTGTACGTGTCCCAAGAGCTCGCTCGCTCTTACTCCATGTCCAGTAAACGGAGTCTTTGTCATCTTTCCTTTGAGACAGGATTGACAAGTTGCATATGATTGATATTCGAACGGATCCAAATATCCTTCTGTATGTAACTTCGTCAACCTTCTCTCATTGATGTAACCCAGTCTACAATGCCATAAGAAAGCCTGATTTAATTCCGGAGACTTTCTTTTAAGTGTGTTCTGGACACTGAAAATCTGAGCTTGATTCAATATGTATATCCCGTTATTTAATGTACCTGACCCAATCAGAACTTGATTTAGGTGGATGTGGACCACATCGCTTACAAAAGTAAAATCATATCCTTCCTTAGAAAGTGAGGATACAGATATGATATTACAAGTCGCTCCTGGTACATACAAACAGTTACGCAAAATCAATATCTGCCCAGTTGTCAGTCCAAGATGATATTCCCCTACGGATTCAGCGTTCATGCTCATTCCGTTAGCAACCCTGAGAGTCATATCACCTATCTTGATAACCCTACGGTTTCTCAGAGCCTGTAACGAATTACAGATGTGAGATCCTGATCTGGTATCCAATACCCAGGAAGTAGGGTTAACTGACATACAGTTCTCTATTACAAACACACCCGAAGCCGAAGCCACAACATGCTTCGAATCCTGGCTACTGGCTTTGCTAGCCCTGCAATCCTTCTGCCAATGTTCATTCCCGTAACAATAGGAACATCCCTCCTTTACTACATCCGGTCCCGAAACTTTTGCCCTTCCCTTCCCTTCTACTTTCCTGGTTTCCTTCAGGGTATAAGTAGAGGGCAGAGACTGTAGAATCAAGTCAGTATTTGACCCGTTCTTCAACGTGGTCTTCAGGTCCATGAGCTCTAGATAGCTGGTCTCTGTAAGGACGTTGTCCCCTACAGATGACCCGACAGCCAATCTCGCTTGAAGCAATTCGGTCGAGGTCTCATATCTTGCAATACGAGATTGCTCTCCATATAAATCTTTGTAATGGAGGAAGATAGAAACTAAGTCCATCTTCTCGTGCTGCCTCTGGTATGCACCATTAACTAAGGCCAACACGAGGCACTTGGCTTTCGCACAGTCTTTTTCCGATGTCTTACATATATTAATATCCGTGACAGGGGAAACTGGTCCTGAGACGACAGGGGTTTGATTAGTTAAGAGGTGTCCCAGCTTGTCATGGGTAATGGACATCTGGACAGACCCTTGCCAATCATAACAGTCAGATTCAGTCATTTTATTTTCTAGATGTAACCTATGTGTGGTCACTGGGTCGCTACAGTTAAGAGAGAGAGAAGAAAACACTCAGCATGATGCTCTTGCAAGTTTAGATTGGTTTTTAGTTTATCTAAACAGGATGGCTCCCACTGTTTCTTGAATCCCTCCTCAAACCAAAAAGGAAGAATTAGTCGGGATCAATCTCACCGTATAATACTTGCTTAACCGTTCAGCCAGGCCAGTTTCGGTACTTCGAAGGAGGTTTTCCAACGCTTTCGTGAAGTTCCTTAATTTAAGAACCTCTTTTCCCTGGGGGCGTAGCTCCGCTAACACTTTTCTAGACACCTACTTGGTTTATAGCATTGATCGTTAAGTGAGAAATTTCCCGAGGAGTAGCATATACTCACAGTAGGATCGGGATCCAAATATCATCGTGTGCTAAAGCTGAAGGAATCCTACCAGAATCATCACACTCCAAATGGTATGCAGCGCTAGCAAGTTTCAGTTTCTTTAGAAACTCCCGATGTGGATTTTTGCCCCATACTCTTATGACCTTGACGTAGGCCAAAATATCATAAGTCACATGTCAAATTCTACCCATCATTATCCAGGTTAATTTGAACCCACCCATACATACCCTTGACGTAGGCCAAAATGGCAGTACGACTGTCCCAAACCAACGCATCTATCTATGCAACAGATAAATATCGGGCAGCTACCAATCACTATGCCTTGGCGTAGGTCAAAATACATAGCTTGAATACTACCGAATATTTAACTGAAATGATGGAGGGCTACGAATGGTTTCGGCGAAACCGTGAACGTAGTGAACTTGATATAATCGATGGAACAAGATAGCTTTTAAAAGGAGTGGCTTAAGCTCCGCGTTTAAAAGTTGTTTTTGAAAAGAAACCGAGTGGTTTTGAAATTGTTCCAACGACTTTAACTTTGGTTTATTTTCTTGCATTAATTTAATGTGTCCCATCATTTAATCCTACCATTGCAGAAAACAACGAAAATATGACATACGCTTATGCCATCCGCATTCGCCACGGGGCCCCGTCATTACCCGTTAGGTTACTTAACTAACGACAGAGCGGGGGCTGGACTAGCGTGGATGCAAAACATAAGCAACGCCTAAATAGATATCATATATAGATATATACATTCGTCAAATGCAATGATAGCCATTCCAGATCACAGATGAACACATTAGATATACTAGGAATCCGCGTTTCGTTCGAGCCTGCAACGAAAAGCGGATTGCACGGTCGCGATGAATAGCCAAGACCCCACCCTAGACCCCTACGGGTGCGGCAAACTACCCGCCAAATACCCGAAGTGAAGCAACCTCCCTTAATAACGTGAGTAGGCCACTCGGCACTTCGATGTACCCGGTAGTTTGTGCACCCCATCTTGGGTCTATCCTAGGAGCAAAAACAATAATAAAAAAATAACATACAATGGCGGCTACAACCTCATCCCGGATGTGCGGCCATACAAATAATATTACATCAATTTACATATTACATGAATTGAAAGATAAATAAAACTCTCATCTCACAACCTCCCGGCTATTCATCCGCGACAATCCAACGAATCCATATACACAAACCATCAACATTACAGATCACAGATATGTATAACCCCCACTAATCGACGTATAGCGATTAGCAGACGTTCAATACATATATCACATCACAGATATAACCCATTAGCTAAAGTCTACAGAAGTTCGATCAAAATACGGATTTGTAACCACCCCAAACACAAATTTGTTTTCTGGAAAATCTGGGCAGAAACAACATATTCCAAAAATCCCAAAACTGCACACAGAACACTCTGCAGCAAAACTGATCCACGGCCGAGTCAACTCGGCCGCGGATCCGCGGCAAGAAGCGTGTTCTTGCCGCGGTTCCGCGGTGAGTTGGTCGAATCGGTGGCTCGTTTTTGCTGTGTGTTTACAGAAAACCCTGAGACGATTTTGAAGATATGTCAAATTATTTTTAGAGCTATTTTAAAAATCGACAGCAAGCATGGTTTTCGGGCATGTTTTGTGATTTTTTCTCGGATCGAAATTCTAGATACTTTGCTAACATGCTAGATAGTGTTTAGCTAGGCTCTGATACCACTGTAAGTCCACGTTACCCATCCCGGTTCTTTAAGGTTGCGCAAATGGTGAAAAACGATTTTTTCTGTGAAAGGTAACATGGACTAGAAACCGGATCTTTGCTAAACAAACTATCTAACAACCTAACTAAGAGTTTAACTACTATTTTAGGGGTTATACCTAATCTTGAACTCCTTCTCTTCGACTCCTTATAGTGGTCGGATCGGCCTCACTTCGTCGTCTCCTTGTGCCGAAGATGGATCCACCCGAAAGCTTCTACCTTTGGCTCCTTCCTCAATCGAGAGGAAACTAAAATCCTTGGCTTGCTAGACCTTGAACTTTAGAGTGAGTAGAGAAGTGTTTTTAGGGTTTTATCTCAATGGTTCTTGTTTTTCAACTCATGAGACAAGAGAACCATGAGCAAGAGGAAGAGGGAGAGCTAGGATGAGAGAGAATGAAAATGATAGAATGAGAATAACTTTTTACAACCATGCTCTCAAAAAAGAAAAATAATCATGATAATAATAATAATTAAGTATTTGTGATGGTTCATGTAAATGGCAATATCATTTCATGCACTCATTTTGTAAAGAACAACAAGCAAGCAAAAAGTCATAGCCATGAAATGATAACCATGAAATGATGATGGTCAACAAGTCCAAATTAGTCAACCGGTCAACAAAGTCAACAAGTCAACAAAAGTCAAACTTTCAACCCAACCATGGCACGATAATACTTAATTAATATTATTATTAATCATATTTCTTATTCTAATTAGGGTTTAGAAAAAGTCAACAGTCAACAACCCTAATGAGAATCCTCTGCCTCTGTCAACCGTGCATACACACCCGCATCCGCGTTCCGAGGAACACGAATACAAATGAGATAAAACCAATCCCAAAACGCATACTAGGATCTGGTTTAAACCAAAGCCCGCTAGTAATAACTTTCCGGACACCAAACGTGCACAAGTGCACGGATGTGAACGAACCCTGTCGCAAAACCATGCGACCTCTACTCTGTTTTGCCCAAAGGCGAATAGCTCTCTGTGTAGGACTTTAAAGACTCGACACTACGCTGGCAGTGGGTTTAACCACAGGCCGCAAGCGGTACTAGCTGTACGTAACGGTCCCCAGGTAGATGCCGATAAGAAGACTGATGAGGTGAACCCATCCGAACTCCTACTGAGCCTGAATGTGACAATCTCCGTACAGTCCGGTCTGTTCATCTGAGAATATCGCATGGCGGGCCTAGGGGGCGGTAAACGTCAGTCCCCTATTAGCGGTACAAGTCGTGTCGGAGTGTAGCCCAGAACACCCTGAGATAACACTGAAAACCTACCAGTATATCTCGCTTGCCCTGGCTAAGGAAGACTATGTGTAATGGCTCTCCTTGACACAGCGCGATATCAACTCCCAATACCGGGAGAGACGAATCCTGTCTAACCGTCACTGCCTCCAAGTACTTCGGGACTGCACCCAACTACTACCTGTTTGCACGACTCCTTTGAGCCGTGGTAAGGTAGTAATCAAAATACAGTGGGAACACACTCGAGGCGAAGTGACAGTGTCAAGTCAGCGGACTAAGCTGTACTCATGTCACCTGGGAACTGATAACTGACGATAGGTAAAGTACCAACCAACAGTTCCCGACGAGTCCTGTCCATTGTACTCGTAACCTAACGAGCACCCGCATACTATCTCAAGTACGACGTACTGACGGCTGTGGGACAGACCGTCTCCCCTACTGGGATGAGAAGCGCATACGCTAGTCTACTCCGGAGTATCGATGCCCTGTCTCGATAATCCTACGACTAGGGACCTGTATAAGGATGTGCTTGTAGATTACCCAGCCCCCACTAGTGTGACTGCCATCACAATGCTGGTAATCAAGCAAAGATCCTAAGTGCTCCACTAATGTGTATTGGCGATATGCTAAAAGAAACACATGCACACATTAAAGTAGAAACAAACCAAGTAGCATACTACCATTTTGAGCAAGATTGTCTATACAACTGTGAATCCCAAGCTTCCATCAAGTAATATACAAACTAGTATGATACAGTAATGGCCTCTAGGGCATATACACTAACAATGTGGCCTATAACCATTCGAGAAACTGCTGATAACACTTACCAGTAAATCTCATCAGCTCTGGCTAGGGAATTGATGTTATAGCCAATCCAGTATAGCGCAACATTAACTCCCTATACCGGGAGAGATGAAACCCCTCTTATCGCTCATTGCCTCTATGTGACTTGGGACTGTACCCAAAATCCACCTGTTTGCACGATTCCTTTGAGCCATGGTAGGGAGGAATCAAAGCTCAGTGGGAACTGCAAAAGACACTATGACGATCTCGGGTCTACAGACTAACCTTTACTAGTATCACCAAAGAACTGCTATCTGACTATAGGTATGGTACCATATAGGAGTTCTCGGCGAGTCCTTTTCGGTATACCCATTCTCTAATAAGCACCTGTATACAATCTTTGATGTCAAACACCAATGGTTGTGGGATCAACCATCGCCCCTACAGGGTCAAGAAATGTACACACTAGTCTACTCTAGAATATTGATGCCCTGTCTCGATACTCTCTCGACTAGGAACGGCTAAAGGATGTGCTTGCGGACTACAAAAGCCCCACAAGTATGATCTGCATCATAGTCTTGGTAGTCAAGCTAACATCCTAAGGGCTTTATCAACATGTATTAGAGAGACAAAATAATATAGGTGTACATGTTAAGATAAATGCCACCAGATTGCTTACTATATGTCGAACAAGAAAGTCATATGTGTGTGTGTGTCTCCAAGCATCCACTATAATATACAATAATGGCCTCTAGGATATACATATCAATAAAAATCTCCCACTTACACTAAGGCCAGTTGTTGTAGTATCTTATACCCAACATCCCAAAAAGTCTCTCAAATTGCGTCTGGGGGAGGGTCTTCGTGAGTTGATTCGCTGTGTTTTCCTTCGTGTCAACTCTCCTGAGCTCTATCTCCCGGTGATCAACTATCTCCCGGATCAAGTGATACCGCCTAAGAATATGTCTGGATCATTGATGGAACCGGGGTTTCTTGGACAAAACCATAGCTCCATTGTTATCACAATACAAGGGTATTGGATCCTTAATGGATGGAACCAAACCAAGTTCAGCTATGAACTTCTTCATCCAAACAGCCTCTTTGGCAGCATCGTTTACAACGATGTATTCAGCCTCCATCGTCGAGTCTGCCATGGTATCTTGCTTAGAACTCTTCAAACATACTGCCCCTCCATTGTGGGTGAAGACAAAACCCGAGACCGACTTACTGTCGCCCTTATCACTCTGGAAGCTTGAATCGGTAAAGGACTCTACTTGGAGTTCATCACTACCATACACCGAGAACATTTCTTTAGTCCTTCTCATCTACTTAACAATGTTCTTCACAGCTGTCCAGTGCTTCACCCCAGGATCTGATTGATACCTGCTTACCACACTAAGTGCGTAATCTACATCCGGTCTGGTGCATAATATCGCGTACATGATTGACCTAACTGCAGAAGCATAGGGTATCTCTTGCATGCGAGCCCTCTCCAAATCGGTTTTGAGAGACATCTCTTAGGAGAGAGTGATTCCTGAGCAAGCGAGTAAATTACCACGCTTAGAATCTTCCATACTAAACCTCTTTAGTATAGTGTCAATGTACCTAAATTGGGACAATCCCAACATCCTTTTAGATCTATCTCTATAGATCTTAATCCCCAGGATGTAGGAGGTAACACCCAGATCTTTCATGGAGAATTTTTGTGATAAAAAGAGCTTGACCGAGTGTACCAGAGGAACATCATTTTCTATCAAGAGTATGTCATCCACGTACAATACAAGGAAGACAACCTTACTCTCTACAACCTTCTTATATACACAAGGTTCATCTACGTTTTTTATGAAGTCAAACTTTTTGACTGCCACATCAAAACAGATGTTCCAGCTCCGCGATGCCTTCTTTAATCCGTAGATTGATTTAAGCAGCTTGCACACCTTTCCACTGCTCCCACTGTCTACGAAGCCCTCTGGCTATGTCATGTACACGCTTTCTTCTAAATCACCATTTATAAAAGCGGTCTTGAACTTCATCTTCCAGATTTCGTAGTCATGGTATGCAGCAATGGCAAGTAGGATCCTGATGGACTTAAGTATAGCTAATGGAGAAAAGGTTTCATCATAATCGACACCTGGCCGTTGACAAAAACCTTTTGCTACAAGTCTAGCTTTGAATGTCTCAACCTTTCCATCTACACCAACTTTCTTTTTAATGATCCACTTGCTCCCGATAGTTTTACTCTTTCAGGAGCAACTTTCAAAGTCTATACTTTGTTGGTGTACATGGATTCCATCTCAGATCACAAAGCATCCAGCCATTTCACAGAGTCTCCACTTATGATGGCCTGCTCGAAACTAGTTGGGTCATCATCATCTATGATGCAATCTTCGCTCCCACAATCTATGAGAAAACCGTAGTATTTCTCAGGTTGATGAGGAAGCCTACTAGATCTACGGAGCGGCTGAGGTTCGTCGGGGACTATTGAATCCTCCGGTTCTACCAAATCATCAGTTATAGTTTTTGTAGATGGAACTTCTTTCAGTTCTACCTTATTACCACTAATTTTTTTCTTAAGAAATTCCTTTTCTAAAAAAGTGGCATGTTGAGAAACAAACACCTTTTGTTCATCAGTATGGTAGAAGATATATCCATATGAATCCTTTGGATATCCCACAAACTTGCACAAAACAAATCTTGCCTTGAGCTTGTCCGGATTTGCCTTTTAACATAGGCCGGACAACACCATATCTTAACTCGTTTAAGAGATGGTCTCTTCCCATTCAATATCTCATATAGAGTGGTAGGAAAAGATTTGGTCGGAACTATATTCAATAGGTATACAGCTATCTCAAGTGCATAACCCTAAAAGAAAATAGGTCACTCAGTAATACTCATCATAGAGCGCACCATATCTAATAAGGTGTGATTCCTCCGCTCCGATACTCCATTGTGCTGTGATGTATACGGAGGAGTAAGCTGAGAGAGAATCCCATTCTCTTTTAAATAGTCACGGAATTCTGTGCTCATGTATTCTCCTCCCCGACCAAATCGAAGGATTTTAATACTTTTACCCGTCTGGTTCTCAACTTCGTACTTGTATTCCTTGAATTTCTTGAAAGTTTCAGATTTGTGTTTCAACAAGAACATACGTCCGAATCTTGAGAGATCGTCGGTGAATGTAATAAAGTATGAGGAACCATTCCTGGCATGCGCAGACATAGGACCACATACATCACAATGTATCAGTCCCAAGAGTTCATTAGCTCTTTCTCCGTGTCCAATAAACGGAGTTTTGGTCATTTTTCCTTTGAGACATGACTGGAAAGTTCCATAAGATGTAAATTCGAACTGATTCAAATATCCATCTTTTATGCAACTTAGCTAGTCTTGTCGCATTGATATGACCAAGTCTACAATTCCACAAGAAAGATTCATTCATTTCTGAACTTTTCCTCTTGTGTATATTCTTTATATTTAGAACTGTAGTTTGATTTAGAACGTATATACCATTATACGACGTACCTAACCCAATCAACACTTGATTTAAGAAAATGTTCATAACATTTTTCTCTAGTACAAAGTTATATCCTTTTGTCTAATAAAGAAATTGATATTATATTACACATCATTTTTGGTACGAAATAACAGTCGTTCAGAATCAATGTATTACCATTTGGTAATATAAGGTGATATTCCCCAACTGTTTTGGCTGCAACAATTGCAACATTCCTTACTATGAGAGACTTATCACCCTTCCCAGTTCTCTACTTCTTCTTAACCCATGTAACATATTACAACGTGGGATTCTGATCCAGTATCCAATACCCAGGACATAGAGAATACCGAGAAATAGTTCTCGGTAACGAAAACACCCGAAGAAGATGCATCATCATGCTCTTTCTTCGTTCTTGTTGCATGGGAATCCTGATATTCCTCTATTCCTTGCTCAGACTTATGACAATTATAAGAAAAATCGTAACCAACGTTCCCCACCTCAGTATAATAAGCGGTTTCGGTCAATACATCCATATTATTATCTTGATTAAAGCGTGTCATGGTTGCTACCTGGAGAGAGAGAGAAGAAAACATTTTAGCATGCGCTCTTGCAAGATTAGATTGGTTATTATCTTATCTAATCAGGATGGATCCCACTATTTTTATCAAATCTTCCTTCAAACCATAAAAGGAAAGATTAGCTAGGATTAATTATACCCTACAAGTTTGCCAATCAATCAGCCAGGCAGGTATTGGTACTCCGAGGGAGTCTCCCCATGTTTTCGCATGAAACTAATTAAATAACCTCATTTCCGCAGGGGCATAACCCCGTTAACACCTTTCTTAGACACCTACTGGATCAGCTAATTGTAAAGTGCAAAACTCTCCTAGGAGTAACTCTTAGTCGCAGTGGGTATCGGAATCCAACTATCTCATAGAAGGTATGCAATCTCTTTGCAAATTTCAACACTTGAAATTCCCAATATCTATTTTTACCCCTAGCAACTTATGACCTTGGCTATGGTTAATAAATCATAAGCGCTAGTCAATGTCACGCCCCGCTTCCTAGTGTACGGCGAAGTGGACGCGACGAGGTCCGCTACGTATGTACTCAGAAGTACATACGCTAAGCGTAGCTAAGCAATATAAAATATTACAAAAGAGACAAGAGTATAAAAATAACAGCAACTTTTATTTATTAACATTCTTTGGACAAAACATGGAAAGGAAAAAAAATACAACTGAAATAAAGATGCCTAAACAGTGGCATAACAGGAAATGGAAAGTACTGAAAAGAAAAGTGTACAATGAAATTATACTGCAGGCTCTTCAGCAAATTGCTCCAAGTCTTCCTGGGTTGGCTCAACTTCTGCCGGGTCTAAACAACCTGACATTCAAAGAAGAAAGAAATATAATGTCGTCAGCGAACAGGTCGCTCGGTAAGTCCCAAAGATAAGGGGGAAATAAACAGACAGTAAGAAAGAGAGAGAGAGAGAGAGAGAGCTTTTACTGTTGTATTATAATATTATAATATTGTATTAACGTTGTTGTTTTTAGTCTGGTACAGAAGATGCCAGTGTATACGAGGGGAGTCACACTTACACCAGGGACCTTGGTAACCTGTAGTACAAGGCTCCGTCGATAATACCACGGAACAACGGCATGGATGTAATTACGTCTTAAGTGGCTACCTCGTGCCACCTTTAACATATTCCGTACCAGTCTACCCCTTAAACCCCGCGATGTCTTGTTTGTATTGTTATCTTGTAAAATTGTATTGATTGTAAGATTGATTAACTGACTGACCGAAACCATGATATCAGAAAACGGCAAAAACCGTAGAGTCAAGTAAATGGAATACTGGGAAACATGTAAAAGGAATATATCCATAGTTCGGTTCAGTCAAGTGTTCATAACAGAATACTGCATTTTATACCGCCCATTCTTATGCTCGTGTGTTTATAGGTAGGTGCTTTTAATTCGTGTTTGTTACATATTTACAGATTACAGGTTTCCAGTCCAAAATAACGCAATTGATACAAAATCTCCACTGCTACGCCAAAATACAGAACATCTGTTGACAGCAGATAAAAGCCGGCTTCCGGTCATCCGTATCCGTCCAGTGCCGCTTACCAGTTCCAGAGACAAGACATATGACAGCGGTCATTCGTGTCTCGGACAAGCACAGAGCACGAGAGGGGCAGCACAAGAATCAATGGGTGCGCGGAGCTCGAGGGAGAAAAGGTCAAAAGTATTATTTTTGTTGCCACTTTGGACCATTGAAAATCTGATGCAACTGTGGAAGCATACTGCAATTTGGTATATGTACAATAACATAGGACAGAAAACCAGGGGAGCTCACAAAAGATGGTGGCCCAACTCATCAAGACGGCCGCGGAACCGCGGCCTAAGCAGGCTTAGGCCGCGGATCCGCGGCCATGTGGGGTCCTCTCTCTGTCGTATTTCGGGGGTAGTTTGGGGACTTCATGTTGAGGCAGATTGTTGCCCTAGGTTTTCAGTTCACCTCCTATAAATACCCCAGAACTTGCCAAGCTTTGGGTGTTCATTCTTTGTTCTTCTTTTTGTTAGGATTTAGTCTTTTTCTTCTTCTTCTTCATCTTTTCTCCATGAAAATTGTAGTGAGAGCTTTTTGAGTGGAAGATCAATGAAGATGAGGGCTTTTGTATCATTCTCTTTTGTTTAACTTCCCCTTGAGATTCTTGCTTTCTCTTAATCTTTCAACCTCTTCATTGAGCTTGAAAGGTTAAGAGTTTGTTATTGATCTCAAGGTTCGTATTTTCTTATGGAATTAGTGCTTCATTTCACATGCGTTCTCTACCCTTCTCTTGATCTTGCAAGCTCTTGATTGAGCTTGCAAGTTTAAGGGTTGGCTATTGAGCCCATGCTTGTCTTGAGTTCTATGTTCTTGTAATTACTTTCTTGTTCTTTTTATTGCTTATTTCTTTCTTGCTTTTTATTACCTCGCTTTACTTTCTTGCAATTTATATTCATTCACTTAATTACTTGTAATCTTTTCTTTTCTTTGTTCTTTTCTTTTTGTTCTCTCTTTTTGGTTCTTTTTTGTGAATGAATGTAATTATCGTTGTTAAGAATAAATACGGTATTGTAAGTTAAGACTTTCTTTTCTCATTTCCTTTTCCCGTTATTTTTCATTGAACTCCGCCCAAACCATACGCAAGCGCTCCGTTAGGCACCCTACCCTAACAAGGTAACGGTGATTCCTAACCGCGACCGGTTGCGTTCGGTTTGGCCGGAGGCGAAAGCAAGAGACAAGAACGGAAGGACAAGGGTAAATAAGCCGTATTCCACGAATACCGCGCTTAAATCCCCTAATCCACGTTGTTTCCGATTGCTCTAGCTTCAATTGGTCAAGACTCGGCTCAAAGGTTTTGAGTACGGATTTCTTTAGTTTACAATTTCGTATCTTTTTCTTAACAACTTTATACTTGCAAATAATACACATAGGATAGTCTCGAACAAACACATATAAATTCTTTATTGACTCGTCTAAGACAAGAACGGAAATACAACCATCTCCCTGTGGATCGACCCGTGCTCAACCGGCTAGCTGCATAGCGACACCGTCTTGATTGCGGTTAACTTTAATTCTTCCAATCAAATGGCGCCGTTGCCGGGGAGACGGTAGCGTATTTTCTTTCTTGTTATTCGGGTTAATATTCTTTTTGTATATATTTATAAATAAAAAATAAATCTTTTTGTTTTTTTTTGATCATTTTTGTGGGCAAGTGTGCAGATTTTTGCGTATTTGCAAACTGCAATTGTGGGGAGCAAAGTGTACGTTCAAGGTTAAGGTGATTACGAAGTACAGTGCCAAAGATCCGGGTAGTTTGACCCGCGCAAGCGAACTTTTCAAGCTTACCGGATTTGATTCAACGGGGGTTTCCTAACCCAAAATTTAACGGTACGTATTTTACTAACACCTTCTTCTCAAATCCGACGCATCCAATATACTATTCTTTGCAGGATTCTTTGCAAGTTCGCTAGCAAACGCTAAAAATTGACTAACCCGTATTTGTTGCAGGGCCGCGCTTAAACTAAAAAACGATTGTTTGATTCTTTATAGATTTTTTTTTTGAATTGCGCATTGCATACATTAATACGGACTTAAGGGCAAGCGAACCCCACAATATACGGTAAAGGATTTCATCACCTTTTCCGTGGCCCACAAATCACGAACTTGAGCATAACGTTTACCCGCACAAATTTTAAAAGAAATTAGACTTTAAGCCTTAAGGACTTCGCGCTCACTAGGAGAAGTTAACTGTGTTTAGAACCTCGCTTAACGGTATATTGTTTACGGGGTATCTAGGAAAGTGTTAACGGCGAAACCGCCAAAAGAGAAAGGGTTATTTAATTAAGGAACTTCGCGAAAGCATTGGAAAACCTCCCCTTATCTCTGCACTTACCTGGCCTCGTGATCAGTGTATCTTGAGCCCGTTTCTCGACACAGTTTTACTTCGACAATCAAGTTCTGGAGCAGGTCTAGTTGACCTAGGTGAACCCTAGAGCGATTAGGTGTGTGGTATTTTTTGTGTCGTGATTGTTTTTGTCCATATTCTTTTTTTGTGTATACTTCATTCTTTTGTTAATATATAACTAAAAAAAAATTATCACATTCTTTTTCCCCTCCTTTTCTCTGCCTTTCTCTCTTTCTCTCTTCATATCATGGGTACTCCACCTCGCAAAACTCTTGCCGAACTTTGGTACCCACAACCAGACATTACTTCAGACGGTTTCTTGCAAGGTCGGAACGATGGAAAGAATGGAGGAAAGTGATCGAGGAGGGGTATCGGTTAAAGGTTCAGGAGGGTGTACACAGTCAATGATAGGGACAGGATGAATGGGAAAATCCGACTCATCAATTAAAACTAGTTCATCCTCAAAACTATCCTCAATATTCTCCTCAAAATTTAGCATATCCATGCACTTCTCTTCAAAATCCAGACGCATATGGGGTTCGGAAAAAACATTTAATGACTCAGGATGATGATTTGAAGAGAAATACTCAGCCAAATCTATGGGTTCATCATCCAAAATATTCCCAGCGTCGATATCCTCAATCAAGTGAAAATCAATATTCTCAGACACCTTAACAAAAGCATGGATTTCAATCGATTCAGGTTCTAGAGTGGAGGTGTAGAGGTCAAAAGGTTTGGGATTGGTTTCACTTGGAAGGGACCCTTCACAATCAGGTAAATCAAACACTACAAAGTCGCACAACTCATTAATCATTCTATCTTCAATTGATAAAGCATGTGGGACACTCGATAGACTTTCAAAACAAGAGTTGTGGGATTCAACTTGGGACGGGTAGGTTTGATTTGGAAGGGGGTACATCTCACTCTCTCTACTCAAATTCTCAGCCTGTCCTACCGCCTCTTCATACATTGAAAAATTTGGAGCTAGTTGGAAACTAGCTACCGGGTCAGTAGGTTGTATGAGAGCGGCCATGGACGCATTCAAATCCATCATCTGTTGGCTTGACGCTACCCTAAAGTCTTCCAACGACTGTTCCAGACTATACATGGGTTGTGAAGGGGTTTCAGGAAAAGATTCAAAGTTGTTTGGATACTGAAAACTCCCAAATGGCGGTTCTGAAGCAATGTCTACGGAAGGTGCAAAAGTAGGGTAGGATTGGTAGGAATTGAATGGCTGGACAGGAGCATGATCAACATCTGGATAGGAAGGTGAATGGAATTGTTGATCCCAAGAATTTGAAGTGGTGAAAGGAGTGAAAGATCGGCTACGAGATTGTTCAATACGTTCAGCAAGAGACATAGGTCTTGTGGCTACAACTGGACTTTCAAAAGGGGTATCAACGCAAGAAGGGGTGAATGTTTGAAACGGTTGGTACGAAGTGGATTGCGGGGTCCAGTTGTTCGTCCTAGACGCGTCTATCCGATCTTTCAAAGAAATTTTGGGCATGGAGGGGTCGTTTGAAGTTCGACCAAAACAAGAACCATATGAAGTAATGTCTGGTTGTGGGTACCAAAGTTGGGCAAGAGTTTTGTGAGGTGGAGTACCCATGATATGGAGAGAGAAAGAGAGAAAGGCAGAGAAAAGGAGGGGAAAAAGAATGTGATAATTTTTTTTAGTTATATATTAACAAAAGAATGAAGTATACACACAAAAAGAATATGGACAAAAACAATCACGACACAAAAAATACCACACACCTAATCGTTCTAGGGTTCACCTAGGTCAACTAGACCTGCTCCAGAACTTGATTGTCGAAGTAAAACTGTGTCGAGAAACGGGCTCAAGATACACTGATCACGAGGCCAGGTAAGTGCAGAGATAAGGGGAGGTTTTCCAACGCTTTCGCGAAGTTCCTTAATTAAATAACACTTTCTCTTTTGGCGGTTTCGCCGTTAACACTTTCCTAGACACCCCGTAAACAATATACCGTTAAGCGAGGTTCTAAACACAGTTAACTTCTCCTAATGAGCGCGAAGTCCTTAAGGCTTAAAGTCTAATTTCTTTTAAAATTTGTGCGGGTAAACGTTATGCTCAAGTTCGTGATTTGTGGGCCACGGAAAAGGTGATGAAATCCTTTACCGTATATTGTGGGGTTCGCTTGCCCTTAAGTCCGTATTAATGTATGCAATGCGCAATTCAAAAAAAATTCTATAAAGAATCAAACAATCGTTTTTTAGTTTAAGCGCGGCGCTGCAACAAATACGGGTTAGTCAATTTTTAGCGTTTGCTAGCGAACTTGCAAAGAATCCTGCAAAGAATAGTATATTGGATGCGTCGGATTTGAGAAGAAGGTGTTAGTAAAATACGTACCGTTAAGTTTTGGGTTAGGAAACCCCCGTTGAATCAAATCCGGTAAGCTTGAAAAGTTCGCTTGCGCGGGTCAAACTACACGGATCTTTGGCACTGTACTTCGTAATCACCTTAACCTTGAACGTACACTTTGCTCCCCACAATTGCAGTTTGCAAATACGCAAAAATCTGCACACTTGCCCACAAAAATGATCAAAAAAAAAACAAAAAGATTTATTTTTTTTTTATTTATAAATATATACAAAAAGAATATTAACCCGAATAACAAGAAAGAAAATACGCTACCGTCTCCCCGGCAGCGGCGCCATTTGATTGGAAGAATTAAAGTTAACCGCAATCAAGACGGTGTCGCTACGCAGCTAGCCAGTTGAGCACGGGTCGATCCACAGGGAGATGGTTGTATTTCCGTTCTTGTCTTAGACGAGTCAATAAAGAATTTATATGTGTTTGTTCGAGACTATCCTATGTGTATTATTTGCAAGTATAAAGTTGTTAAGAAAAAGATACGAAATTGTAAGCTAAACAAATCTGTACTCAAAACCTTTGAGCCGAGTCTTGACCAATTGAAGCTAGAGCAATCGGCAACAACGTGAATTAGGGGATTTAAGCGCGGTATTCGTGGAATACGGCTTATTTACCCTTGTCCTTCCGTTCTTGTCTCTTGCTTTCGCCTCCGGTCAAACCGAACGCAACCGGTCGCGGTTAGGAATCACCGTTACCTTGTTAGGGTAGGGTGCCTAACGGAGCGCTTGCGTATGGTTTGGGCGGAGTTCAATGGAAAATAACGGGAAAAGGAAATGAGAAAAGAAAGTCTTAACTTACAATACCGTATTTATTCTTAACAACGATAATTACATTCATTCACAAAAAAGAACCAAAAAGAGAGAACAAAAAGAAAAGAAGAAAGAAAAGAAAAGATTACAAGTAATTAAGTGCATGAATATAAATTGCAAGAAAGTAAAGCGAGGTAATAAAAAGAAAGAAAGAAATAAGCAATAAAAAGAACAAGAAAGTAATTACAAGAACATAGAACTCAAGACAAGCATGGGCTCAATAGCCAACCCTTAAACTTGCAAGCTCAATCAAGAGCTTGCAAGATCAAGAGAAGGGTAGAGAACGCATGTGAAATGAAGCACTAATTCCATAAGAAAATACGACCCTTGAGATCAATAACAAACTCTTAACCTTTCAAGCTCAATGAAGAGGTTGAAAGATTAAGAGAAAGCAAGAATCTCAAGGGGAAGTTAAACAAAAGAGAATGATACAAAAGCCCTCATCTTCATTGATCTTCCACTCAAAAAGCTCTCACTACAATTTTCATGGAGAAAAGATGAAGAAGAAGAAGAAAAAGACTAAATCCTAACAAAAAGAAGAACAAAGAATGAACACCCAAAGCTTGGCAAGTTCTGGGGTATTTATAGGAGGTGAACTGAAAACCTAGGGCAACAATCTGCCTCAACATGAAGTCCCCAAACTGCCCCCGAAATACGACAGAGAGAGGACCCCACATGGCCGCGGATCCGCGGCCTAAGCCTGCTTAGGCCGCGGTTCCGCGGCCGTCTTGATGAGTTGGGCCACCATCTTTTGTGAGCTCCCCTGGTTTTCTGTCCTATGTTATTGTACATATACCAAATTGCAGTATGCTTCCACAGTTGCATCAGATTTGCAATGGTCCAAAGTGGCAACAAAAATAATACTTTTGACCTTTTCTCCCTCGAGCTCCGCGCACCCATTGATTCTTGTGCTGCCCCTCTCGTGCTCTGTGCTTGTCCGAGACACGAATGACCGCTGTCATATGTCTTGTCTCTGGAACTGGTAAGCGGCACTGGACGGATACGGATGACCGAAAGCCGGCTTTTATCTGCTGTCAACAGATGTTCTGTATTTTGGCGTAGCAGTGGAGATTTTATATCAATTGCGTTATTTTGGACTGGAAACCTGTAATCTGTAAATATGTAACAAACACGAATTAAAAGCACCTACCTATAAACACACGAGCATAAGAATGGGCGGTATAAAATGCAGTATTCTGTTATGAACAAATAGGTGCGTCCAGTCATTGACTATGTACACCCTCCTGAACCTTTAACCGATACCCCTCCTCGATCACTTCCCTCCATTCTTTCCATCGTTCCGACCTTGCAAGAAACCGTCTCACTTTCATTTCGTATGTCTGGTTTACCAAGTTCGGCGTACCCATGGTTTCTTACGAATCTTGAAGAATTTGACCCAATCTCTCGACGGGTTAATAGATTAGCACAATCGCTGTTTACACATCGCTCATCACAAATTGTGCTAATCTATTCACTCCATTTGCACCCTCAAGTTCGTACTCCACTTCTTTTTCCCTTCCGCCATTCTTCTGATATACCGAGACCGTATCCCGCTTCTATCTCCATACGGTCTCGCGTATTCTCCATTTCTTACCTCTTCACCTTCTTTCACCAACCACTGCTTTACCATGATAAAATCTTTGAATGGTTGGTGTTAACTTTTGGCCTGTGTAAGGCCTTGTATAGCTTGATACTGTTCTTTCCCCCCAGATCCTGAACTTCAACGCTTAACAGTGGAAACACTGTTTCACTTAAGTTTGGGGGGAAACCTTTTTTGTATATATTTTTTGTTTTCCTTTTTTGTTTTGTATATAATTTGTTTTTAGGGAGCGCCGACAATTTTGACCCTCTTGGTATAGCCTGACAGTGAGGGCACTGTCAAGTTTAAGTTTGGGGGTGTGCTCGGTAAGCTTTCTTCCTTCGCATTCATTTGTATATTTTGCATTTGCATACCTTATTAAAAACCCACAAAAATCGAAAATTTTTCCAAAAATATAAAAACTTTGTCGTCAAGTTAGCTAATAGGGTAACTTAGATCTTTATTCCGAAAGATTAGTTGCTATGATAGAAATAACTAAATTCTAGGCTTAGGAATTGAAAACCCTAAAAATAACCCTCATTCTGTTTAAACTTGGTAAGTATACGTCCTTACAGTTTTTTTGAGAAATAGGTAATCTTGAGTTCAGTTCTTTAGTTAAAGTTAAGATGAAGGGAAAGTATTGATGCTTTACTGAAGGATAAGTCTGAAAAATAGTTTCTTTTCTTGAGTTCAAATTTAGAAAGTATATACCCTACAAACTGCACATACACGCATCTTGAAACTTAGGATAGTAGAGGATACCTAGAAATACTCTTGCCTGAAAGCCTAGTACGAAAGAAAAAACGGTATTTAAAGCTAAACACCAAAAGAGCATATTGAAAAATATATCCGGTCTTGAAAAAAAGAAAAAAGAAAAAGAAAAAGAAAAAAATAGAATAAAGTCAAGACCTGGAAACTGTTATTTACGCTTTAATGTTCACACATTCAGTAATCGGCCGTTAGTGCCTCAAGAAGCATTAATAGTCGCATGAAAGGTGTGTGAGCAAATCCGTCCATCCTTAATGAAAAGAAGTAGTATTAGGTATTAGGGCAAGGGTATTATAGCTTAAATTGAATTCTTGAGTGTAGGGGTGCAAATATACACACACGTAGGGGTATACAATCGATGTTTGAATAAAAGATAGAAATAAAGAATAAGACTTGTGTTTTCTGTAAAGTTGATAAAAATCCCTGATTTGAGGCCGCACTTTAGAAGGAAAACTCAGGAGAACCAACATCTTTCTAAACTTTTTTGGAACGTATAGGACCTAAGGTTAAATAGATAGGAGGTGTGAAAAATAAGGGTTGGATATTTCTAACTTAGGATGATAGAATTTCTAACATAAATACTAAACTGTAGGAGTAGAATCAATGTTAACTTATGACACTAGCTTGACAGGATTTTGTGGGTAGTATCCGCTGAAAACCCTCAGAAGACAACACTCCTCCTACTAGGGACACCTAGAGGTTTAAAGGCTTGTTGCACGTGCTCAGTGCAATCGCGTTCCCTGCGAAAGTGCGGTTAGGATTTTCTTTTTTGTGAATGGTTTTGCTCGGGACGAGAAAAAGTTAAGTTTGGGGGTATTTGTTCATAACAGAATACTGTATTTTATACCGCCCATTCTTATGCTCGTGTGTTTATAGGTAGGTGCTTTTAATTCGTGTTTGTTACATATTTACAGATTACAGGTTTCCAGTCCAAAATAACGCAATTGATACAAAATCTCCACTTCTACGCCAAAATACAGAACATCTGTTGACAGCAGATAAAAGCCGGCTTCCGGTCATCCGTATCCGTCCAGTGCCGCTTACCAGTTCCAGAGACAAGACATATGACAGCGGTCATTCATGTCTCGGACAAGCACAGAGCACGAGAGGGGCAGCACAAGAATCAATGGGTGCGTGGAGCTCGAGTGAGAAAATGTCAAAAGTATTATTTTTGTTGCCACTTTGGACCATTGCAAATCTGATGCAACTGTGGAAGCATACTGCAATTTGGTATATGTACAATAACATAGGACAGAAAACCAGGGGAGCTCACAAAAGATGGTGGCCCAACTCATCAAGACGGCCGCGGAACCGCGGCCTAAGCAGGCTTAGGCCGCGGATCCGCGGCCATGTGGGGTCCTCTCTCTGTCGTATTTCGGGGGCAGTTTGGGGACTTCATGTTGAGGCAGATTGTTGCCCTAGGTTTTCAGTTCACCTCCTATAAATACCCCAGAACTTGCCAAGCTTTGGGTGTTCATTCTTTGTTCTTCTTTTTGTTAGGATTTAGTCTTTTTCTTCTTCTTCTTCATCTTTTCTCCATGAAAATTGTAGTGAGAGCTTTTTGAGTGGAAGATCAATGAAGATGAGGGCTTTTGTATCATTCTCTTTTGTTTAACTTCCCCTTGAGATTCTTGCTTTCTCTTAATCTTTCAACCTCTTCATTGAGCTTGAAAGGTTAAGAGTTTGTTATTGATCTCAAGGGTCGTATTTTCTTATGGAATTAGTGCTTCATTTCACATGCGTTCTCTACCCTTCTCTTGATCTTGCAAGCTCTTGATTGAGCTTGCAAGTTTAAGGGTTGGCTATTGAGCCCATGCTTGTCTTGAGTTCTATGTTCTTGTAATTACTTTCTTGTTCTTTTTATTGCTTATTTCTTTCTTACTTTTTATTACCTCGCTTTACTTTCTTGCAATTTATATTCATGCACTTAAGTACTTGTAATCTTTTCTTTTCTTTGTTCTTTTCTTTTTGTTCTCTCTTTTTGGTTCTTTTTTGTGAATGAATGTAATTATCGTTGTTAAGAATAAATACGGTATTGTAAGTTAAGACTTTCTTTTCTCATTTCCTTTTCCCGTTATTTTCCATTGAACTCCGCCCAAACCATACGCAAGCACTCCGTTAGGCACCCTACCCTAACAAGGTAACGGTGATTCCTAACCGCGACCGGTTGCGTTCGGTTTGGCCGGAGGCGAAAGCAAGAGACAAGAACGGAAGGACAAGGGTAAATAAGCCGTATTCCACGAATACCGCGCTTAAATCCCCTAATCCACGTTGTTGCCGATTGCTCTAGCTTCAATTGGTCAAGACTCGGCTCAAAGGTTTTGAGTACGGATTTCTTTAGCTTACAATTTCGTATCTTTTTCTTAACAACTTTATACTTGCAAATAATACACATATGATAGTCTCGAACAAACACATATAAATTCTTTATTGACTCGTCTAAGACAAGAACGGAAATACAACCATCTCCCTGTGGATCGACCCGTGCTCAACCGGCTAGCTGCATAGCGACACCGTCTTGATTGCGGTTAACTTTAATTCTTCCAATCATCAAGTTATATAGATTGTTAACTGGATTCAGGGATTCATGTATTCGTATTGAGTTGGAATATAAAAGAATATAGATCGACTTGAATCATGTTCAAGTCAGAAATAGTCAGACTCAAACCCGAGTCAGACTAAAAGAAGGTAAGTTGAAGTTCAATAATTGTTAGGGGCCTTATTGTAATTTATAAAACTTGAGGGGGGTTTATGTAAAAAGTACTATTGTATATTTTTCAAAATACACCTCAAGTATTTATTATTCGTCTTTATAGTTATAATGAATGTGAATTTTATTTGTGTTATTCTAGTGAATATATCCTAATAAAAGTATTAATTGATTTATTTGAAACTCATGGTATTTTAATGTAACTTTTAATCTTGTAATTTTAGAAAAATGGAAACTTTATCTTATGATAAAATATGTGTTTAAATGATAATTAAATTAATACAAGAATAATTTTAAATAATATTTTATTTTCCAAAATCTCATTTTTTCTTAAATGCCGTATTTTAAACCTTTCGAGACCGAATACTCCTTGCGGAGGTCTGAATCTCGCACTACTAGCCCGCGGGTGCACGATGAACCGTACTATCCCTAACGGGTTCCCCAAAGGTGGGTTGTAGCGGTGCTTTGCTTAGGTTTAATAAATACTATTCATTTAGAAAAAACGGTTTTATAAATATAAGGTATTTATTTGTAAAAAGGTATACATTTCCGTATTTTAGTTTCTAGGGTTTCCTAAGCTAACTAGCCTATTTCTAAGGTTTAAACGACAAGTCATTAGAAGTCTCAAATCGCCTCTTCACCGTCATTTGCGGCCAGGTAAGTGCCAGGTAAGTAGGAAGGAACCACAGTAGTGGGCCTAATTTTACCACTAGCCTAGACACACTTGTCTAGACACCACAAAGTCAGTTTAGATAAACGATCGATGTCCATGACATATCGTGCTTTCATTATAAAAGATTTTATTTAAAATTGTGTACAACTTAAACCTTTCAAGAAAGGTTTATAAAGATAATGGTATTTTAGTGAAAAGTCCTGTATTTTCGTATTCTATGTTTTGACGTTTATCAATTAGGGTTATATTTGTGTGTGTGTAGAGGTAGGTCATTACCTCGTGACTTATTTTAAGTTTTAATGAAGTTTTAGAGGTTAAATATGATATATTAAACTTGAAGGTATTTAAGCGCAAGAATACGGTATTTGAAAACGTTATCATTTCATGTGTGAAAATTCATTCAAATTGATTTCTACAAGTTTAGTGATCAAGATAAACATATTTAGAAATGAGGGAATTGATTAAACGAAGAAAAATAAACTTCATGGTATTTTTATGAAAAGAATACGGTTTTACAAGAAAGCTATCATTTCATGTGAGAAAGTTTGTTTAAATTGGTTTCTATGTGATTAATAGTCATCATGAATATAGGTAGGTATTATGGATTAGGTGACAAGTGGGATTTTGTAGAAAAACCGAATCGGAAATCGGTTTGTTCCGATTTCCGTCGGGGTTCGTAATTCCGTATTTTAAGAAATAGAAAAGAGGGAAGATTGGGAGTTACGGGTTTTCAAACTCTTCTAAAGAGTAAAGAGGACTAGGGGAAAGGCCGATGTGTGGTTTCGTCGCCGGTTGCTTCAAAGCACGTCGCCGGAATTCCGTCAGGGCTTCGCCGTGAACTCGGTTTCAAAGCACACACTTCTTGGAAAACTTTTGAGAGAGTGGCTCAAGATTTTGGGGGGTGAGAGGGTAGTGTGTAGGGTTGGTATTTATAGGGTTAGGCTAGGGTTAGGGTAGATGAAAAGTTAAAAATAAAAATGTGATAAAATGTAATAAAAATGTATTAAAAGTGGAGTAATTGGGATTTTTAAAGAGCTCTGGAAGTGGTATGAGGCTGAAACTTTGCAGGTGCATAGGGAATATGAGAAGACACAACTTTCATGTTGTGACCATCGTTCAGCAGTGCAAGATATTACCAATGAGCTACAAGCTCCTTCTTGTAATTATTGTGGTATTTAATTACTTAAACTGATAGCAGCAAGAATAAATACTCCTAGTATACATTAAATTTAAAGTAAATTCTTGTACACTAAAAATGGAGTTATTATATTCTTTTAGCTTGTAATTAAAAACAAAATATTTACCTATATCTTGTGCTCATGCTAAAATACCCCTTTGTGGATTTTTGAAAAAATATTTGAAAAAAAAAATTTGTATAGGAAAATTAGGGTTGTTACAGTCAAGTTCAACCGGTCATTTCGTGATTGAATTAAATGCACCCGTACGACCCTTGGCTATAGTCAACAAAGCCATACGAGTACGCTAATCCAATCGTATCATATGCTGCAGATAAGCACTAATCAGCTACCGTACACTACGCTTTGGTTATGGTCAACAAACGCAGTACGAATACTAAATAGCACTTATTTGAAATGACGGAGGGCTATGACTGGTTTTGAATAAAACCTTTAACGTAATGAACTTGATATCGTTGTAGAATCGAGTGATTTGAAAAAGAGTTGTTTAAGCTCCACTTTTTAAAATCGAGTAGTTTTAAAAAAACCGAGTAAGTCGTAGTATTTGCTAGTTTTGCTAAAGAGATCACTCCCAGTGTAGAGATCTAGGCTCTTTCCTCATCGAATGAGGTGCTGGATATTCATAAAAGAATACCAATATACAAAGCAAAAACTAGAGCAACCTTTTTGAAAAATTTGATTCTACAACAACTTTTAGGTTTCTTTCTATTCATTAATCTTATTAATGGCATCCCATCATTTATGTTTCCTAAACATCACAGAAGAAACGAAAATAGAACGTACGCTTATGCCATCCACATTCGCCACGGGGCTCCGTCATGCACCGTTAGGTTAACTAACGGCAGAGCGGGAGCAGGATTAGCGCGGGTGCAAAACATAAGCAACATTTATTATATATATATATATATATATAGCATTCATCTCACGCAGTTATATGATCATATCACAGAACACAGGCAGCAGAAACAAACATATGAAATATAGGATATATTAGGAGGTCCGTATTTTAAATTAAGCCAGTAATGAAAAACACGGATTCCACGGTCGTGATGAATAGCCAAACCCACATCCCTAGACCCCTACGAGAGCAGAAAGTGACCCTGGCAATTCTAGAGTTAGGATACCCAGTCTCGACTCCTCGAGATGGTCTCCCACTGGACTCTAGAACCCGGTCACTTGTGCTCCCCGGCTAGCCTGAATTTAAGGGAATATGCTATTTGGATTTAACCGTCCACCTCTCCGAAGATGCCAAGTTGACTTATGGCACCGTGTATCGGAGGTTTGGACGGATGCGGCCGTTGTAGCAGACTTCCTCAGATTCCCCCTCATTGTGAGGGGGTTTTGATTGTGGGGACCCTCTTCCCTGCAGGCGCAAGCCCCTGCAGTTAATTACATTACCGCGTAGCAGTAACCACTTTCTCCTGCTCCACAAGGTTATTTCGTGTCGTGTGTGTTTGTTTTATTTTTGGTTGCCCGTGGATTGTATACGGAGACTAATTTTTGTTGTCGCCTGTAGGGCGTGGATTAGTCTAAATCCGTATATTCTTAGATTTAGGTTTGGGTTGATTTAAGGAACGTTAATCTTGTTTGAGACTAAGTTCAACTTAAAAATTTGTTGACAATACGTTACTCTAATTTTAGACTAAGATCTACTCAACAGGATTTTTGGGATCATTTAGACCCAACAGAAGAGCATTTGGGCTCTATATTGTCTTAGTTTAAGGATGTTGCGGTCCATAACTAGTTTAAGGACGTTGCGGTCCATTGTAGTTTAAGGACGTTACGGTCCATAGCTAGTTTAAGGACGTTGCGGTCTGTATTGGGATGTGCCCGTCCATTTGAGAGTACACTAAAGAATTGTTAGTTATCGGGACCGACCACCTCTCTAAAGACGCTGAAGAATTACAACGACATTTATCAGAGGTGTGAGGAGATGTACCCTTAAACCAATGTTCGTTGGAAGATCAATAGTCGTGTTTGGGACTAAGACCAATTTGGAAAAATGGTGAGCACATGGGCTCGGTTGATCTGAATTAGGGACTTTTGGTCAACTTGGACTCAGCCCACTCAGTCTTTGATTAAAGTGTTAAACACTTGTTTGGGATCAGTCCTTTTTCTGTGCAAACGGTGCTGAGCATTGATATGGGCTCTGACGCTCACCCTTTACTTTATCCTCTCTCTTTTTTGTTTTTTATGGAGTGTTAAACACACTTTATAGCACCCACGTGCGAAACACGTAAGGAGCTTGGCGCTGAGAGCCAACCACTGAGTGCTAGGCACTCCTTATTGAGCGGCGCCCATATGAGGGACACGTGAGGCGCTTGGCGCTGAGCGCCAACCATTGAGTGCTAAGCACTCTTTATTGAGCAGCGCCCACATGAGGGACACGTGAGGCGCTTGGCGCTGAGCGCCAACCATTGAATGCTAAGCACTTTTTATTTGAGCAGCGCCCACGCGAGGGGCACGTGAGGTGCTTGGCGCTGAGCGACAACCATTGAATGCTAAGCACTCTTTATTTGAGCAGCGCCCACTTGAGGGGCACTTGAGCCGCTTGGCGCTTTTTCTTTCTTTTTGCATTTTTCTAAAGATGTTCAATTCTCTGTTCTCCCCTGGATCTTCGATCCCCAAGAATGAATTCTTCCCCATGAGAATTAAATTCTCATTTGTGGGAGACTTGTCGCATGGGTCTCGGATCCAGGGGAAAGAACTATGTTCTTTATGATGGTTAAACCCTTGGATATGCAGATGAGATACTATGATCTCTATTATCTTTATTTACCTTGAATAAAGTTCTTCTTCCTTCTTCTCTCTTAAAGCTTACTTTTTTGCTTGCTCTGCTTTTTGAACTTGAAGTTTTTGGGGGGTTTTCTCTGTACAAGACTTAATGTCTTGGGGCCTTTATATAGTGGAGGCAAGTTTGCTGATTTAGTTAAAGAAATCTCTCATTGAGAGATCCTTAATTGATTTGGGGATTTTATCCACCGTTGGATCTTTAATCTAAGGACTTCTGTTTTACAGAAGATATTTTTCTTATTTTTAACAAGATTGAGAAAATATTTTCCATACAGAGCTTATTCTGTAGCTTGATGATTTTTAATCACCATTGGATTTTTAACCCAATGGGGCTCTGTTTTACAGAGCGTAATCTTTCTTGTTTAGAAAGATTGGGGAAAATATTTTCCCCTACAGAGCGTATTCTGTAACTTGGTGATTTTTTTTATCACCATTGGATTTTTAATCCAATGGTGCTCTGTTTTATATAGAGTAATCTTTCTCGTTCAGGAAGATTTGAGGAATATTTCCTCAACAGAATTTAATTCTGTGTTTTGATGATTTATCATCTCCGTTGGATCTTCGATCCAACGGTAGAGAACTTTTAGTTCTGACGCCGGCGCCCTCGTGCGGGGCACGTAAGGCGCTGCCTCAGAGTTTTTTAACTCTCAGCGCTGGCACCCTCATGCAAGGAACGTGAGGCGCTGCCTCAGAGTTTTTTTTAACTCTCAGCGCTGAGGCCCTCATGCAAGGCACGTGAGGCGCAGCCTCTTTTCAAATTTTGAACAGAGCCTTGCTCTTCTATTATTGGGGGGAAACAAATACCCCCCCCCCCACCGTTGCGCTCACGTGGCTCACACGTGGGTGCAGCAGTGGCATCTTTTCTGCCGTTGGATCTTCTTGGAAGTTGGATCGGCTTCCCCTGCCTATAAGTAGGGCCTTTGGCCCTTGAGATGACTGCAGTTCATCTTCTTTGTTCTTCTGAGAATTTAATTCTTTTTTTCAGAGCTTAGATCTCTGCCCAAGGAAACTCTTTTAGAGTTAGAACTTTGTTCAAAAATTTTGTAAGGATTATGCTCGAACCCATTAAACAGAGCTTTGCTCTTCTTAGATCACATATCTTAAAGATGTTTTTTAGGGTTTCTTAACCGGTTAAATGAAAACAGAGCTTTACTCTTCTTAGATCATAGATAAAAAAAATCTTTTTTATGGGTTCTTAACCCATTAATGAAGAACTCTTAGAGTTTATAGGATTTTTTCTTCAGTTCTTTAAAGATCTTGGGGTTTTACTTTGTACCATTGCTTTCACAGAGCATAGCTCTTTAGAAATTTTTGGGGAATTTTATTCCCCTCTTAATTACATTCGACAGATATGATTTCTGTTTGCAGAGCACTGCTCTCGATGGAGTTCAACTCCTTGGCCCGATGAGGCTTCGCATTAAATGAGGAGCCTCTTAGGATTCCACCCTTAATGAGTGACTGCCTCATCAATGATGGGCCATCACAATTGTTCTTATTTTAGATTATAAGAATCCTGATATTTAATTGTTAGTCTTTTGCTGAATTTTCTTTCCAGATACTATGGCTGCTTATCTGTATGATCTTGACGAGATTATCTCATATGAAGACATTCGCGTCCAAGGCCGCTGTCGAAACCAGGAGTTTACGAATGCCCAATGCGCTGAGGTGATGTGTCACTTTGATGAATACAACGGTCGAATACTCCCCCGTCGTTCCGCTCTTTTGAAAATTATTGTGGGGGCGATTTGGGAAGCACATCCCGAATTTAACGAGGCTATGCCGCTTGAGGCACTTGATGATGCCGAAGACAAGGTGCACTCAGTATATCTGATGGGCTTGATCTCGAAAAGGCGGCGAGATGATCTTGTCGATATTTTTCATCAGGTCTTCCAACAGACGACGATAATCTCTGCCTACCAGAGGACGGACGATATCAGTGAGAATCCTGACGGTTGCATTCGTGAGAAAATGCATCAGAAAATAGTCAGAGAAGCCAGAAACATTTTACTCGGCCTTGCTTCTGAATTCTTAAATCCATTCCCAGGATTCAGTGTCTTGCCATTATAAACATTTTTATGATATTTCTTTTTTATTGTTATCACTGATGTATAAATTTTTTCCAAGTATGAGTGGCAAAATTTCCCTTTCTTTTATCAAAGGTGTTTGAGTCGTAAGAATCTCGCTCCGATTTTTTTTCTCTCTCTCTTTAACGAATCTTGAGGACTCATAAGTAGCTTCTTTATATAAGTGGCATGTAACCTTGGCAAATATGGCCCGTAGATAGTCCATCTTGATCACCTTGCAGGTCAGCGTTGGCTTAGGAAACATGTTCAGATCTGCCGCCTAAGACTTTTCAACATTATGAGCCGTGAGGGTCTCATAAAGACTTTTCTCCCTACGAGTCGTGAGGATCCCGTAGGTGCGTTTTCTCCTTAGGAGTCATGAGGACTCCTAAGTGCGTTTTCTCCTGAGAGTCATAAGGATCTCGCAAGAGAATTTTTTCCCTTACAAGTCGAGAGGATTCGTAAGTGGTTGTTCCCCTCCTTGTCGATATTCGAGTTTGGAGAGTGTGACCCGTGAATAGTATGCAATAGTCCATTTTGGACCAACTTTTAGGGCCCTGGTGCTTAGGAAACAGGTCCTTATCCTTATTTCCTAAGGCTTTTCCCTACGAGTCGAGACGAATCGAGAAGTTCTCGGAAGGACACTAATTTCCTCACGAGTCAAGACGAATCGAGAAGTTCTCGCAAGGGTGTCCTAACGTCACGGTTAACTCCCGCTAATAGAAGTCCGTTAGGGTCTATAGTACTAGGTTTTTTACCCATCGTACCATCGCGTCGGCCGGTGTATTCCTCGATACGCGATCTTGCTGTTCGAGTAGCCCCGCGACTATCGTGTCTCTGATCCCTTCGGAGGACGGATAAGACATCTTCAAGTAATCATCCAGGTGATATTACCATCGAAAGAGCAAGCGTTAGGGATATTCTATGTCGCTTTTTACTTGAGGTTAGGCTCAGTTTGGGAGCCCCGATGAGTTATGACCACTCCGTGCTGGAGTAGGATGATCTCTAATGGTCTTTCAAGTCTCATATGAGTTGCCGTCAAGACCCTGAAACTAGGAATCTTCCTTTGCTTTGTTTTTTGATATTGTGTTTGCAATATTGCAATGAATGTCGAGGTTGTCTCTGGGTTATCTGTGAACTGTCGAGATTTGGAACTAGGGGATTTTTCCATGGCTCCGTTTGTTGATGTCGCGTCTGTATCCTACTGGAGGGAGAAAGAACGCTGTTGTTGATCTCTAGGCTGTGGATACTGCCTTCGAGACTTGGAACTAGGGACTCTGCCATAGCTACGAGGTAGTCTCTAGGCTGTCTGTGAACCGTTGAGATTTGAAACTATGGGACTTTTCCGTGGCTCCGAGGAAGTCTCTAGGTTGTCTGTGAACCGTCGAGATTTGGAACTAGGGGACTTTGCCATGGCTCCGTTTGTTGATGTCATGTCTGTATCCTGCTGGAGGGAGGAAGAACATTGTTGTTGATATCTAGGCTGTGGATATTGCCATTGAGACTTGAAACTAGGGACTCTGCCATGGCTCCGAGGTAGTCTCTAAGCTGTCTGTGAACCGTCGAGATTTGGAACTAGGGGACTTTGTCGTAGCTTCGTTTTGCTGACGTCGTATCTGCTTCTGTTTGGATCGAGAAGGAATGTCGTTGTTGATTTCTAGGCTGTAGATGTAGCCATTGAGATATGGCTTTCCTTTGACGGAGCCTGGTGGGACAATATGGTTCCCTTTTCGTTTGTGCCCATGAATTGTATACAGGGGTCGATGTGATCTTACCAGCAGGGCAAAATTTTCATTTTTTTTCCGCGATGCTCTATCATTTCAGCTTTTTATATCGTGAATAGTCGCGATTGCCCAATCATTTCGGCTATTTTTTCACGGTGCCCAATCATTTCGGCTATTTTTTCTTTTTACTCGCTGCTTTTTATTGCGAGTTGCCTAAACATTTCGGCTATTTTTATATGCATATATTTTGCTCGCTGATTTTTATTGCGAGTTGCCTAAACATTTCAGTTATTTCATATGCATTTTTGCTCGCTGATTTTTATTGCAAGTACGGATCCCGAGGTCTGATACCAATCTTAGTATCAGCATCGCTGCGACTGGAATATTGTCAGGAGCGAATCATCATTTTCCGTGAAGGGACTTGGAATTTGATACCGATTTAGGCATCAACATCGCTACAACTGGGATATTTCCAGGAACGAACCATCATTTGTCTTTGTCGATTCGAACAAAGGTGGCTTAGCAAACAGGGTTATGATCCTTTCGACTAAGGCTTTTGACTTCATGAGCCGTAAGGGTCTCATAAAGGTGTTTCTCCCTACGAGTCGTGAGGATCTCGTAGGTGCGTTTTCTCCTTAGGAATCGTGAGGATTCTTAAGTGCGTGTTCTCTTATAAGTCGTAAGGATCTTACAAGGGTGTTTTCTCCTTATAAGTCGAGAGGACTTACAAGTGTCGTTCACCACATGAGGACATACCTCGTCATTGGTGGGACTTGGTGGGGAAAACGTTTATTTGCGCCCGTGGATTGTATACAAGGGTCAATAGTGAACCGTTTGTAGGGAAAACTGGGGGATGTGATGGCTTAAGAATAGGTTTAGATCCCTGTAACTTAAGGCTTTCGAATCCTATGAGCCGTAAGGGTCTCATAATGGGGATTCTCCTTACGAGTTGTGAGGATCCCGTAAGTGTAATTTCTCCTTAGGAATCGTGGGGATCCCTAAGTGTGTTGCTCCCATGTGAGTCATAAGGATCTCACGTAGGTATTTTCTCCTTACAAGTTCAAGAGGACCTTTCAAGTGTGCATGAATTTTTTTTACGAGTCTGCGCCCTTTCGGGTTTTCACGAACTCGCCGGCAGTCCTGCTGTTTTTACTCACGGAGCCCTTTCGGGTTTTCATCCGCACCCATTTCGCCTGTGGACCTACCATTTTTTTATTTTTTATTTTTTTTTAACGATGAAACTCTCGAGAATAGTTTTAGCGGATGTGACCCATCTGTTTGCCGGTGGGATTTGAGTTGCAGTCCTCACCGCTGGGACTTGTGGACTTGCATTCCACTATCGCCGTGTTTGAGGTGACGTAGTTAGTTTAGGGACATCTCGGTCCGTTGTTAGTTTAAAGACATCTCGGTCCAATGTTAGTTTAAGGACATCTTGGTCCATTGTTAGTTTAAGGACATCTCGGTCCATGGGGGATTTTGAGGCGATGTTTCGCTGGATACTACTTATAGAGTTTGGACTCAAGAAGACAGCGGGCGGACACGAGCGTCGTCATCCATAATTAACCTGAGCCGTGACTTGTCAAGCGTAGTATATCTTAAGGAACCGGCCGTTTATTGGCCGGAAAGGTCTTTCTCCATGCATATCCATGAGCAAGTAGACCCTACCTTGGTAGACCCTGTCTATGATGTACGGGCCCCAATAGTTCGGCTCGAATTTCCCCCATTTAGCACGATTGGGGATCATAGGTCTTTTTACGACTAGCACGAGTTCGCCTTGGCGGATTTTTCTTGGCCTAGTCAATCTTTCGTATGAGTGCGTCATCCTTACTTTGTAAGCTTCTAGTTTTTGCTACGCCATGAGACGAGTTTCATCGAGGGTATCGAGCTCCTCAAGCCGAAGATAGGCATTTTCTTCATCCGTCAGTTCGTACCAAACCGCCACTCGTAGAGAGGGTAGCTCTATCTCCAAGGAAAGTACCGCTTCCGTGCCGAATACTAACACAAATGGCGTTGTGTTTGTGGTCGTCTTGAATGTGGTCCGATAGGCCCAGAGAGCTTCATGCAATCTCGCGTGCCAGTCTTTCTTATTTCTGGACACCTTTTTCTTTATGATCTTTGTCAAGGTCTTGTCAAAACCCTCAGCTAGACCGTTAGCTTGGGGATTATAAACTGAAGAATATCTCCAATTTATATTATGTTGTTGTGCGAAGCGACTGATCTTATGGCTTCTGTAGGCCGGCCCATTATCCGAGATGATCCGTCGTGGAGTGCCGAACCGGTAGATAACATGTGTCTTAAAGAAATGGAGGATGTTCTCCATCTTCACCTCTCTTAATGGTATTGCTTCTGCCCATTTAGAGAAATAATCAGCTGTTGCTAGTATGAACCGATGCCCATTGGATGACGTTGGCTCGATGGGCCCGATTATATCGGTTCCCTATATTTCGAATGGCCAACTAGCCAATGTTGGCTGTAGCGGATTTGGATGCTGGTGGATGAAGTCCCCGTGAATTTAGCACGAGTGACATTGCTTTGCATATTCGAGGCAGTCCTGAATCATTGTGGGTCAATAGTAACCCATTCTTTTGATCTTCAGCTTCATCTTTAGCCCGGCCTGATGAGAATCGCAGAGTCCGTCGTGAGTTTCTTGGATGACCCTTTTTTCTTCTTCTGGTCCCAGGCATCTTAGCCACAGACAGTCGAACGATCTCTTATATAGAGTATCATTGATGAAGGTGAAGGACAGGGCCCGCTTCATGAGCTGATGTCTTGACAACGCTTCTTCGGACGTACGATGGGATTTGAAGTAGTCTATGAAGACTTCTCTCCAATCCTTCGCCTTTTATTCCTCCAATCGGAAGGCCTCTTGTTCGGTTGCTTCCTCTCCTTTAAACGTCTTCGGAGATATTTCTGCTGGTGCGAGAATCCGGCGACTTTGCACAATGATTCTTACGTCATCGAGGTTTTCGTCGGCCAGTTCTTTAGCGAGCTTGGCTAACGCATCCGTCTTGCTATTTTCTGCACGCGGTATGCTTTCCAGGGTATAGGAGGGGATTTACGTCAACAATTGCTGGACTCTCTCACCATATTTTACCAACTCGGGATTACACGTCTGATAGTCGCTATTCACTTGGCCGACGACCAGTTGAGAGTCTCCATATATGAGGAGGTTTTCGATTCCCATGTTAATGGCGATCTCGAGACCTGCTATCAAAGCTTCATATTCCGCTTTGTTATTTTTTCTTGGCTCCGTTAAGGAAAGGGCGAAACGCATTATCCCTCCTTGCGGAGTTACGAGGATAAGGCCCACCCCGGCTTTGATTATGGGGGTATTTTGCTTTCGCTTCTTCATAAACGATGCTCCATTAAAGTAGAGTTCCCATCGGGTATCACTCCCTTCTTTCTCCCCGTCGATTGCATCAAACGCGTGTTTGTCTGACAACTCATAGTTTAAGGGAGAATTAGCTGGTATCGGATGCTAAGCAAGAAAGTCAGTAATGGCCTGGCCTTTTATTGCTTTGAGGGGTCGATATACTATCGAGAACTCCATCAAGAGGAGAGCCCATTTAGCAAACCTTCATGTTAATATAGCTCTCGACATCAAATATTTGAGAGGATCTACCTTTGATATGAGATGAACCTCATGTGCCAAGGCGTAATGTCGGAGCTTCATTACCGTGAAGATCAATGCCAGGCAATGCTTTTCGATTGGGGAGTAGCTGTTTTCTGCCCCCAGGAGAACTCGACTAAAATAGTAGAGAGCTCTCTCCTTTCCCTGATCATTCTCCTGTACCCATAGCACGCATAACGAACCTTCAAGGGCTGTTGTGTACAGGATGAGGGGCTTTCCCTTGACCAGAGCAGTCAGTACCGGCGGGTTCTACTGATATTTCTTGATTTCATCCAGTGCACTTTGGCATTTGCTATCCCAAACGAACGGGGTCCCTTTCTTCATTAGATGACTGTAAGGGTGGCATTTGCCGGAGAGGTTAGCTATGAACCGCCAGATATACGCGAGCCTTCGTTGGAGAGACCGCAGTTGCTTGAGAGTTCTTGGCGAAGGCATTCCATAATCGCCTTGATCTTTCACGGGTCTGTTTCGATGCCCCGGTGTCGTACAATGAATCCTAGGAATTTTCCTGAGGAAACTCCAAACGCGCATTTCAGAGGGTTCATCTTCAGGTTGTACTTCCGAAGGCGCTGGAATACTATCTTCAGATGCTCTCAGTGCTCTTCGTATGATTTTCTTTTCACCACGAGGTCGTCAATATAACATTCGACAATCTCGTGTATAAGGTCATCAAAGATCTTTTTCATGGCCCTCTGGTAAGTGGTGCCAGCGTTCTTCAGACCGAAGGGCATCACTTTGTAGCAGAATATGCCTAGCAAGGTCCGGAAAGCGCTGTGCTTTTGGTCTTCAGGATGCATCTTGATTTGGTTGTACCCCGAGGATCGGTCCATGAAGGAGAAGAATTCATGGGTGGATGTGTTATCGATTATCAGCTCGGTAACAGGCACTGGGAAGTCATCCTTCGGACAGACTTTGTTGAGATCCCGAAAATCTACGCAGATGCGTACTGTCCCATTTTTTCTTCATTAACGAAACGATATTGGCGATCCAGTCAGGGTATTGAACTTCTTAGATGAAGCCGGAGTCGATTAACTTCTTGACTTCGGCATTGATACCCATCTCAAGCTCGAGCCTCATTCTTCTTGGCGCCTGTTTGACTGGCTTGACGTCCGGCGATATCGCCAGTTTATGCAAAGCTATCTCTGGATCAAATCCCGGCATCTCGGAATAGTTCCATGCGAAACAGTCTTTATACTGCATAAGCACGTCATTTAACGTGGCCACTTGTTTCTCAGACAGAAACTCACTGACGAACGTTGGCATTGGCTCGTCTGCCGTCCCCAAGTCGAATTTTCTCAGGTTGTCTACTGTGGTGTGTATTCCATCTTCCAGCTCTTTTGGCGCCGGTGGAAATTCTGAGATCATCTCTTCCTCATCTTCATTTACGAAGCACTGGGAGAGGTCGTTCGTACTCTCGTGCTCTCTTTCCTTTGAGAATGTTATCATATGGCAGGTACGAGCTCGTTTCTAAGCTCGATGCTGATCTATACTTTACCTCGCAGTGTAGGTTGCTCTCAACTCATGCTTTCGTGGCGGGACTACCCTCCAACTATCGGTTAGAGCAGACCTGCCTTGATGATACTTGTAGGGTGTTTTTCGTCACCCCATTGAGATGGGAATACGCGCGCGCTTATCAGGCGCATTATAGATTCTCCCCTGCCTAGGGTAGGCGGGGGTTTATTGATCGTGGGGATCTGAATCTCCGGCAGCCGCGGACTAAGCTGCCGTTAATTACCCCTCGCCTTTGGAGTGAGAGAACCTCCGATTAACGGGTTAAACTGGTCATGCGAACTCAATATGCAGTGTTATGTTTTGAAGGGGTTTTGGATATATAGGGGTCCCCGCAGAGTTTTTATGGGGGTCCCGCTACCCGGATAGCGGGCTGGGGGTCAAGGGGGCTAGTAGCCCCCTTGCGGGATGCGGGGCAGCGCCCCATTAGAATTTTTTTTTCTAACAGGGAAGGTGTCATGGAGTATATGTGTGTGTGTGTGTATACATATATATGTATAAAAAAAAGGGAAAGGGCATCCAAAGGATGCATGGGAGAAAGCTCCAGCGCCCCATGTGCCGGGCACGCAGGCGCTGTGCGCCAGAGCGCCAGTGCACCACGTGCCTGGCACGCGGGAGCGATGCGCCAGAGCGCCAACGCACCATGTGCCTGGCATGCGGGCACTGTGCGCCAGAGCGCCAGCGCACCACATGCCTGGCACGAGGGCGCTATGCGCCAGAGCGCCCTGGCACGCGGGCTGGCACGCGGGCGCTGTGCGCCAGAGCGCCAACGCCCCAAGTGCCTGGCACGCGCGCTCTGCGCCAGAGCCTAATGTGCCTGGCACGCGGGCGCTAGGCGCCAGCAGCAGAAGGGACTTAGTCCCTGCACTAGGAGCTGTGCTCCCGATTTGACTTATGGAGTTGAACTCCTTACAGAGATTAATTTAGGGAGTTAAACTCCAATAGATCTTGAATGGAGTTAGACTCCTAAAATATTTAGAAATGATCAAAGGGGCTGCTTTATTTCTTCCTTTGGCTCTGGATCTTCCCAAGATGGGATTTCTGGAGATGGGTCTCCTTCTTCTTCCTGTCGGTTGGCCGGATCTTGGAGAAAGGGGGTGAGATTTAAAAATCTCCCCTTTTGAGATCTAATGGAAGATCTGAGCTCCCCTTTGTGGTTTTTATGGTGAAAAACTATTTAGTTTTAGGAAAGGAAGAGTAAAACTCTTGATTTAATTGAAAAAGGGGAAGAAGGTTTTGAACCTTGAGAAGGAGAAGGAGGCACAAAGAACCCTAGATTTTTTAGGGAATGAAAAGTGTCTCGTTTGTTCATCATCATGTTGCCTTATATAGGCTTACACATTTACATATAGCCCCTTGGGCTTTACAAAATGGCATTTTTCCCATCCCATGCCTCATGTGCTATTTCTTTTTGTACATAAACCATGGGCTTTACAAAAATTTGGCTTTATGCCCATTTTGCTTACATTCACGCACAAAAAATTACATCAAAATTATTTGTTACATGACTTTTATTTTGGCATAGGGAGGCCGACCGCGGGGCTCGACTTGGGCATGGGCCCACCTGATATGGGCTATGGCCCACCTGGCTTGGGGTTGACCTTGACTTTGACTTGGTCAACCGGGGTGCAATTTTCGACCCTAACAAAGTGCCCCCATAAATAAATGGACACCACATACGTGGGTCGTGTGCATGAAATTGATGGATTTTCTTTCACGTGGAGGCGACTTGCTTTGGTTCTCACTTTTTGGGATGCACTGCCCTTTTTTACGACATGGACGGTCGACGTTTGCGTCTCCAAGGCGGAGTGTCCATGGTAGACATTTCCCTGGCCCGGAGCGATTTGGTTCCGGCTTTGTAGGAAGCCTGCACTGCCCTTTTTACGATATGGACGGTCGACGCTTGACACGTCTCTGAGACGGAGTGTTAGTGGTAGACTTTTCCTTGGCTCAGAGCGATTTGGTTCCCGATTTGTGGGAATCCTGCATTTCCCCTTTTACGATATGGATGGTCAACGCTTGACTTGTCTTCGAGACTGAGTGTCCGTGGTAGACGTTTCCCTGGCCAGGAGTGATTTGGTTCCCTCTTTATAGGAAGCCTGCACTGCCCTTTTTATGACATGGACGGTCGACGCTTGACACGTCTCCGAGACGGAGTGTATGTGGTAGACGTTTCCCTGGCCCGGAGTGATTTGGTTCTCTCTTTGTAGGAAGCCTGCACTGCCCTTTTTACGACATGGACGGTCGACGCTTGACCCGTCTCCAAGACGGAGTGTCCTTGGTAGACGTTTTCTTAGCCCGGAGTGATTTGGTTCCCTCTTTGTAGGAAGCCTGCACTGCCCTTTTTACGACATGGACGGTCGACGCTAGACGCGTCCCCGAGACGGAGTGTCCATGGTAGACTTTTCCCTGGCCCAGAGCGATGTGGTTCCCGATTTGTGAGAAGCCTGCACTGCCCTTTTTACGACATAGACGGTCGACGCTTGACGCAACTCCGAGATGGGGTGTCCGTAGTAGACGTTTCCCTGGCACGGAGTGTCGCTGGTTGACGTGTCTCCGGTACGGAGTGTCTGTTTGTGACATTTCCCCTGTACGGAGTGTCTGTTTGTGATGTTTCCCCGGCACGGAGTGTCTGCTTGACGTTTCCCCGGCACGGAGTGTTGCTGTTCGACGTTTCCCCGGCACGGAGTTTCGCTGTTCGACTTGTCCCCGGTACGGAATGTCTGCTTGACGCTTCCCCGTTACGCAGTGTCTGCTTGACGTTTCCCTGGCACGGAGTGTCTGCTTGACGTTTCCCTGGCACGGAGTGTCACTGGTTGACGTATCCCCAGTACGGAGTGTCACTGTTGGACGTTTCCCCGAGGCGGAGTGTCTAATTGACGTTTCCCCGGCATGGAGTGTCGCTGGTTGACGTGTCCCTGGTATGGAGTGTCTACTTGTTGACGTGTCCCCATTACAGAGTGTCCGCTTGACATTTTCCCGTTACGGAGTGTCTGTGTTGGTTTTGAGTCGAAGCATAATTCCGACAGGGAAGGTAGATATCCCGAGGCGAAGCATAATTTCGAAACGGGGTAAATTCTGGGACGAAGCATGATTCTGCCGCAGAGGTTGTTGGTATTATTTTATTTGGGTTGACATCAGCATCGCTACACTGGAATATGATACCAGGAGCGAATCATCATTTGCCTTTCCCTGCTGGGAAGAGATGGCTTAGGAGTAAGGTTTAGATCCCTATCACCTAAGGCTTTTCAATTTTGTGAGCCGTAAGGGTCTCACATAGCATTTTCTCCCTACGGGTTGTAAGGATCCCGTAGGTGTATTTTCTCCTTAGGAGTCATGGGGAATCTTAAGTGTGTTTTTCCTTTGTGAGTCGTAAGAATCTCACGCGGGAATTTTCTCCTCACAAAGTCGAAAAGACTTTACGAGTGTATTTCATCTCCTTTTTACGAGTTTGCGTCCTTTCGGGTTTTCACAAACTCGCCGGCAGTCCTGCTGTTTTTACTCACGGAGCCCTTTCGAGTTTTCATCCGTGCCTATTTTGCTTGTGGACATACCCTTTCGCTGGCGGGACTTTGAATGTGGTCTCGCCGGTAGGACTTAGGAGAGATTGGGATCATTTTACGCCCGTGGATTGTATATGGTTTGGCAGGATGTATGATCCAGACCGTAGGGCCGGAAAAATTTTGGGACTTTGTTGGCGTCTGCATCGCTGTACTAGAATATGGTACCGGGAGCGACTCATCATTCGCCGTTGGGGTATGTGATTTGGAATTTGGTTGGCGTCTGCATCGCTGGACTGGAATATGGTACCAAGAGCGACTCATCATTCGCCGTCGGGACATTCAGAGTTTGGTTGGCGTCTGTATCGCTGCACTGGAATATGGTACCAAGAGTGACTCATCATTCGCCGTTGGGACATTCAGAGTTTGGTTGGTGTCTGTACCGCTGCACTGGAATATAGTACCAGGAGCGACTCATCATTCGTCGTCGCCTATTGGGAAGCGATGGGTTAGAAGACAGGTTTAGGTCCCTATCACCTAAGGCTTTTCAATTTTATGAGCCGTAAGGATCTCATAAAGCATTTTCTCCCTACGAGTCGTAAGGATCCCGTAGGTGCGTTTTCTCCTTAGGAGTCGTGAGGTGTCCCAAGTGTGTTTTTCCTTTGTGAGTCGTAATGATCCCACGAAGGTTTGTTCTCCTCATGCATTGTGAGAACACATGAGTAGGTATTCCCAACGGAGCATAATTCCAAGGGCGGAGACCGGCCGTGTTTCTGATGATTGCAGTGGGGTATGGGTATGATGAGAATTATTTGAGCCCGTGGATTGTATACGGTAGTCAACTTGGGGACTAACCGTAGGGCTGGGAGAATTTTGGAAATTTGAATTTTTGTTAACCTGCATAAAGAAGCATGATTTCAGTATAGGCAATCAATATGTATATTGATTGAGTTCATATAGATATTTAATCCGAAATATGGGATGAGAGATTGGTCCCACCGGGCGTGCCAGAATCTATAGGGTGTTTTTCGTCACCCCATTGAGATGGGAATACACACGCGCTTATCAGGCGCATTACAGATTCCCCCCTGCCTAGGATAGGCGGGGGTTTATTGATCGTGGGGATACGAATCTCTGGCAGCCGCGGACTAAGCTGCCGTTAATTACCCCTCGCTTTTGGAGCGAGGGAACCTCCGATTAATGGGTTAAACTGGTCATGCGAACTCAATGTGCAGTGTTGTGTTTTTTAGGGGTTTTGGATATATAGAGGTCCCCGCATAGTTTTTACGGGGGTCCCGCTACCCAGATAGCGGGCTGGGGGTCAAGAGGGCTAGCAGCCCCCTTACGGGGTGCAGGGCAGTGCCCCGTTAGAAATTTTTTTCTAACAGGGACAGTGTCGTGGAGTATGTGTGTGTGTGTGTTTGTGTGAGTGTGTGTGTGTGTGTATATACATATATATGTATAAAAAAAGGGAAAGGGCATCCAAAGGATGCGTGGGAGAAGGCGCCAGCGCCCCATGTGCTGGGCACGCGGGCGCTGTGCGCCAGAGCGCCAGCACGACACGTGCCTGGCACGCGGACGCTGTGCGCCAGCAGCAGAAGGGACTTGGTCCCTGCACTTGGAGCTGTGCTCCTGATTTGACTTATGGAGTTGAACTCCTGACAAAAATTAATTTAGGGAGTTAAACTCCAATAGATCTTGAATGGAGTTAGACTCCTAAAATATTTAGAAATGATCAAATGGGGCGGCTTTGTTTCTCCCTTTGACTCTGGATCTTCCCAAGATGGGTCTCCTTCTTCTTCCTGTCGGTTGGCCGGATCTTGGAGAAAGGGGGTGAGATTTACAAATCTCCGCTTTTGAGATCTAATGGAAGATCTGAGCTCCCCTTTGTGGGTTTTATGGTGAAAAACTATTTAGTTTTAGGAAAGGAAGAGTAAAACTGTTGATTTAATTGAAAAAGGGGGAAGAAGGTTTTGAACCTTGAGGAAGGAGAAGGTGGCACAAAGTATCCTAGATTTTTTAGGGAATGAAAAGTGTCTCCTTTATTCATCATCATATTGCATTATATAGGCTTACACATTTACATATAGCCCCTTGGGCTTTACAAAATGGCATTTTGCACATCCCATGCCTCATGTGCTATTTCTTTTTGCACATAAGCCATGGGCTTTACAAAAATTTGGCTTTATGCCTATTTTGCTTACATTCACGCACAAAAAATTACATCAAAATTATTTGTTACATGATTTTTATTTTGGCATAGGGAGGCCGGCCGCGGGACTCGACTTGGGTATGGGCCCACTTGATCTGGGCTTAGGCCCACCTGGCTTGGGGTTGAACTTGACTTTGACTTGGTCAATCGGGGTGCAATTTTCGACCCCAACAGTACTGATCCTCAACCCATTCTTTGAAGGTGAAGCAGTCTTCAAGAGGATGTCCCATTATTCGGTGGTAGGAGCAATAATCCGAGTGATGGACCTCGTTCATCTGTTTGGGGTATCAAGACTCTGGGAGCATCATCATTTGATACTTCATAACAAGGTTGAATATTTTCCTTGTCTTGTCTTGATGGAAAGAGTACTCCCGACCCATCTTCTTCATAAAAGACGGGTTCCAGCTGACTTTTTCTCGCTCGCTCGGCTTCTTGGATCCGCTTCGCTATTTTTGAACGCCGTCCCTGTTCTTCACCTTGCTTTTACTTCTACATCGAGCTTTTTTCTTGCCACGAGAGCACACACCGGGCTGGGGGTGAAAGGTATCGTCGTCTTCTCCTTCCGCAACATGCTGAATGATACGTTGCGTCCTGGACTTCTCGTAAATGGCCATTTCACGGCTATGGTCATCCTGAACCTTTTGACCCGCTTCTCTTATTAGCTTGTCAATCTGTTCTTCGAATGACGGGCTTGGTATTCTCACGGCGGGATCTCGCTCTGGTTTGACATCAACGCCGTCTGGAAATGCATTCATTTCTCCACCAGAATTATTTATGACATGGCAGCCATAGAATCGCTCCCTTTTATTGGACCGAACGTATCCAAGGCCGGTCGTCTCCATTCTCCCGTTGGGCATCTTCCGCTGAGTCTCGGAAACGTCCCAAATCTTGTTATAGAACTGGGCTTGTCGAGCAGTCTGTTTGAAGGGTACGCCTTGGAGTCTCAATAGCCTTTTTAGTCCCTCTGCATAGTATCTGGGCAGACGGATTGGTTAAATCCTGTCGAGCGCAGGTTCGGCACCGTGCCATATTTCTTTCTCCACTTTAGTCTCCGTGGATTGGTAGAAAAGGACCGCCTTCTCACTTCTTTCCTTAGGAGGGACGTAGAAGGTCTGTACCTCTTGCACGCTGTACGTATCAAGTGCATCAAGTTCTTTGTAATGCCGCTGCGGGACCAGGGTAATCTGTAAACTCTGATCAGCTCCAGCAAAGGTCCGCATTGGCAGGCGGACGGAGAACACTGCATTGGCCTCGTCCTCAGAGTCACTACCAAAGACCAGAATAGGAGCAGATGGTCCTGGCCTATTGCCTTGGGGTTGTCCCGAGTAGACCATCTCTTCATCCTCTTCGGTATTGCTCCCGAATATCAGGATAGTGGCGATGGTTTTTTGTTTATTCTCTGGTTTCCGACATCTTTCCATGTCTTCGAAGTCTGGTAAGAAGTACTTGACGTCTTCATATTTGCGAACTTCATTTACGGAGAATGGGTTCAGCTCCCCTGTGACTGTGTACTTGAGGCCGTCCTTGAAGTACTTCATACAATGATGTTGTGTAGAAGGGATGATGTTGTACTCATGTAACCAAGGTCTGCCGAGCAGAGTGTTGTAGCAAGTCTTGGCAATGACATGAAACTTGATGTCAGTGACGAGCAGCCCGAAGCGTAATGTCAGTATTACAGTCCCGAGCGTTTCTGATGATTGGGAGTCAAAACCGGAGATGGTAATTTTATCCCGAGCCAAGTGCTGAACGTTCATGAAAATCTCATTCGGTACTCTTACATTGAGAAGGTTGACGGAGGACCTGTTGTCGACCAGGATCTTCCCTATCTTGATACCGTGACAATACCCGATTACATACAGCGGACGGTTGTGCTCGCACGTTCCGAGAAGGAGGAATTCATCGCTGAAGGTGATATCAGCCGTGTGGACTTCCTCCAGCTCGTCCTTCATCTTTTCTTCGGCCAGGAAGGCTTGAAACTGGTCGGGCTCTTGTAACGCCTTGATCAAGGAATCTCGTGCCTCTTTACACAGGAGAAGGGCATCCAAGATACTCAATTATGAGGGTATCTTTCTCAGATGTGTTGGATATAGTGCCCTCAAAGTCAATTATTAGATCGCAGGCACGTGATTGCAATGATCGAGGGAGGACCTATGCCGGTAGGACAGTCTTACTCAAGATGATAGTATGCTATCTGGTTTATCTTTATCATCGTGTACATGCTTTAGGTGATATTACAGATTACTATTACACGTTGATAGATTCTTGCTTGACGGCCAGCAGTATGATGGCGATCATATACGTGGGAGCTGGGGTCTATAAGCACATCCTTAAAAGGTCCCTAGTCAAGGGAGTTTCGAGACTGGGCATCGATACTCTATTAGTAGACTAGTGTATACAGTCGAGACCCCGACGAGGGGCGGTGGACGGTCTCACAAGCCATTGGTGTAAGTCAGCTCACTTAAGATGTATACAGTTGTTCATTGGGTTATGAGTACACCGGACAGGACTCGCCGGGAACATGCTAGTTGGTATTATACCTAGCGTCAGATAGCAGTTCCCTGGTGACATGTGTACAGGTTAGTTCATCGACCAGAGATCGTCATTTGTCTCGTGTGAGTTCCCACTGTGCTTTGATTACTACCCTACCACGGCTCAAAGGAGTCATGCAAACAGGTTTTAGTTGGGTACAGTCCTAAGCCACATGGAGGCAGTGAGCGGATCGGCAGGGATTTTGTCTCTCCCGGTATTGGGGGTGAGATCGCGCTGTGTCTAGGAGAGCCATTACACGAAGTGTTCGATATAGTGCCCTCAGAGTCAATTATTGGATCACAGGCACGTGATTGCAATGATTGAGGGATGACCTATACCGGTAGGACAGTCTTACTCAAGATGATAGTATGCTATCTGGTTTATCTTTATCATCGTATACTACTTTAGGTGACATTACAGATCACTATTGCACGTTGATAGAGCCCTTAGGATTCTTGCTTGACTTCCAGCAGTATGATGGCGATCATAAACGTGGGAGCTGGGGTCTATAAGCACATCCTTAAAGTGGTCCCTAGTCGTGCGAGTTTTCGAGACGGGGCATCGATACTCCGGAGTAGACTAGTGTATACAGTCGAGACCCCGACGAGGGACATTAACCGGTCTCACAAGCCATTGGTGTCAGTTGGTTCACCTAAGATGTATACAGGTGCTCATTGGGTTATGAGTACACCGGACAGGACTCGCCGGGAACATGCTAGTTGGTATTATACCTGACGTCAGATAGCAGTTCCCTGGTGACATGTGTACATGTTAGTTCATCGACCTGAGATCGTCATTTATCTCGTGTGAGTTCCCACTGTGCTTTGATTACTATCCTACCACGGCTCAAAGGAGTCGTGCAAACAGGTTTTAGTTGGGTACAGTCCCGAGACACATGGAGGCAGTGAGCGGATCTGCAGGGGTTTCGTCTCTCTCGGTATTGGGGGTGAGGTCGCTCTATGTCTAGGAGAGCCATTACATGAAGTCCTTGGCCAAGGCAGGAGATTTACTGGTAGGTATTCCAGTAGTATCTCAGGGTGTTCTGGGCTACACTCCGACACGACTTGTACCGCTTTTGGGGGTCTGAGTTTTACCAACCCCCTAGGCCCGCCATGCGATGCTCATAGACAAATGGACCGGACTGTACGGATATTGTCACTGACAGGCTCACTAGGGTGTCACGATGAGTTCGCTCATCGACCTCGCTTTTGGTCAATACCTGGTAGCCCGTTACGTACAGCTAGTACCTCTGACGTGCTAGTGGTTAAATGCATAGCCAATGTATTGACGAGTGTTTAGAGTCCCCCACAGACAGTTTCTCAAGTTTCGGGCGAAACGTTGTAGAGGCCGTATGATATATGGCAGGGTCCGATCATATACGTGCGGTATTGCACGAATCATGATCGGACGGATCATACTAGTAGGCTTTGGTTTAAGCCGGATCTTAGTATTAGATTTGTTAGATTACTTTAGTCTCATCGCAATCGCATTCAGTCGGAATGCAGATGCAGGTATGTATATACAGGTGAGGGGTATCCTTGTGATCCATCACGAGTTTACTTTAGATGTTGCCGGATCTTTTTGTTGGACCAAACATTTGGATTAATGTTTGGATGGACGAAATAATGAGCTAGAATTTCATCATGACATGCATTAATGTGACATGGACATATATATATATATATATATATATATATATATGACTCATGGTCTCTTTTTTGTAAAAATATGTCACATTAGTGATTGTTTTGTGAAAAATATGTCACATTAGTGATTGTTTTGTGTTGATATGATGAGAGGAGAGAGAGGGGCTGCCATATATGTGTTTGGTCTTGTATTTATCTCTTACTCTCTCACTCTCATTTTTATGACAACAAAAGAAAAGAAAAGATAAGAAAGTCTTCTCTTCTTCTTCTTCTTCTTCTTCTTCCTCTAGCTCATTATCTTCCTTCAATGGCAACACCTTCAACCTCCATCCAAGCCATGGATGCAAAGAGACAAAGTGATCACAAACATTCTCTACAACACCTTGGACACGTCGGCTAGCACACTTCGTGCCCGAGTTGCTTTGGATGAAGCGGGAGCCCGTAAAAGGAATCGATGATGTGGTGCCCTTTCCGACGAGAAGATCGAGACCGGAGATGCCGCGAGGAGCTTGGGATGGTGGCCAAAGACCGAAGGACACGGATCGATCGGTATAGCCTTTCCAACCCTTCTCTACTTGCTAGTTTATAGGTTAATAGTTCGATCCGGGTTTTAAGCATACGATAGCGCCGGTTTCTAGTTTGAAAAAGTTTTCGTTTCCGCATTTTGGCCTCGGAAAGACGGCCGGGGCGCTGCCGTAGACTTGCATGGTATCAGAGCCACGCCATTAACCTTTACTAGCTTGCTCTAACGTGTTTAGAACTTCGATCGAACGAAAATTCCGAAACCGCGATTCTAAGTCATGAACTTTCTGTCGAATTTTTTTTGTGCTCGAAAAATTATTTGGTGTACTGCATAAAAACAGGCAGGGTTTTTTAAGAGAACTGAGAAAATTTGGTGGGCTGATTTTACTGTAGCGCGGCAGATCCGCGGCCGTAACCACGTTTTGGCGGCGGATCCGCGGCGGTACTGTAGCCACGGTGCATGAAATTTTCTGAGGTGGTCTCTGACTTGGAAATGTGGTTTCTGGTATTGTTTGTTTGGGCCCAGATTTGTCTGAGTACTGGGAATTGTGCTTGGGTCCCACTTCGGGAAATTTTGTCGATCGAAAGTTTTAAACATGTTAGTTCACTGTATTTACATTATATCTGCGACCATGAATGTCATTTGATCGGTAAATCCTGTCTAATTGCTATAGTTCTTTTAGACGGATTTGCGAACGTGACATTCACGTTGATGTTCTGTGTAGTGCTGTGATGTTGCGGATTTGTCGTGGTGGATAGCCTGGTGCAATGGTAGTGCAGTTTGATTGTATATGTACATTTGTTATTGCGGGATGATCGTCTGACATATGGACTGCCGTCACTGCCTGTTTGTATATTATTCTTTTGGGGCACGACCGGGCTGAGGTCGATGTACCCGTTGTATATTTTACTTTCTGTACTAGGATTACCCCGCGGAGGGGTGCACGGGTAGCCGGGTTCTAAAGGGCAACGGGCCCACATCTCATGGCTTTAAGATGGAGGGGTATTCACTCTAGAATTGGCGGGCTATTCGCCGCACTCGTAGGGGGTACAGGTTGACCCAAGGAGGGGTGCTCAAGTTACCGGATTCTGTGAAGTGCTGGGTGGTCCATTCACGTTGTTGAAGGGGGCTGCCTCGCTTCAGGTTTTGGCGGGTAACTTGCCGCGCCTGTAGGGGTCTAGGATTTCATTGCACAGGCTATCCATACGACCAAGGGAACGTCGGGTTTCAGTAGCGGCTCTATGAAACCCAGGGATCCCAGATTATCTGTATTGTTCTATGATGCTTATTACTCTCTGTGATGTTGCATTTTATCACGCCTTGAGCGAATATTATATATTGATATATATACTAGTAGATGTTGTATATGTTTTACACCCGCGCTAGTCCAGTCCCCGCTCTGTCGTTAGTTAAGTAACCTAACGGGTGATGACGGGACCCAGTGGCGAATGCGGATGGCATATACGTACATCATATTTTCGTTCTTTTGTGGTGTGATCAATTGATGGGACTGCGTTGATTCGGATCAATGCAAGCTAAACAAACCTATTCTGATGTTGTTGGAACATTTTTCAAAAAGCTGTTATTGCAAAGACGTTCTCTTTTGTTTTGCACAGTGGTATTCAGTTGGAATATCCTGCACCTCAGTCGACGAGGCAAGGGCCGAGATCCCTTCACCGGGAGTGACCCCTTGGACAGAAGTTTGCGTCAGGGTAATAACTTCACTATAACCGATTAATTTTTGCTTTGCATAGTGGTATTCAGTTGGAATATCCTGCACCTCATTCTACGGGGAAAAAGCCGAGATCCCTTCACCGGGAGTGACCTCTTTAGCAAAGGTTTTCTTCACTATATTTTTATAAAAAGCTATCCGGTTCCTTCAACGATATCAAGTTCATTACGTTAAAGGTTTTTCGCCAAAAACCATTCGTAGCCCTCCGTCATTTCAGACGGGTAGCACGTAGTATTCATGCTATGTTTATTGGTCAAAGTCAAGGCATAGTGTATGGTAGCTATTTGTTACTTTTCTGTTGCATAGATAGATGCGTTGGTTTGGGACAGTCGTACTGCCTTGTTGGCCAAAGTTAAGGGTAGGTACGGGTGGGTTCAAATTAACCTGGAAAATGATGGGTAGAACTTGACATGTGACTTATGATTTGTTGGCCAAAGTTAAGGTCATAAGAGCATGGGGTAAAAATCACATCGGGAGTTTCTAAAGAAACTGATACTTGCCAGATATGCGCATACCTTCTGGAGTGTGATAACGTGAGTGGATTCCATCACGTTATCATGCGATGATAGTTGGATCCCGATTCCTACTGATGAGTTGGTTTGCTCCTCGAGTGATCCCGACTAATTCTTCTTTCAGGTTTGGTGGAGAATTTGACGATACAGTGGGAGGTTTCCTGATCAGATAAAGTGATAACCATTCTGGTCTAGGTTAGAGTGCACGCTGAGTGTTTCTTTTCTCTCTCTCTCTTTGGCAACGACCATGGCCCGACCTATACTATGACTCAGTGACCAAGTTAACCGAACCTTCTTAAAACACTAGCTTTTGGATTATCTGGGTTGCATACCTCATTGCCACTCCTTCTTTTACCCTTTTCTCCAGAACACCCCGTATTACTACGAACATCCACTTCCATTGGATAAAACCATCGTATGGTTATATACGAACTCGAAGGAACTTATTCGAGGATGGTTTCCGGTTCTGGAGAAAACGAATAGGACTATTCAGTTGTCTTTTCCTTTTACCTTCTCTCAGGTTATGAGTTCTCCTTAGATTAGGACGGAACACCTGTTACGCTAATTGGATAGTCTTCATCCAAACCATAGGCAGGTGCCGAACGGTAGGGAATGAAGAAAACCATTTAGCCTAAAAGGTGTACAGAAGGTATTAAGTAAAGACAAATAAAGGGATTAGTAAGAGGGCAAAGTAAACTGCGACTACTATTCACGACCAAACCAAGTATTTCTTCGCCAATCCTACATCACCTTTGTATTTCTCCATAACACTCCGTATCACTACGAAGATCCACAGTTTATTGGATACTCCATCGTATGGTTATATACGAACTCGAAGGAACTTGTTCCAGTTCGGGGATGGATTCTGGTTGAGGAGAAATAGGAATAAGATTTATTCAGTTGTCTTTTATCTTTACCTTCTTTCGGGTTGCGAGTGCTCCTAGGATTTGGACAGTACACCTATTACGATTATTGGATAGTCTTCTTCCAAACCATAGGCTGGTGCCGAACGGTAGGGAAGGAAGAAAACCATTTAGCCTAATGATGGTGTGCAGAAGGTAACGACTAAAGACATATAAAGGGATTTGGAAAGATGGCAAAGAAATATACGGTTACAGTTGTGAATCTGATAAAGGAAGAGGCATTACTAGGAATACCCGGATACCCCTTCGAAATATTTACATGTTTCAGTTTCACTGTGTACTGTTAAAAGAAAACTGATTTCCCAATTAGACGCTTGCTCCAGGGTATGTATTTACCAGGTATGATTCTCACATCTGTATGGTTTTACAGATGATGAGTGGGAGTAAATTATTGGGAATTAGGTGATTGTCCTCATTATATCGGGATTCGTTGTAATTGGTGATATTTGAGGAAATCGCCTGGGCTGTTTGCCGGACGGCAAATATTTGGTTTTGAATATCCATTGTTATGCACCAATTTCAAATTGATATACATGTACGTTTATTTTTATAAAGTGAGATATAACTTTTTGAAATTATGTCGATGACATTTACCTATATTAGTTGATGGTTAGGTAAGTAGCATTAAACAACGGTGTAATTCTTCATAACCATAGTACAGTTTTCAACCTATGACGCAAAGGGTTTGAGTTATTAGACTCAGGAGACTTATACAGAGTATTGTATGATGTCCAGTGTCCATTAGGACAGAGGGGTTGGTACTCGTACTATATTCTGTTTACTTGTGACTTCTCTAGTTCTTAGACATGTGTTTCGTAGAAATGCAAGGTCTAAGTTTTGAGAAGTTACAGGTATAAGAAAAAAGCAGAGAACCGGGTGTTGCAAGTATCAGGATTCTTCAAGGTGATCGAAGATGTAGATATTTGTGTATGGTATTCAGTTGATAGTAATGATTTTGAGAACTTGCTTCTCTTTCAGGTTACTCATATCTGGATGTACTCCTGAATTGAGTAATGCTGATCGGCCTCTCTCCATTTAGTTGACATGCACTGGAGACAGCTGCATGATTTGAATCTGGTTCCAATTAAATCAGTGCCTCTATTTCTATATTGGATATAGAATAGTTCATATCTTAACGATGTTAAGGTACGGGGAGTTGTCCGGCTTATGCCTAAAAGCAGACTCTGGATAACTCAAGGCACGTTTCTGTAATGGCTGTTTGTGGGTTGACCCAGGCTATGACGTGGGTTGACTTTCTACCATCTGGAAGATCAATAGTGATATTGTTCATGACTCGCCACAGTTTTAGTAAAATGGATTTTTTTTCAGAAAACAGTAGTGGGAGTATGGTAGAACTGGAAGTGATTCCAGAACCGCAAACGATTACTGAAAATTTGATAAGAACCTAAAGATTCAATCTGGTTTGACATTCCACTGTCCACTCCGCAGATATGGTGGGTAACCTCAGGCACCCGAGTGGTGCTCCGGTAGCCTCAAGGACGGTGACAGGGAGGTTCTTGTTTACCCAAACTTGACACTACTGTTGTTCCAGGCTATGAGACCAGGCAGGAGGATGAATATAGCGTCGTTCTGAACTGGCTTCAAAAGTGCACGTATATATTATTCTGCCAGAGGGTTGTCGTAGTGTGTGGGAGCAGCAGAAGCATAATGGACAAGTGGCTTATGTCTATTTATAGACTAAAGCAAATATAGCGGAGATAGATCATCTATTTCTGATGTGACAGTCATAGGTTTGACTTCGTCATAATAGGGGATGGATCTGTTAAGAAGGTAGTAGGGTGTGATGTCCTGGTATTTGGATGACATACACAGAGTAGGAAGTGATATTCCTATACTACGATCGGTTATACTTTGGTTGTCACACAGTGGTTTCTCCATATAGGATATGGATATTATATTAGATATTCTGGTTACTAGATCTATGGTTTTAGATCTAGATTTGGGTAGTTTCCCAATCAGGGTACTTAGACAGCATTCTAAAGGTATTTAGAATGGACGACTCCAGGCATGGTAGTGTACCTGCAGGTGATGGAGTCACCCTCTCTAAAGGTGTCTTACAGACTAAAGGGGAGAGGGATGTGCATGATTGGCAGTTCACTTGCTTAGGCAATTGAGTCAATCATGAGATGTTAAGTACCACACCAGATGTTGTTTTTGCACAAGATGCAATAAGTTGTGATATTAATCGAATCCTAGAGAAACGATTGGAAGCAGCTTTAGAACATAAGTGGATGTTCTAGGGAAATGATAACGGCAGCCTCTTTCGGGGGACGGTTATCATTCCAGGCTTCCAAGGTGACCTGAATGACAGAGTGGCTGTCAGAGTTATAGTTTTCCCTCTGACGAGGGGCAGTATTTTGGACAGGTGGTCCAAGCGGATACTGAGGGAGGCATGGCACAGGATACTGATTAAGTTCAGTTGACGATACAGTCTAAGAAGTTTGGATTTGGAGTTCATTTATGAACAAGGTCCCATCAGATATCCAGACATATTCTAAGACAGGTATTGCTCATTTCGGAAGATGGTTTTCTCCGTGAACTTGAGATAAAGAGAGACATAGAAAAAACATCTGAGCGGATCCACTCACTGAGGCTATTCCTCGAACGCAATAGTTTTGCAAACGGGCTTTGTGAGACTGATTAGTAGAGGAGTTGGGTGTTCGGTATCACAAGGGCTGTGAGTATGCCACATCGCAATAATTAGCCTTGAGTGCAAGTGGGAGATTGTTGGATATAGTGCCCTCAGAGTCAATTATTAGATCACAAGCACGTGATTGCAATGATTGAGGGAGGACCTAGTCTTACTTAAGATGATAGTATGCTATCTGGTTTATCTATATCATCGTGTACTACTTTAGGTGACATTACAGATCACTATTGCACATTGATAGAGCCCTTAGGATTCTTGCTTGAGTGCCAGCAGTATGATGGCGATCATATACGTAGGAGCTGGGGTCTATAAGCACGTCCTTAAAGTGGTCCCTAGTCGTGGGAGTTTTCGAGACGGGGCATCAATACTCTGGAGTAGACTAGTGTATACAGTCGAGACCCCGACGTGGGGCGGTGGCCGGTCTCACAAGCCATTGGTGTCAGTTGGTTCACCTAAGATGTATACAGGTGCTCATTGGGTTATGAGTACACTGGACAGGACTCGCCGAGAACATGCTAGTTGGTATTATACCTGATGTCAGATAGCAGTTCCCTGGTGACATGTGTATAGGTTAGTTCTGTTAGTGTATATGCCCTAGAGGCCATTACTGTATCATACTAGTTTGTATATTACTTAATGGATGCTTGGGATATTCACCTTGTATATACAATCTTGCTCAAAATAGTAGTATGCTACTTGGTTTGTCTCTACTTCAATGTGTACTTGTGTTTATTTTACTATATCACTTATACGCATTAGTGGAGCCCTTGGGATCTTTGCTTGATTACCAGCGTTGTGATGGCAGTCACACTAGTGGGGGCTGGGTAATCTATAAGCACATCCTTATACAGGTCCCTAGTCGCAGGACTATCGAGACAGGGCATCGATACTCCGGAGTAGACTAGCGTATGCGCTTCTCATCCCAGTGTGGGAGATGGTCTGTCCCACAGCCATCAGTACGTCGTACTGGAGATAGTATACGGGTGCTCGTTGGGTTACGAGTACACTGGACAGGACTCGTCGGGAACTGACAGGTTGGTATTATACCTATCGTCAGTCATCAGTTCCCAGGTGACATGAGTACAGCTTAGTCCGCTGACTTGACACTGGCACTTCGCCTCGAGTGTGTTCCCACTGCACTTTGATCACTACCCTACCACGGCTCAAAGGAGTCGTGCAAACAGGTGGTGGTTGGGTGCAGTCCCGAAGCACTTGGAGGCAGTGACGGTTAGACAGGATTCGTCTCTCCCGGTATTGGGGGTTGACATCGCGCTGTGTCTAGGAGAGCCATTACACGAGTAGTCCCTGGCCAGGGCAAACGAGATATACTGGTAGGTTTCCAGTGTTATCTCAGGGTGTTTTGGGCTTCGCTCCGGCACGACTTGTACCGCTATTGGGGGACTGACGTTTACCGCCCCCTAGGCCCGCCATGCGATGTATCAGACGAACAGACCGGACTGTGCGGAGAATGTCACATTCAGACTCAGTAGGAGTTCAGATGGGGTTTCACCTCGTCAGCCTTCTTGTCGGCATCTACCTGGGGACCGTTACGCACAGCTAGTGCCGCTTGCGGTCTGTGGTTAAACCCACTGCCAGCGTAGTGTCGAGTCTTTAGAGTCCCACACAGAGGGTATTCGCCTCTGGGCAAAACAGAGTAGAGGTCGCATGTTTTTGCGACAGGGTTCGTTCTCATCCGCGCACTTGTGCACGTTTGGAGTCCGGACGGATTATACTGGCAGGCTCTGGTTTGAGCCAGATACTGGTATATGTTTTGGGGGTTGCTTTTATATCTTGGTATTCTTGTTTTTCGGAACGAGAATGCAGGTGTGTATGCACAGTTGCTTGAGGCGGAGAATGAGGTTTTTCATTAGGGTTTCGGATCGGGTGCGTATGCACAGTTGACAGTTATCATTTTCCAAACCCTAATGGATTTATATATTATCTATTAATAATAATAATTAAATGAGAATTATGTTATGGTTGTTCTTGTTGACTTGTTGACCTTGGTTGACTTGTTGACCATTGACCACTTTCATGCCTTGAAAGTCTTCCTTGATTCATGCTTACTTTTTATTAAATGAAGCATGGTTGTGGTCATTCATAACACTACCATCAGCTATTCTCATTTTCAATTATTATCATTTAGATAATTCATTTCTTTTGCAATATGGTTGCAAGAAAGAAATAATTGAGCTCATTCTATCATAACCTCTCTCTCTCCTCATTTTCATCTTCTTCTTCCTCTTGAAAAGAGAAACCTTCTCATGTGTTGAGAATCATTCTCTTTTGATAGAAAAGCAAACCCTAATCTCTCTCTACTCATTCTAGGATGAAGGTTTAGCAAACCGGAAACCCTAGTTCACTCAAAGATCGAGGAAGAGCCCAAAGTCGAACCTTCGAGGTGGATCCATCTTCGACGGGAGAAGGCGACGTAAAGAGAACCATCAACCTCTACAAGGTTTGAAGAAGAAGGAGTTCAAGTATAGGTATAACCATCTTCCATAGTAGCTAACTCTCTTTAGTTAGAATACTAGTTTTAGTTTAGACAACGATCCCGACCAAGTTTAGTCCATGTTGCCTCTTGCGATAAAAATTCGTTTTTTATACCGTTTCCGCCTCCCCGTAAGCACCGGGGGTCGCAATATGGACTTACAGTGGTATCAGAGCCTAACTAAACTTAAACTAGCTTGGTAGTGAAGTGTAACGAAGTTCGGAACCGTAAAAAACCCAAAAACCGTATTTTCAAAAACCTGAGTTTCTGTTGAAATTTTTTGGGCTCAAAATAAAAAAATTTATATTTGTAAAATCATCTCAGGCTTTTCTAAGAATACCCATGAAAAACGATCCAGTGAGGAGCTCAAAGCGCCGCGCATCCGCGGCACGAGGTAGGCTCGTGCCGCGGAACCGCCGCGCTTTGTCGTCTTCTGCGCCTCGTTTTTCGTGCAGTGTTCTTGTTGTGGGATTTTGGGATTTTTAAAATATATTATATGTACCCAGATTTTCCAGAAAAGAAATTTCCTTTTAGGGTCCTATAATTCCGTATTTTTCCGAACTTCACTGCACTTTGGCTATATTGGTTATATCTGTGTTGTTTGCATGTATTGAACGTCGGCTAATCGCTATAAGTCGATTAGTCAGGGTTATACATGATCTGTAATGTGCTGGAATGTGTATATGAATGTGTTGGACTGTCGCGGGTGAATAGCCGGGGTTGGATGTGAGATGAGCTTTTGTTTTTCTTTCATTCATTTGTAAATGTAAATTGATGTAATTATATTATTTGTTTGGCCGCACAACCGGGTCGGGGTTGTAGCCGTCATTGTATAATTCTTTTTACTGTTTTTGCTCCTAGGATAGACCCACGGTGGGGTGCACAAACTACCGGGAACTTGGCGGGTAGTTTGCCGCACCCGTAGGGGTCTTGGGTGGGGTATTTGCTATTCACCGCGACCGTGTTATCCGCTTTTCGTTTCAGGCTCGAAAGAAATGCGGATTGCTAGTATATCCAATGTATTCATCTGTGATCTGTAATGTCTATCATTGCTTTCTATTTAGGCGTTGCTTATGTTTTACAGCCGCGCTAGCCCAGCCCCCGCTCTGTCGTTAGTTAAGTAACCTAACGGGTGATGACGGGGCCCCGTGGCGAATGCATATGGCATAAGCGTACGTCATATTTTGGTTGTTTTCTGCAATGGTAGGATTTAAATGATGGGACGCATTAAAAGAACTAATGCAAGAATATCACGCATTAAAAGAACTAATGCAAGATAATAAACCAAGTTTAAGTCGATGGAACACTTTCGAAAAACCACTCGGTTCTTTTCAAAACTAACTTTTAAATGCGGAGCTTGAGCCACTCCATTTAAAAGCTATCTCGTTCCATCGACCAAATCAAGTTCACTACGTTCACGGTTTTGCCAAAACCATTCGTAGCCCTCCGTCGTTTCGTATGAATAATTAAATAGTATTCAAGCTGTGTTTGTTGACCTTCGTCAAGGCATAGTGATTGGTAGCTGTTAAGTATTCATATGTAGCATAGATAGATGCGTTGGTTTGGGACACTCACATTACCTTGTTGACCTTCGTCAAGGGTATATGCGGGTGGATTCAAATTAACCTGGATAATGACGGGCAGAACTTGACATGTGACTTATGATTTGTTGACCTTCGTCAAGGTCATAAGAGCATGGGGCAAAAATCCACATCGGGAGTTTCATAAGTACTGAAACTTGCTAGATTTGCATACCATTTGGAGTGTGATGATTCTGGTAGGATTCCTTCAGTTTCGTCACGCGATGATATTTGGATCCCGATCCTACTGTGAGTATATGCTACTCCTCGGGAAATTTCTCACTTAACGATCAATGCTATAAACCTAGTAGGTGCCTAGAAAGGTGTTAGCGGGGCTACGCCCCCAGGGAAAAGAGGTTCTTTAATTAAGGAACTTCGCGAAAGCGTTGGAAAACCTCCCTCGAAGTACCGACACCAGCCTGGCTGAACGGTTAAGCAAGTATTGTACGGTGGGATTGATCCTGACTAATTCTTCCTTTATGGTTTGAGGAGGGATTCGAGAAACAGTGGGAGCCATCCTGTTAGACAAATTAAAAACCACTCTAAACTTGCAAGAGCATCATGCTGAGTGTTTCTTCTTCTCTCTCCTAATTGCAGCGACCAATCAACATGACTGGACTTAAGTTACTCCTAGATAAAAACAAGCTGACAGGGCCAAACTACAAAGATTGGCTCAGGAATGTCAAGATAGCAATCACTTATGACAAGCTGGGGTATCTTCTTACCACCAAAGCTCCCCCTGTCCCTGGTCCAACTTCCAGCGTCGCGGATAAGGAAATCCGCAAGACTTGGGAGATTGATAGCGCGAAGGCCAAGTGCCTCCTGCTTGCCTCGATGGACAACGAACATCAGAGGAGGCATGAGAATATGGACATGGAGTCCATATTGCTTCATACAAAAGAACTGTATGGAGAGCAATCACGTATCGCAAGATACGAAGCGTCGAAAAAGTTGTTTTCGACAAGAATGGCCGTCGGATCATCAGTAGCCGAGCACGTGCTAAAGATGATCGGCTACATTGAGGAGCTCGCTGACCTAGGGATCACATTGGAGAGTGAGCTATATACGGATATAGTTCTCCAGTCCCTTCCCTCCACTTACGCCCAGTTTATAATGAATTTCAACCTACAAGAAAAGGAGGTTGAACTTTCAGAGCTCCTCAACCTGCTGAGGAGCGCAGAGGGCACCCTACAGAAAGGTAGGGAAACATCCACTTTGTTTGTAGGAGGATCATCTTCTTCTAGGTCCAAGGCGAAAGCCAAGGGAAAGAAGAAGAAAGCCCCCGCCAAACCAAGGGGCGGTGTTAGTAAAGTGGATACGAAGGGAAAAGGTAAAGCAACAAAGATAGCGGGGAAGCTTGTGGATAAGGAAGAATGCTTCTTTTGTCATAAGAAAGGACACTGGAAGAATGATTGCAGGGCCTGGAAGGCCAGAACACAGGAATTGAAGCAGGTTGCAGCTTCAGCTTCAGGTGTGTATGTTATTGAAAACTGTCTTTCAATAAACTCTACTTCCTGGGTATTGGATACCGGATCAGGATCTCATATCTGTAATTCTTTGCAGGCGTTGAGAAACCGTAGGGTTTTGAAGGCAGGTGACATGACCCTCAGAGTTGCGAACGGAGCTGGCATGGATGCTAAAGCCGTGGGGGACTATCACCTGGGAATGTCAGATGGACATGTTTTGGTTTTGCGTAATTGCTTTTTTGTACCCAACGCAACTTGTAATATCATTTCTGTATCTTTAGTTTCTAAAGAAGGTTATGAATTTGCGTTTGTAAGTAATGTTGTAAACATTCGCCTTAATCAAGTTTTGATTGGGTCAGGTACTTTGAGTAATGGTATATACGTATTGAACCAACCACAGATTTTTAATGTCCAGAATACACACAAAAGAAAGTCTCCAGAAATAAACCAGACTTTCTTATGGCATTGTAGATTGGGTCACATCAATGAGAGAAGGTTGACGAAGTTACATACAGAAGGGTATTTGAATGCGTTCGAATATCAGTCGTATGCCACTTGTCAATCCTGTCTCAAGGGAAAGATGACAAAGACTCCGTTTACTGGACATGGAGAAAGAGCGAGCGAGCTCTTGGGACTCGTACACAGTGACGTGTGCGGTCCAATGTCTACACATGCCCGAAGCGGACATTCTTACTTCATTACTTTTACGGATGACTTCTCAAGGTACGGTTATGTTTTCTTAATGAAACATAAGTCCGAGGCTTTTGAAAAATTCCAGGAGTATAAGAATGAAGTAGAGAAACATACCGGCAAAAGTATTAAGATTCTAAGATCGGATCGAGGTGGAGAATACTTAAGTGCCGAATTCCTGAATTACTTAAAAGAGAATGGTATTCTCTCTCAGCTTACTCCTCCATACACTCCGCAACATAACGGTGTATCGGAGAGACGGAACCGAACCCTATTGGATATGGTTCGGTCCATGATGAGTAACGCTGAGTTACCGCGATCATTCTGGGGATATGCAATAGAAGCAGCTGCGTATCTCTTGAACAAGGCTCCCACCAAGACTGTGCCTACCACCCCTTATGAGATGTGGACTGGGAAGAAACCCTGTCTCAAGTATCTTAAAGTATGGGGATGTCCAGCCTTTGTAAAAAGGCAGCATGCGGACAAGCTTGAGGCACGTTCAGTACAGTGTAAGTTTGTGGGATACCCAAGGAACTCCAGGGGGTATCTTTTCTATTCCGCTGAGGAACAAAAGGTTTTTGTTTCTCAGCATGCCCGCTTCTTGGAAACTGAGTTTTTGGAAACCCAGATAAGTGGGAGCACAATAGAACTGGAAGAAGTTCCAGAACCACAGACTGTTACTGAAAGCTTAGTGGAACCAGAGGGTTCAACAGAACAGGACATTCCTACGCCGCTCCGCAGAAGTAGTAGGCAGTCTCATCCGCCCGAGAGATACTACGGTTTTCTCATAGACGGGGATAGAGAGGATTGCATCATAGATTATGATGAGCCTACTAGCTTCCAGCAGGCCGTTCAGAGCGTTGACTCAGTGAAATGGCTGGATGCAATGCGGACCGAAATGGAGTCCATGTACACCAACAAGGTATGGACGTTGGACATTGCTCCAGACGGGGTAAAACCCGTAGGATGCAAGTGGATCTTCAAAAGGAAGATTGGTGTAGATGGACAGGTTGAGACCTATAAAGCTAGGCTGGTAGCAAAGGGTTTCCGTCAAAGACCTGGCTTGGACTATGACGAAACCTTTTCTCCAGTAGCCATGCTGAAATCCATTCGGATCCTTCTTGCCATCGCTGCCTTCCACGATTATGAGATCTGGCAAATGGACGTAAAGACAGCTTTTCTAAATGGAAATTTAGAGGAGTGTGTCTATATGGACCAGCCAGAGGGCTTCATTCAGAGTGGGAGCAGCGGAAAGGTGTGCAAGTTGCTTAAGTCCATCTATGGACTAAAGCAGGCATCGCGGAGTTGGAACATCTGCTTTGATGAGACGGCCAAAGAATTTGGCTTTATCAAAAATCCAGATGAACCATGCATCTATAGTAGATTTGTAGCGAGAACTGTAGTATTCCTCGTTTTATACGTGGATGACATTCTCTTAATAGGAAATGACATTCCTATGCTACAATCTGTCAAGGGGTTCTTGTCACAAAGGTTCTCCATGAAAGACCTGGGTGATGCCTCATACATCCTGGGGATACGGATCCATCGTGATAGATCCAAGAGGATATTAGGACTTTCACAGTCCAGGTACATCGACACCGTACTGAAAAGATTCAGTATGGAAGATTCCAAGCGCGGTAACTTACCGGCTTGTCACGGGATCACCCTCTCTAAAGAGATGTCTCCCAAGACTGATTTAGAGAGGGATCGCATGTCTATTATACCCTACGCTTCTGCGGTAGGCTCTATAATGTATGCGATGTTGTGTACCAGACCGGATGTAGCTTATGCACTGAGTGTAGTAAGCCGGTATCAGTCAAACCCTGGGGAGAAACACTGGATAGCGGTAAAGAACATTCTCAAGTACCTGAGAAGGACTAAGGAGATGTTCTTGGTGTATGGCGGAAAAGACCTCCAGATCGAGGCCTTTGCTGACTCCAGCTTCCAGAGTGACAAGGATGATTCCAAGTCCATGTCGGGCTTTGTCTTTACCCTCAATGGAGGGGCGGTGTGTTGGAAGAGTTCCAAACAGGAAACCGTTGCAGACTCGACGATGGAAGCGGAATACATCGCTGCATCTGATGCCGCAAAAGAAGCTGTCTGGATGAGGAAGTTCTTGAAAGAACTTCAGGTGGTTCCGTCCATTGTTGATCCAATACCTCTGTATTGCGACAACAATGGGGCTATAGCTTTAGCGAAGGAACCGAGGTCCCATCAGAGATCCAGGCACATCTTGAGGCGGTATCACCTGATCAGGGAGATCGTGGATCGCAAGGAGATCGAGGTTCGGAGAGTTGCTTCGGAAGACAACACTGCAGATCCATTCACCAAGGCCCTGCCCCAGACTCAGTTCGAGCGGCTGATCGAGATGATAGGTCTTCGATACGCCAGTACATGGCCTTAGTGCAAGTGGGAGATTGTTAGTGTATATGCCTTAGAGGCCATTACTGTATCATACTAGTTTGTATATTACTTAATGGATGCTTGGGATATTCACCTTGTATATACAATCTTGCTCAAAATAGTAGTATGCTACTTGGTTTGTCTCTACTTCAATGTGTACTTGTGTTTATTTTACTATATCACTTATACGCATTAGTGGAGCCCTTGGGATCTTTGCTTGATTACCAGCGTTGTGATGGCAGTCACACTAGTGGGGGCTGGGTAATCTATAAGCACATCCTTATACAGGTCCCTAGTCGCAGGACTATCGAGACAGGGCATCGATACTCCGGAGTAGACTAGCGTATGCGCTTCTCATCCCAGTGTGGGAGATGGTCTGTCCCACAGCCATCAGTACGTCGTACTGGAGATAGTATACGGGTGCTCGTTGGGTTACGAGTACACTGGACAGGACTCGTCGGGAACTGACAGGTTGGTATTATACCTATCGTCAGTCATCAGTTCCCAGGTGACATGAGTACAGCTTAGTCCGCTGACTTGACACTGGCACTTCGCCTCGAGTGTGTTCCCACTGCACTTTGATCACTACCCTACCACGGCTCAAAGGAGTCGTGCAAACAGGTGGTGGTTGGGTGCAGTCCCGAAGCACTTGGAGGCAGTGACGGTTAGACAGGATTCGTCTCTCCCGGTATTGGGGGTTGACATCGCGCTGTGTCTAGGAGAGCCATTACACGAGTAGTCCCTGGCCAGGGCAAACGAGATATACTGGTAGGTTTCCAGTGTTATCTCAGGGTGTTTTGGGCTTCGCTCCGGCACGACTTGTACCGCTATTGGGGGACTGACGTTTACCGCCCCCTAGGCCCGCCATGCGATGTATCAGACGAACAGACCGGACTGTGCGGAGAATGTCACATTCAGACTCAGTAGGAGTTCAGATGGGGTTTCACCTCGTCAGCCTTCTTGTCGGCATCTACCTGGGGACCGTTACGCACAGCTAGTGCCGCTTGCGGTCTGTGGTTAAACCCACTGCCAGCGTAGTGTCGAGTCTTTAGAGTCCCACACAGAGGGTATTCGCCTCTGGGCAAAACAGAGTAGAGGTCGCATGTTTTTGCGACAGGGTTCGTTCTCATCCGCGCACTTGTGCACGTTTGGAGTCCGGACGGATTATACTGGCAGGCTCTGGTTTGAGCCAGATACTGGTATATGTTTTGGGGGTTGCTTTTATATCTTGGTATTCTTGTTTTTCGGAACGAGAATGCAGGTGTGTATGCACAGTTGCTTGAGGCGGAGAATGAGGTTTTTCATTAGGGTTTCGGATCGGGTGCGTATGCACAGTTGACAGTTATCATTTTCCAAACCCTAATGGATTTATATATTATCTATTAATAATAATAATTAAATGAGAATTATGTTATGGTTGTTCTTGTTGACTTGTTGACCTTGGTTGACTTGTTGACCATTGACCACTTTCATGCCTTGAAAGTCTTCCTTGATTCATGCTTACTTTTTATTAAATGAAGCATGGTTGTGGTCATTCATAACACTACCATCAACTATTCTCATTTTCAATTATTATCATTTAGATAATTCATTTCTTTTGCAATATGGTTGCAAGAAAGAAATAATTGAGCTCATTCTATCATAACCTCTCTCTCTCCTCATTTTCATCTTCTTCTTCCTCTTGAAAAGAGAAACCTTCTCATGTGTTGAGAATCATTCTCTTTTGATAGAAAAGCAAACCCTAATCTCTCTCTACTCATTCTAGGATGAAGGTTTAGCAAACCGGAAACCCTAGTTCACTCAAAGATCGAGGAAGAGCCCAAAGTCGAACCTTCGAGGTGGATCCATCTTCGACGGGAGAAGGCGACGTAAAGAGAACCATCAACCTCTACAAGGTTTGAAGAAGAAGGAGTTCAAGTATAGGTATAACCATCTTCCATAGTAGCTAACTCTCTTTAGTTAGAATACTAGTTTTAGTTTAGACAACGATCCCGACCAAGTTTAGTCCATGTTGCCTCTTGCGATAAAAATTCGTTTTTTATACCGTTTCCGCCTCCCCGTAAGCACCGGGGGTCGCAATATGGACTTACAAGTTCATCGACTTGAGATCGTCATTTTTCTCGTATGAGTTCCCACTGTGCTTTGATTACTACCCTACCACGGCTCAAAGGAGTCGTGCTAACAGGTTTTAGTTGGGTACAGTCCCGAGCCACATGGAGGCAGTGAGCGGATCTGCAGGGGTTTCGTCTCTCCCGGTATTGAGGGTGAGGTCGCGCTGTGTCTAGGAGAGCCATTACACGAAGTCCTTGGCCAAGGTAGGAGATTTACTGGTAGGTATTCCAGTATCTCAGGGTGTTCTGGGCTACACCCCGAGATGACTTGTACCGCTTTTAGGGGTCTACCTTTTACCAACCCCCTAGGCCCGCCATGCGATGCTCATAGACGAATGGATCGGACTGTACGGATATTGTCATTGACAGGCTCAGTAGGGTGTCACGATGAGTTCGCTCATCGACCTCCCTTTTGGTCAATACCTGGTAGCCCGTTACGTACAGCTAGTACCTCTGACGTGCTGGTGGTTAAATCCACAGCCAATTTATTGACGAGTCTTTAGAGTCCCCCACAGACAGTTTCTCAAGTTTCGGGCAAAACGTTGTAGAGGCCGTATGATATATGGCAGGGTCCGATCATATACGTATGGTATTGCACGGATCATGATCAGACGGATCATACTAGTGGGCTTTGGTATAAGCCGGATCCTAGTATTAGATTTGTTGGATTACTTTAGACTCATCGCATTCGCATTCAGTCGGAATGCGGATGCAGGTATGTATATACAGGTGAGGGGTATCCTTGTGATCAGTCACGAGTTTACTTTAGATGTTGCTGGATCTTTTTGTTGGACCAAACATTTGGATTAATGTTTGGATGGAGGAGATAATGAGCTAGAATTTCATCATGACATGCATTAATGTGACATGGACATATATATATGACTCATGGTCTCTGTTTTGTAAAAATATGTCACATTAGTGATTGTTTTGTGTTGATATAATGAGAGGGGAGAGAGAGGGGCTGCCATATATGTGTTTGGTCTTGTATTTATCTCATACTCTCTCACTCTCATTTTTATGACAACAAAAGAAAAGAAAAGATAAAAAAGCCTTCTCTTCTTCTTCTTCTTCTTCCTCTAGCTCATTATCTTCCTCCAATGGCAACACCTTCAACCTCCATCCAAGCCATGGATGCAAAGAGACAAAGTGATCACAAACATTCTCTACAATACCTTGGACACGTCAGCTAGCACACTTCGTGCCCGAGTTGCTTCGGATGAAGCGGGAGCCCGTAAAAGGAATCGATGATGTGGTTCCCTTTCCGACGAGGAGATCGAGACCGGAGATGCCACGAGGAGCTTGGGATGGTGGCCAAACACCAAAGGTCAAGGATCGATCGGTATAGCCTTTCCAACCCTTCTTTACTTGCTAGTTTATATGTTAATGGTTCAATCCAGGTTTTAAGCATACGATAGCGCCGGTTTCTAGTTTGAAAAAGTTTTCGTTTCCGTATTTTGGCCTCGGAAAGACGGCCGGGGCGCTACCGTAGACTTACAAGAAGTCCTTGGCCAAGGCAGGAGATTTACTGGTAGGTATTCCAGTAGTATCTCAGGGTGTTCTGGGCTACACTCCGACACGACTTGTGCCGCTTTTGGGGGTCTGACTTTTACCAACCCCCTAGGCCCGACATGCGATACTCATAGACAAACGGACCGGACTGTATGGATATTGTCACTGACAGGCTCATTAGGGTGTCAGGATGAGTTCTCTCATCGACCTCCCTTTTGGTCAATACCTGGTAGCCCATTACGTACAGCTAGTACCACTGACGTGCTAGTAGTTAAATCCAAAGCTAAAGTATTGACGAGTTTTTAGAGTCCCCCACAGACAGTTTCTCAAGTTTCGGGCGAAACGTTGTAGAGGCCGTATGATATTATGGCAGGGTTCGATCATATACGTGCAGTCGTGCACGGATCATGATCGGGCGGATCATACTAGTGGGATTTTGTTTAAGCCGGATCCTAGTATTAGATTTGTTGGATTACTTTAGTATCATCGCATTTGCATTCAGTCGGAATGCGGATGCAGGTATGTATATACAGGTGAGGGGTATTCTTGTGATCCTTCACGAGTTTACTTTAGATGATGCCGTTCTTTTTATTGTTGCAAACATTTGGATTAATGTTTTCTTGGGGAAATTGTGAGTGGAATTCATCATGAGGTGCATTAAATGTGGCATATGCAATCTAGTGACTCATGGTATCATTACATGTGCAAATGTCACATTTTATGATTGATTATTGTGTTGATATGATGCTTGGAGAGAAAGGGGGCAGCCATGTTAGGCTTGGGGTTGCTCTTGATTTATTCTAGAGCTCTCATTATCAATTCAACACAATAAAAAGAAAAGGCCTCTTCTTCTTCTTCTTCCTCTAGCTCACAAATTCCACCATGGCTTCATCTTCAACCTCCATCCATACACTCTCATGTGTTGAGAATCAATGGATACTTGAGACAAAGTTATCACACACATTCTCTACATCGCCTTAGACATGTCAGCTAGCAAACTTCATGTTCGAGTTGCTTCGGATGAAGCGGGAGCCCGTAAAAAGACTCATTGATGTGGTGCCCTTCCGACGAGGAGACCGGAGATCGGAGATGCCGCGAGGAGCTTGGGATGGTGGCCAAAGACCGAAGGACACGGATCGATCGGTATAGCCACTCTCACTTCTTAGTAGTTAGCTAGTTTAGCGTTAATGGTTCGATCCGGGTGAAAGACTACGATAGCGCCGGTTTCCTAAAAAGTTTTGTTCTGCATTTTGGCCTCGGATTGACGGCCGGGGCCCTACCGTAGACTTACATGGTATCAGAGCCATGCTATTAACCTTTACTAGCTTGTTCTAACATGTTTAAAACATCGATCGGACGAAATTTCCAAAACCGCAACTCCATTTTCAAAGTTTCTGCCGAATTTTAAAGTCTTCGAAAAATTATTTTCAGTGTGTCAGAAAATCGTGCAGGCTTTTTTAAGACACTGGAAGAAATTTGGAAGCACTATCCTACCATGAGACCGAGGAACCACGGCGAAACTGGCATGTTTGGCGCGGTTGCACGGCGGAATGGTGGGAACAGTGCACCATTTTTCTTCCTGGGGTTTTTCACATGGAATTGTGGTTTCTGGAAAATCTAGTTTTGGCCCAGATTATTTTGAGTGCTGGAATTGTACTTGGGGCCCACTTTGGGAAATTTTGTCGATCGGAATTTTAAATATATTAGTTTATAGTACTTACATTATATCTGGGACCGTGAATGTTATTTGATCGGTAAATCTTGTCTAATCGTTATAGCCCTTTTAGACGGATTTATGAATGTGACATTCACGTTGATGTTCTGTGTTGTGCTGTGATGTTGCGGATTTGTCGTGGTCGATAGCCTGGATGCAATGTTAGTACAGTTTGGTATTATTTGTACATTTGATATTGCGGGGCGAGCGTCCGACATGTGGACTGTCGTCACTGCCTGTTTGTATATTATTCTTCTGGGGCACGACCGGGTTGAGGTCGATGCACCCGTTGTACATATTTTTATTTTCTGTACTAGGATTACCCTGCGGTGGAGTGAACGGATAGCCGAGTTCTAGAGGGAAACGAGCCCACATCTCATGGCTTTGAGACGGAGGGGGCTTTACTCTAGAATTGGCGGGCTATTCGCCGCACTCGTAGGGGGTATAGGTTGACCCAAGGTAGGGTGCTCAAGTTACCGGATTCCGTGAAGTGCTGGGTGGCCCATTCACTTTGTTGAAGGGGCTGCCTCTCTTCTTGTTTTGGCGGGTAACTTGCCGCGCCCGTAGGGGTCTAGGATTTCATTGCACATGCTATCCACACGACCAGAGGAACGTCGGGTTTCAGTTGCGGGTCAATGGAAACCCGGGGCTCCCAGATTATCTGTATTGTTCTGTGATGCTTATTACATTTCTGTGATGTTGCATTTTATTATGCCTTGAGCGATTATTATATATTGATATATATACTAGTAGATGTTGTATATGTTTTACATCCGCGCTAGTCCAGTCCCCGCTCTGTCGTTAGTTAAGTAACCTAACGGGTGATGACGGGACCCAGTGGCGAATGCAGATGGCATATACGTACCTTATATTTTCGTTCTTTTATTGTGTGATCAATTTATAGGACTGCATTGATTCGGATCAATGCAAGCTAAAAAAACATGTTTGATGTTGTTGGAACAATTTTTCAAAAAAAAAGCTGTTATTACAAGGACGTTCTCTTTTGTTTTGCACAGTGGTATTCGGTTATGAATATCCAACACCTCAGTCGACGAGGCAAGGGCCGAGATCCCTTCACCAGGAGTGACCCCTTGGACAGAAGTTTGCGTCAGGGTAATAACTTCACTATAACCGATTGCCTTTTGCTTTGCATCGTGGTATTCAGTTGGAATATCCTGCACCTCATTCTACGGGGAAAGAGCCGAGATCCCTTCACCGGGAGTGACCACTTTAGCAAAGGTTTTCGCCACTATATTTATAAAAAGCTATCTGGTTCCTTCAACGATATCAAGTTCATTACGTTAAAGGTTTTTCGCCAAAAAATATTCGTAGCCCTCCATCATTTCAGACGGGTAACACTTAGTATTCATGCTATGTTTGTTGACCTTCATCAAGGCATAGTGAATGGTAGCTGCTTGTTACCTTTCTGTTGCATAGATAGATGCGTTGGTTTAGGACAGTCGTATAGCCTTGTTGACCTTCGTCAAGGGCTTGTACGGGTAGGTCCAAACCTGGACAATGACGGGTAGAACTTGACATGTGACTTATGATTTGTTGACCTTCGTCAAGGTCATAAGAGCATGGGATAAAAATCACATCGGGAGTTTCTAAAGAAACTGAAACTTACCAGGCATGCGCATACCTTCTGGAGTGTGATAACGTGAGTGGATTCCATCATGTTATCATGCGATGATAGTTGGATCCCGATTCCCACTGATGAGTTGGTTTACTCCTTAGGTGATCCCGACTAATTCTTCTTTCAGGTTTGGAAGAGAATTTGAGGATACAGTGGGAGGTTTCCTGATTAGATAAATTGATAACCATTCTGATCCAGGTTAGAGTGCACGCAGAGTGTTTCTTTTCTCTCTCTCTTTGACAGCGACCATGGCCCGACCCTAGACTATGACTCAGTGACCAAGTTGACCGAACCTTCTTAAAACACTGATTTTTGGATTGTCAGAGTTGCATACCTTATTGCCACTCCTACTTTTACCCTTTTTTCTCCGGAACATTTCGTATCACTACGAACATCCACTTCCATTGGATAAAACCATCGTATGGTTATATACGAACTCGAAGGAACTTGTTCCAGATTCGAAAATGGTTTCCGGTTCTGGAGAAAATTAATAGGACTATTCAGTTGTCTTTTCGTTTTACCTTCTCTCAGGTTGCGAGTGCTCCTTGGATTAGGACGGTACACCTATTACGCTAATTGGATAGTCTTCATCCAAACCATAAGCAGGTGCCGAACGGTAGGGAATGAAGAAAACCAACTAGCCTAAGTGTGGTGTACAGAAGGTAATAAGTAAAGACAAATAAAGGGATTAGTAAGAGGGCAAAGTAAATTGCGACTACTATTCACGACCAAACCAAGTTTTTCATCGCCACTCCTACTTCACCTTTGTATTTCTCCAGAACACCCCGTATCACCACGAAGATCAACAGTTATTTGGATAATCCATTGTATGGTTATATACGAACTCGAAGGAACTTGTTCCAGTTCGGGGATGGATTCTGGTTCAGGAGAAATAGGAATAAGGTTTATTCAGTTGTCTTTTATCTTTACCTTCTCTCGCATTGCGAGTGCTCCTAGGATTAGGAGAGTACACCCATTATGCTTATTGGATAGTCTTCTTCCAAACCATAGGCTGATGTCGAACGGTAGGGAAGGCAGAAAACCATTTGGCTTAAAGGAGGTGTACAAAAGATAATGACTAAAGACATATAAAGGGATTTGGAGAGATGGCAAAGAAATATACGGTTACAGTTGTGAATCTGATAATGGAAGAGGCATTACTAGGAATACCCTGAAACCCCTTCGAAACATTTACATATTTCAGTTTCACTGTGTACTGTTAAAAGAAAACTGATTTCCCAATTTGACCCTTGCTCCAGGGTATGTATTTACCAGGTATGATTCTCATATCTGTATGGTTTTACAGATGATGAGTGGGAGTAAGTTATTAGGAATTAGGTGATCATCCTCATTATATTGGGATTCATTGTAATTCGTGATATTTGAGGAAATAGCCTGGGTTGTTTGCCGGACGGCAAATATTTGGTTTTGAATATCCGTTATGCACCAATTTCAAATTGATATATATGTACGTTTATTTTTATAAAGTGAGATATAATCTTTTGAAATTATGTCCATGACATTTACCTATATCAGTTGATGGTTAGATAAGGAGCATTAAACAACGGTGTAATTCTTCTTAACCATAAGTACAGTTTTCAACCTACGACACACAGGGTTTGAGTTATTCAACTCAGGGGACTTATACAAAGTATTGTATATTGTCCAGTGTCCATTAGGACAGAGGGGTTGGTCCTCGTACTATATTCTGTTTACTTGTGACTTCTCTAGTTTTTAGACAAGTGTTTCGTAGAAACATAAGGTCCAAATTTTGAGAAGTTATAGGTATAAGAATAAAGTAGAGAACCAGGTGTTGCAAGTATCAGGATTCTTCAAGGTGATCGAAGATGTAGATACTTGTATCCGGTATTCAGTTGATAGTAATGGTTTTGAGAAACTTGTTTCTCTTTCAGTTTACTCATGTTTTGGATGCGCTCCTAAGTTGAGTAACGCTGATCGGCCACCTTCCTTTTAGTTGACATGCACTGGAGACAGCTGCATGATTTGAATCTGGTTCCAATTAAATCAGTGCCTCTGTTTCTATATTAGATATAGAATGGCTCATATCTTAACGATGTTAAGGTATATGGAGTTGTCCAGCTTATGCTTAAAACCAGACTCTGGATAACCCAAGGCACGTTTCTGTAATGGCTGTTTGTGGGTTGACCCGGGCTATGACGAGGGTTAACTTTCTACCATCTGGAAGATCAATAGTGATATTGTTCTTGACTCGTCACAGTTTTAGTAAAATGGACTTTTTCAGAAAACAGTAGTGGGAGTATGGTAGAACTGGAAGTGATTCCAGAACCGCAAACGATTACTGAAAATTTAATAGGACCTAAAAATTCAATCTGGATTGACATTCCATTGGCCACTCCATAGATATGGTGGGTAACCTCAGGCATTCGAGAGGTACTTCGGTATGCTCAAAGACGGTGATAGGGATGTTCTTGTTTACCCAGACTTAACACTATTTTTGTTCCAGACAATGAGACCCGGCAGGAGGATGAGTATTGCGTCGTTTTGAACTGGCTTTAGAACTGCACATGTATATTATTCTGCCAAAGGGTTGCCGTAGTCAGTGGGAGCAGCGGAAGCATAGTGGACAAGTGGCTTATGTCTATTTATAGACTAAATCATATATAGCGGAGATAGATCATCTATTTCTGATGTGATAGTTATAGGTTTGACTTCATCAGAATAGGGGATGGATCTGCTAAGAAGGTAGTAGGGTGTGATGTCCTGGTATTTGGATGACATACACAGAGTAGGAAGTGATATTCCTATACTACGATCGGTTATACTTTGGTTGTCACACAGTGGTTTCTCGACAAAGGACTTGGATATAATATCAGACATTCTGGTTACTAGATCTATGGTTTTAGATCTAGATTTGGGTAGTTTCCCAATCTGGGTACTTAGACAGCATTCTACAGGTGTTTTAGAATGGACGACTCCTGACACGGTAGTATACCTACAGGTGATGGAGTCACCCTCTCTAAAGGTGTCTTACAGACTAAAGAGGAGAAGGATGTGCATGCTTGGCATATCACTTGCTTAGGCAATTGAGTCGATCATGAGATGTCAAGTACCACACCAGATGTTGTTTTTGCACTAGCTGCAATAAGTTGATATTAATCCAATTCTGGAGAAACATTCGGAAGCAGTTTTAGAACATAAGTGGATGTTCTGGGGATTTGATAACGGCAGCCTCATTCAGGAGACGGTTATCATTCTAGGCTTCCAAGGTGACCTGAATGACAGAGTGACTGTCAGAGTTATAGTTTTCCTTCTGAAGAGGGGCAGTAGTTTGGACAGGAGGTCCAAGCGGATACTGAGGGAGGCATAGCGCAGGATACTGATTAAGTTCAGTTGATGATACAGTCTAAGAAGTTTGGATTTGGAGTTCATTTATGAAGTAGGCCCCATCAGATATCCAAACATATTCTAAGACAGGTATTGCTCATTTCGGGAGATGGCTTTCTCCGCGAACTTGAGATAAAGAGAGACATAGAAAGAAACATCAGAGTGGATCCACTCACTGAGGCTATTCCTCGAACGCAATAGTTTCACAAACGGGCTTTGTGAGACTGATCAGTAGAGGAGTTGGGTGTTCGGTATCACACGGGCTGTGAGTATGCGACATCGCAATAATTAGCCTTGAGTGCAGTGGGAGATTGTTGGATATAGTGCCCTCAAAGTCAATTATTGGATCGCAGGTACGTGATTGCAATGATTGAGGGAGGACCTATGCCGGTAGGACAGTCTTACTCAAGATGACAGTATGCTATCTGGTTTATCTTTATCATCGTGTATATGCTTTAGGTGATATTACAGATTACTATTACACGTTGATAGAGCCCTTAGGATTCTTTCTTTACGGCCAGTAGTATGATGGCGATCATATACGTGGGAGCTGGGGTCTATAAGCAACTCCTTAAAAGGTCCCTAGTCGAGAGAGATTCAAGACTGGGCATCGATCTCCATTAGTAGACCAGTGTATATAGTCGAGACCCCAACGAGGGGCGGTGGCTGGTCTCACAAGCCATTGGTGTAAGTTGGTTCACCTAAGATGTATACAGGTGCTCATTGGGTTATGAGTACACCGGACAAGACTCGCCGGGAACATGCTAGTTGGTATTATACCTAGCGTCAGATAGCAGTTCCCTGGTGACATGTGTACAAGTTAGTTCATCGACCTGAGATCGTCATTTGTCTCGTATGAGTTCCCACTGTGCTTTGATTACTACCCTACCACGGCTCAAAGGAGTCATGCAAACAGGTTTTAGTTGGGTACAGTCCCAAGCCACATGGAGGCAGTGAGCGGATCGGCAGGGGTTTCGTCTCTCCCGGTATTGGGGGTGAGATCGCGCTGTGTCTAGGAGAGCCATTACACAAAGTCCTTGGCCAAGGCAGGAGATTTACTGGTAGGTATTCCAGTAGTATCTCAGGGTGTTCTGGGCTACACTCCGACACGACTTGTACCGCTTTTGGGGGTCTGACTTTTACCAACCCCCTAGGCCCGACATGTGATACTCATAGACGAACGGACCGGAGTGTACGGTTATTGTCACTGCCAGGCTCAGTAGGGTGTCAGGATGAGTTCGCTCATCGACCTCCCTTTTGGTCAATACCTGGTAGCCCGTTACGTACAGCTAGTACCACTGACGTGCTAGTGGTTAAATCCACAGCCAAAGTATTGACGAGTCTTTAGAGTCCCCCACAGACAGTTTCTCAAGTTTCGGGCGAAACGTTGTAGAGGCCGTATGGTATTATGGCAGGGTTTGATCATATAAGTGTAGTCGTGCACGGATCATGATCGGGCGGATCATACTAGTGGGATTTGGTTTAAGCCGGATCCTAGTATTAGATTTGTTAGATTATTTTAGTCTCATCGCATTTGCATTCAGTCGGAATGCGGATGCAGGTATGTATATACAGGTGAGGGGTATTCTTGTGATCCGTCACGAGTTTACTTTAGATGATGTCGTTCATTTTATTGTTTCAAACATTTGGATTTATGATTACTTGTGGAAATTGTGAGTGGAATTCATCATGAGGTGCATTAAATGTGGCATATGCAATCTAGTGACTCATGGTATCATTATTTATGAAAATGTCACATTTTATGATTGATTATTGTGTTGATATGATGCTTGAAGAGAGAGAGGGCAGCCATGTTAGGCTTCGGGTTGCTCTTGATTTATTCTAGAGCTCTCATTATCAATTCAACACAATAAAAAGAAAAGGCCTCTTCTTCTTCTTCTTCCTCTAGCTCACAAATTCCACCATGGCTGCATCTTCAACCTCCATCCATACACTCTCATGTGTTTAGAATCAATGGATGCTTGAGACAAAGTTATCACACACATTCTCTACATCGCCTTGGACATGTCGGCTAGCAAACTTCATATTCGAGTTGCTTCGGATGAAGCGGGAGCCCGTAAAAAGACTCATTGATGTGGTGCCCTTCCGACGAGGAGACCGGAGATACCGCGAGGAGCTTGGGATGGTTGCCAAAGACCAAAGGACACGGATCGATCGGTATAGCCACTCTCACTTCTTAGTAGTTAGCTAGTTTAGCGTTAATGGTTCGATCCGGGTGAAAGACTACGATAGCGCCGGTTTCCTAAAAAGTTTTGTTCCGCATTTTGGCCTCGGATTGACGGCCGGGGTGCTACTGTAGACTTACAAGATGTGCCAGGACATTGTAATCCATCTTATTCTTCTTGAGCGGGTCCTTAGCTGTGAGCTCTTCAACAACTCTATCATCGAGAGCAACCTCCTCAGAGACTTTTTCCTTTCCTTTGTCCCTTTTGCCCGCACCTTTGTCTGAAGGTCTGAGATTCTTTTCAGGCAACGTACGGTTACGCAGCTGAATGTTCTCACAGTTCTTCATCTCCTCTTCTTTTTCAGAGGTGGATTCCTTGAAGAGAGGGCCGCGGGCTATTTCTTTGTTAGAGTCGCTCCCTGTTCCCCTCTGAACAACAGAGACGCGACCGCGCAGGTCCGTCTTGCCTGAAATTCGGAGCAAATGCTAATTGGTGCTATCCGTCCACCTCTCCGAAGATGCCAAGTTGATTTATGGCACCATGTATCGAAGGTTTAAATGGATGCGGCCGATATAGCAGACTTCGTCAGATTCCCCCTCGTTTGAGAGGTTTTTGATTATGGGGACGCTCTTCCCTGCAGGCGCAAGCCCCTGCAGTTAATTACGCTACCGCATCGCGGTAACAACTTTCTCCTTCTCCATATGGTCACTTCGTGTCGTGGGTGTTTGTTTTGTGTTCGGTTGCCCGTGGATTGTATACGGAGACTAAGTTATGCTGTCGCCCGTAGGACGTGGATTAGTCCAAATCCGTATCTTTCTTAGATTTGGGTTTGGGGGGTTTTGGGTTTAAGGATACGTTGGCCTCATTTGAGACTAAGTTCGACTTAAACGTTTGTTAAGGATACGTTAGTCTAATTTTAGACTAAGATCGACTTAACGGGATCGTTTAGATCCGACAAGAGAGCAATTGGGCTCTATTGTTTAGTTTTAAGACATTGCGGTCAAGGTTAAGGACCTCATAGTCCGTGGATTTAAGGACTCCACAGTCCGTTGTTAGTTTTAATACATTACGGTCGAGGTTAAGGACATCATAGTCCGTGGGTTTAAGGACTCCATAGTCTGATGTTAGTTTTAAGACATTACGGTCAAGGTTAAGGACATCATAGTCCGTGCAAGGGACGCTCCTTAAAGTAAAGGCGAGTTTAAGGACCTCACAGTCCGGTATTAGTTTTAAGACATCACGGTCGAGGTTAAGGACATCATAGTCCATGAGTTTAAGGACCCCACAGTCCGTAGTAATGTATGGTTGTCGGGACCCGTCACCTCTCTGACGACGTTGAAGGATTACAACGACAGATATCAGAGGAGTGAAGAGATGTACCCTCGAACCGGGTGTAAATTGATTGGAAGAGCAGTTGTGCTTAGTTCAAATTATATTGAGGACTTATGGCCAGAATTGGGCTAAGTCCAGTTAAAAATGTTTAACATTTTCATTTATATTTGGCCTGTTAGGCCTTTGTTTGGGCTCTGCCCTTTTTATAATGCATAGCATTTATTAGGAACAAAGCGGTGTTCTGACAGTGCGTCATGTGGCGCATCAGGCGCTTTGCGCCAATTAAAGAGCGCATTGCGCTAGCGCACATAAGAGTGACATATGTCGCTTAGCGCTGAGCGCAAGTCTATGAGCGCACTGCGCTTTATAAGTGCGCTGCGCCAGTTTATGGGTGCGCCAGTGAGTGACACGTGGCGCGCTCTGGCGCTGTGCGCTAGTCCAAGAGCGCAGTGCGCTATTTTTAGAAGCGCAAAGCGCAAACTGTTCTTTGGTTGACACGTGGCGTGTTCTGGCGCTGTGCGCCAGTACAATAAGCGCAAAGGCGCAATTCAAGAGTGCAAGGCACTGTCCAATAGCGCAGAGCGCATTTTGATCAAATTAAGATCAAAGAACAAGTTTTTTTGTTCTTCAAAGGAGGCCTTGCCTCAAGATCCAAGAACCAAAGTTCTTGTTCTCATCAAAAGGCTCTGCCTTTATAGATCAAAAGATCTGTTAACGAAGTAAATTACTTCTTTTATTTTTTTTATGATTAAATCTTTTGATCTTTTTCTTTTCTATTCAAGATCTTGATCTTGTTCTTAGATCTCTGATCTTTTTAGAAGATGATTCTTCTTTTTTTTTTTAATGGGATGATTTCATCCCTGATCTTCAAGAATATTATTCTTTACCTTTAAAGATGAAGAAAATGATCTTCTTTCTTCAAAGGCTTGCCTTTCTTTCTCTTTGAGTTCTTCTCTCAAAGTTTTCAGAGGGTTCTCTCTATGTGAGACTTGAAGTCTTGGGGCCTTTATATAGGGCCAATTGATTTGTTAAGTTAGTTGAAGAGCTCTTTTTCTGATTGATTTGGGAATATTTCCCACCGTTGGATCTTTGATCCTAAGGCTTCTGTTTTACAGAAGATAATCTTCTTATTTTAAAAAGGTTGGAAAGATCTTTCCAGAACAGAATTTTAATTCTGATTAATTAATAATTTATTATTATTATTTAGATCTTTTGATCCAACGGTGGGGAATTCTTTAAATTCCAGCACTGGCGCAATTGGCGCTAGCGCACCTGCGCTTGACACGTGGCGCGCAGCGCAACTGCGCTAGCACGCCTGTGTTTGATACGTGGCGCGCAGCGCAGAGCGCAGCGCAACTACGCTAGCGCGCCTGTGTTTGACACGTGGCGCGCAGCGCAGAGCGCAAGGGATCTGAAGCGTTGCTTCAATTTTTAAAATTTGAATTTTGAAACAGAGCTTTGTTCTGATTGGGGGTGCGATGCCTAGGGCGCAGCGCTTCTGGTGCTGGCGTGTCTGTTTTTGACACGTGGCGCTCAGCGCGCAGCGCAAGGGATCTGAAACGTTGCTTAAATTTTTTGAATTTTGAAATTCAAACAGAGTTTTGCTCTGATGGGGGGAAACAAATGCCCCCCCAACCGTTGCACTCACGTGGCGCACACATGTGTGCAGCGGTGGCAACATCTGAGCCATTGGATCAACTCAGAAGTTGAGGAGGCGCTTCAGTGCCTATAAATAGGACCCTTGGTCCTCAGATGATTATCATCTCTCTTCAAGAATTTTTATCTCAGAGCCTTGCTCTTCTTTCCAAGAACTTCAAGAGTTAGAACTCTAGAAAATTTTAGGTAAAAATTAAATTAAATTAAATTAATTCTAATTAACAGAGCCTTGCTCTCTTAGATCTTTTGATCTAAAGAAAACCTCTTTAAGGTTTCGTACACAGAGCCTTGCTCTCATGAACCCATAGATCTAAATAGATCTTTCCTTAGGGTTTCTTAGCCCATGGGTCAGAGCTCTGCTCTTTTGACAATGTATAGTTCTTTTGATCTTTTGATGAAGAACACTTAAGAGTTTTTTCATGGCTCTTTAAGATCCCAGAATTTTAATTCTCAGGAATTAATTTTCATTAACTTTTGGTGGATTTTCCATCATTATTATAGATCTAGGCTCTTTAAGGAATTTTATTCCCTCGTGACCAGAGTTTGACAAGTGTCACTCTGTTATAGAGCTTTGCTCTGAAAGGGAGATTTTCTCCTTGTCTCGAGGGATTTCTCGTTTAATGAGAACATTCTTTGAGGATTTTCTCATTAACTGACAGTCTTATTCAATGATGAGGCAGTCTTATTAATTGATGCGTTGTCATCTGGATTTTGTGGGTCCACCTTTGGTCCCCTTTCCACTGCATTGCCGTGTAGTACAAATTTTAGAGTGTTGCTCAGAATTTTAAGATTAAATTATAGTACTGATAATTGAATTCTTTTCTTTTTCGCAGGCGACATGTCTTCTGATCTTTCGTTCCCGTTTTTCCGCTCAGAGGGAGGATTCCCTGAGGCACCGGTGGACCGGGAGGTTCTTGCTCATATTAAGGATTTTGACCCGGAGTACAAACGCCTTCACTTGTGGGGTAGGTGGTACGACCAAATAATTAAAGGTCGCCGAAGCTTCTCTTGTGCGACGCCATCGGATCCGATCTCGTCGATCTCATACGCAGATATACTCCTGGTGAACTACGCCGTGGAGGTCGTAAATTGGAATTCGGAGGGTCTTCTTCAACCTTCGATTGCTGCCATACCCATGCAGCTGCCGGCAGCCTTGGATATTTTGGGACGGCGTATATGCCAGGGCGAGTCGCGCCCTTAGGGACAACCCTAGAACATTGGGTTGACCCCCCGACATTCGGCCGGGTATTTGCAGTGGGCCAGGTATATTTTGTCAGCGAAGAAGGCACATTTGCTGAAGATTGGTCTATACCCTGCAGTTTACGCCTCGCCGTTCGAGTATTCTGCTCCTCCGACATGGTGGACCAAGGCATTCGTGGAGCAATGGAACATCCCCACCTATCCTTTCTTTTAATGGACAGGGAAGTTTCTATCCCTCTAGAAGAATTTGCTGAGATTTCTGGTCTGCCGGTGAGGGGGGAGCACTATGAGGAGCTACTTCCTCCGGACGAATACGTCTTTGCCACCAAGCCGTTAGTGATGGACTTAACGCCAGAGAACACTATTCAGCACCAGTTTCCGAGTCTGATAAAGGTGCTGAATATGTATGAAAGTCTTTTCTTGGAATCGGGAGGCCGGGGAGTCAGTTTCGCAGACTTCATCGCCCGCTTTCTTCGACCGGAGATTCTATCGCATCGGGGCGAAAAAATTTCCAAGCTTGACGACCCCTTCGGCCTTGGCTTAGATCGTCCACCAATACTGGAAGCCGATCAAAAAGGTTTATACCTCCCCGATGTTGCGATTATCCCTTTGTCGGAAGTCGCTGCTCCGGGCATCGACGAGGGGACTTTCTTTCTCGGGTTTCTGGGGGTATGGTTGTGCTGGTTCGCACTCCATATGCTCCCTCGCTACATGAGGCCGTCCGTCTTCTACCCAGCACATCGAATGGTGGATGGCATACAATTGGCCATCGGGATTGCCGGGTTGGCCCATCTGTACCATGGTCTTAGCGTGGCGGCGGACGCAACTGAACCAGGGGTGCAACCCGCTAACTTCCCGATGCAACCGGAAATGCACGTGCTCGGGGTGTTTGGTATTCATAAAAGACCCCCGTTTTACGAGAAGTACAGATTTCCAAGAGTGATGCGGCTGATCGGCGCTTCTATCGTGTATCCGCCTCCGCGGGAGGCTAGGGGGTTGATTTTTCGTCCACGTACGGTTGGAGCGGGTATTTCTTTCACGGACAAGGTCTTGACAATCGGCCTGGAGACCTCCAAGGCGGTGTTAGCGTTGCGCGATAATTTCAAGGACGGGGCCTCCGTATTGAAAGCCCAGGAGATTCTACATATATACTCCATTAGGCTGGGCTTCCTCGTGTTTAGGCAGAACGAGGCAGCGCTTTTTATGAGGTACAACCCCCATCGTTTTGCCCAACAACTAAGTTATAACCAAGGGGTCCCACTGGAGGCGTTTTTGGAAGAGCCTGCGGCCACCAGAGAGGGGATACGGAGTGCACTACATCACTTTATGCGGCTAAATACGGGCTCCCACTTCTTCATTAGCGAGCCGACTTGCATTCCAAGGGCCCTCAATGTATACGGGGCCTGGTATCAGCACGTGATGGGCGCTGTTATCAGGGAAGAGAAGCTGCGGCTACTTGATCGCAAGGGTACGCCCCCCGCCAGCGATCGCAACGTCCCCCTAAAGCGAAGGACCCCTGTCCCTCCTCCACTAAGAGGAGATGCTGGAGATGAGCCTCCATGTGTGCTAAGCCCCACGCGTGGATTTCCCCGTGATCTTGTGGACGTGCCCTCAGCATCCCGTGCTCCTGTGGAGACGGTAAACGTGGTTTCGCCTAAATCTGGTGTGGGCTCGGACATCGGGGCCCGCCGTCCCAAGGTGCCCACGAAGCGTAAGCTGATTTTGGGTGCGACCGGGGTTCGCGCGCAGAAGATGAAGAAGAAGTTGATCCTCTTTGCTGACGTTGCGTTTGGTCAGGAACCTCATGCTCCTTATAGTGAGGGCTTGAGTGAGTACGGGACCAACGAGGGCCTATTTATGCCGCCAGATGACACTGATCTGGCGGCCGCCATCGCAGCTTCTGAGCGATTGGCACGGCACGACGAGTGGTTGTTGGTGCACGGCGGCGTCCCGGCCGTCTTTCCGAGGCCAAAATGAGGAATCCAAAATTTTCTTAACTTTTAAACCGGCGCCACCGCGGACCATAAACCCGGATCGGGCCATTAATCTAATCCTAGCTAACTAGAGAAGGGGTAGAGAGATATACCGAGCGATCCGTGTCCTTCGGTCTTCTCGTCGTCGTCCCGATCTCCCCGCGGAATCTCCGGTCTTCAGCTCTTCGACGGAAAGGCACCACATCGCCGGGTTCTTTTACGGGCTCCAGCCTCTGGACCGAGGCAACTCGGGCACGAAGTTGGCGAGTCGATGTGTCCAAGAATTGTTGTAGAATAAGTGTAGTGCTCTTTATCTCATGGGGTTTGAAGTTGCCATGTATTGGTGGAGGAATTGTGAACTTTGGAGGGAGGTGAGGAATATGTAGCATGCAAAGAATGAGATCAACAAAATTCCCACACCAAAAATGAGTTCTCTCCCACCACAAAATGTGGCCGACCATCACCCATGAAGAAAGAGAATGGGGGTTATGAGAAATGAAGGAGTGAGCCAAGATAATGCAAGAGAGAGAAAAGGTCATCATGAGGAAAAATCATTACTACAAAGCCTCCACTCCATCACCTTATCATAACCCATCACCATCAAGCAATGATGAAATCAATGGATGGTGCACCATCATGAAACCATCATGATGCAAAAAGTCTCCTCAATTGTTAATTGCACAATTGCAAATAACCCCCTCCACCAAATTTCAGCCAAAGAAAGAAACAAAGGAAAATGGCCGAAACGGAAAGCAAACTGGCAACTTCAGAAAACTGATCCCATAATAAATTACAGGAAAACCCCGCGACTGTATATACATACCTGCATTTGTATTCCCACTGAATACAAATACAATGAGACAAAATCTACACTGTACAATACTAGGATCCGACTTAAACCAAAGCCCGCTAGTATTATCTGTCCGATCATGATCCGTGCAATACCGCACGTACATGATCGAACCCTGCCATATCTCCATACGGCCTCTACAGCGTTTTGCCCGAAACTTGAGAACGGTCTGTGGGGGACTCTAAAGACTCGTCAATACTTTGGCTGTGGATTTAACCACTAGCACGTCAGAGGTATTAGCCATACGTAACGGGCTACCAGGTATTGACCAAAAGGGACGTCGATGAGCGAACTCATCCTGACACCCTACTGAGCCTGTCAGTGACAATATCCGTACAGTCCGGTCCGTTCGTCTATGAGTATCGCATGGCGGGCCTAGGGGTTGGTAAAAGTCAGACCCCCAAAAGCGGTACAAGTCGTGTCGGAGTGTAGCCCAGAACACCCTGAGATACTACTGGAATACCTACCAGTAAATCTCCAGCCTCGGCCGAGGGCTTTGTGTAATGGCTCTCCTAGACACAGCGCGACCTCACCCCCAATACCGGGAGAGACGAATCCCTGCAGATCCGCTCACTGCCTCCATATGGCTCGGGACTGTACCCAACTAAAACCTGTTTGCACGACTCCTTTGAGCTGTGGTAGGGTAGTAATCAAAGTACAGTGGGAACTCACACGAGACAAATGACGATCTCATGTCGATGAACTAACCTGTACACATGTCACCATGGAACTACTTGTAAGTCTACGCTAGCGCCCCGGCAGTCTACAGACGCCAAAATGCGGAACAAAACTTTTTAACTGGCGCTATCGTATACTTTAACCCGGATCTGCCATTATTGCTAAACTAACAAACTGTAAAGAGTGTAGAAAGGTTGTACCGAACGATCCGAGTCCTTCGTTCTTCAACCATCATCCCATGCTCCGTTGCGGCTACTCCGATCTCGTCGATCTCCGATTCCTTCGTCGAGGTGGCACCACATGATCGGTTCTTTAAACGGGCTCCCGCCTCTGACTCGAGGCAACTCGATCGTCAAGTTTGCTAAAAGAGACGACCAAGATTGATGTAGAGAATGAGTAGATGACTTTGTCTCACTTCGTCCAAGTCCGTGGACGATCGGTTAATGAAGTTGCCATTTGATCGGGTGATGGAAATGAAAGAAGTAATGAAATTTCCATGCACACAAATGCTATCATAATCTTTTCTCTAATGAATCAAGTGAGAGTGAGTGAGGAGAGAGAGGGGTGGCCACTTATAAAGAAGGAGGAAGGTGAGTGTAGGAGGGTTCAAGTGGTGACCATATCAAATGATACTTATCTTAACCCTTCATGAAAGCATGAGTCACTAATTAACATTAAATAGAACCAATCACATAAAACCTAGTCACCTTGCATCATTAATGACCATTAATGACACAAATGAGTCATAAGCCACTTCATCACTTCTAGAACCTTCTAGAATGATGACTCACTCCATCTGAAGAAAAGATAAATCCGTCTTTAACCGAATGTTAAAAGACGGCTGATAGAAAACTGGAAACTGGCAACTTCCAAAAGTGATCCTGAAACAACTTTCAGGATAACCCCGAAACTGTATAAATATACCCGCATTTGTATTACGACCGAATACAAATGCAACTAAGACAAAGATATTTTACCTACTCAATATAATACTCAGATCCGGCTTAAACCAAAGCCGACCAGTATCATCTGCCCGAAAACTAACACGTGCGTAAACGCACGTGCATTTTCCGAACCCTGCCATAAAACCATACGGCCTCTACAACGTTTCGCCCGAACTTGGGAAACTGTCTGTGGGGGACTCTAATGACTCGTCAGTACCCTGGCAGTGGGTTTAACCACAAACCGTCAGCGGCACTAGCAATGCGTAACGGCTGCCCACGGACTGACCTCAAGGGAGGCTGATGAGCGCACTCAAGGGTGGCCGATGAACGAACTCATCCAGAAACCCTACTGAACCTAACAGTGACAATGTATATACAGTCCGGTCCGTTCGTCAATGAGTATCGCATATCCGCCTGGGGGGCTAGCAACGTCACACCCCCAATAGCAGTATAAGTCGTGTCGGAGTGAAGCCCAATAACACCCTGAGATACTACTGGAGTACCTACCAGTAAATCTCTTGCCACGGCCGTGGGCTTTGTGTAATGGCTCTCCTAGACACAGCACGATCTCGCCCCCAATACCGGGAGAGACGAATCCCCCGCCGATCCGCTCACGTGCCTCCATATGGCTCGGGACTGTACCCAAAAGCTACCTGTTTGCACGACTCCTTTGAGCCATGGTAGGGTAGAAATCAAAGCACAGTGGGAACTCACACGAGACAAATGACGACCTTAGGTCGATGAACTAACCTGTACACATGTCACCAGGGAACTGCTATCTGACGGTAGATATAATACTAACTAGCAGATTCCCGGCGAGTCCTGTCCGGTGTACTCATAACCCAATGAGCACCTGTATACATCTTAGGTGATCCAACTGACACCAGTGGCTTGTGAGACCGGCCACCGCCCCTCGTCGGGGTCTCGACTGTATACACTAGTCTACTCCGGAGTATCGATGCCCTGTCTCGAAACTCCCACGACTAGGGACCACAATTAAGGATATGCATATAAACTACCCAACTCTCACGTATATGATCGCCATCATACTGTTGGTAGTAAAGCAAGATCCTAAGGGCTCTATCAAAGTGTAACATGCAATCAGTCACCTGAACATGTACACGACTGATAAAGTCAAACCAGATAGCATACTATCATCTCGAGTAAGACTGTGCTACCGGGATAGGTCCTCCGCAATCATTGCAATCACGTACCTGCGATCCAATAATTGACAATGAGGGCACTATCACCAACAATCTCCCACTTGCACTCAAGGCTAATATTGCGATGCCGACTACTCACAGCCCGTGTGAAACCGAACATCCAACTCCTCTACTAATCAGTTTCACGAAGCCCGTTTGTAAAACTATTGTGTTCGAGAAATAGCCTCGGTGAGTGGATCCGCCTAGAAGTTTCTTTCTGTATCTCTCTTAATCTCAAGTTCGCGGAGAAATCCATCTCCCGAATTGAGTAGTACCTGTCTTAGAATATGTTTAGATATCTGATGGGACCTTAGTTCATAAAATGAACTCCATATCCAAACTTCTTAGACTGTATGGATCACTGAACCTAATTAGTATCAGGCACCATGCCACCCACAGTATCCTCTAGAACCATCTGTCCATAATACTGTCCTTCGTCAGAAGGAAAACTAAAACTCTGACAATCACTCTGTCATCCATGTCACCTTTGAAGCTTGGAATGATAACCGTCTCCCGAAAGAGGCTGCCGTTATCAAATCCGTAGAACATGTACTAATGTTCTAAAACTGCTTCCTTATGTTTCTCCAGGATTGGATTAATACAAACTTATTGCATTTAGTGCAAAACCAACATTTGGTGTGGTACTTGACATCTCATGATTGACTCAATTGCCTAAGCAATTGATCTGCCAATCTTGCACATCCCTCTCCCCTTTAGTCTGTAAGACACCTTTAGAGAGGGTGACTCCATCACCTGCAGGTACACCACCATGCTAGGAGTCAACTATTCTAAAAACCATTAGAATATCTATCAAAGTACCCCCATTGGGAAACTACCCAAATCCAGATCTAAAACCATAGATCTAGAAACCAGAATGTCAAATATTATATCCATATCCTGTCTGGAGAAACAACTGTGTGACGACCATAGTACAACCGATCGTAGTATAGGAATTTTACTTCCTACTCTGTGTATGTCATCCAGATACCATGACATCACACCCTACTACCTTCTTAACTGATCCATCCCCTATTCTGATTGAAGTCAAACCCATGACTGTCACATCAAAATTAGATGATCTATCTCCGCTATAACTGCTCTAGTCTATAAATAGACATTAGCTACTTGCCCACCATACTTCCGTTGCTCCCACTGACTACGACAACCCTCCTACCGGGTCTCATAACCTGGAACAACAGTAGTGTCAAGTCTTGGTAGATAAGAACCTCCCTGTCACCGTCTTTGAGGCTACCGAAGTACCTCTCGGTCGTCTGAGGTTACCTACCATACCTGCGGAGTGGCTAATGGAATGTCATACCTGATTTAATATATAGGTTCTATTAAATTTTCCGTAATCGTTTGCGGTTCTGGAATCACTTCCAGTTCTACCATACTCCCACTACTGTTTTCTGAAAAAGATCCATTTTACTAAAACTGTGGCGAGTCAAGAACAATATCACTATTGATCTTCCAAATGGTAGAATATCAACCCTCGTCATAGCCAGGGTCAACCCACAAACAGCCATTACAGAAACGTGCCCTGAGTTATCCAGAGTCTGGTTTTAATCATAAGCTGGACAGCTCCCCGTACCTTAATATCTTTTAAGGTACGAACTATTCTATATCCAATATAGAAACTTTGGCGCTTATTTAATTGGAACCAAGATTCAATCATGCAGCTGTCTCCAGTGCATATCAACTTAATGGAAATAGGCTAATCAGCATTACTCAACTTAGGAATCCATCCAATTATGAGTAACCTGAAAGAGAAACACGTTTCTTAAAACCATCACTATCATCTGAATACCAATCACAAGAATCTACATCTTCGATCTCTTTGAAGAATCCCGATACTTGTGATACCTGGTTCTCTATTTTATTCTTATACCCACAACTTCTCAAAACTTAGACCTTGTATTTCTACGAAACACTTGTCTAAATACTAGAGAAGTTATAAGTAAACAGAACATAGTACGAGGACCTACCCCTTTGTCCTGATGGACACTTGGACAACATACAATACTCTGTATAAGTCCGCAGAGTTAAACAACTCAAAACCTATGCGTCGTAGGTTGAAAACTGTACCCTGGCGATTTCCTCAAATATCACCAATTACAACGAATTCCGATATAATGAGGATGATCACCTAATTCCCAATATCTTACTCCCACTCATCATCTGTAAAACCATACAGATATGAGAATGAAACCTGGTAAATACATACCCTTGGAGTAAGTGTCTAATCGGGAAAACAGTTTTTCCTTTAACAATGCACTGAAACATGAAAATGTTTCGTAGGGGTATCCTGGTATTCATAGCAATGCCTCTTCCATAATCCAATTCATGACTTCAACCGTATATTTTATTGCCGTCTCTCCAAATCCCTTTATTTGTCTTTAGTCGTTACCTTCTGTACACCGTTGTTAGGCTAAATGGTTTTCTTGCTTCCCTACCGTTCGGCACCAGCCTATGGTTTGGAAGAAGACTATCCAGTAAGCATAATAGGTGTACCCTCCTAAACCAAGGAGTACTCGCAACTGAGAGAAGGTGATGATAAAAGACAACTGAATAATACCTTATTCTTTTAAAGGTGAAATAGGAGTGGCGATGAAGTACGCGGTTTTGGTCGTGAATGATATCAGTCGCAATTTACTTTGCCCTCTTTCTAATCCCTTTATTTTGTCTTTACATATTACCTTCTGCACACCCTACTTAGGCTAATTGGTTTTCTTCATTCCCTACCTTTCGGCACCAGCCTATGGTTTGGAATAAGACTATCCAATAGGCGTAATAGGTGTACTCTCCTAAACCAAGGAGCTCTCGCAACCTGAGAGAAGGTGATAATAAAAGACAACTGAATAAACCAATTCTATTTCTCCTGAACCTGGATCCATCCCCGAAGAAGTCCCTTCGAGTTCGTATATAACCATACGATGGATCTATCCAATGGAAGTGGATATCCGTAGTAATACGGGTGTTCTGAGAAATGCAAAGGGTAAAAGAAGGAGTGGCAATGACTTATGCAACTCAGACAATCCAAAAGCCAGTATTTTAAGAAGGTTCGGTCGACCTGGTCACTGAGTCATAGTCTAGGGTCGGTCAAAGGTCATTGCCAAAGAGAGAGAGAGAAAAGAAACACTCTGCGTGCACTCTAACCTAGATCAGAATGGTCATCACTTTATCTAATCCGGAAACCTCCCACTGTCCTGTCAAATTCTCCTCCAAACCTAAAGAAGAATCAATCGGGATCACCCGAAGAGTAAACCAACTCATCAGTGGGAATCGGGATCCAACTCTCATCGCATGTTAACGTGATGGAATGCATCCACGTTATTCATACTCCAGAAGGTATGCTCATACTTGGCAAGTTTCAGTTTCTTTAGAAACTCCCGATATCATTTTCTTGCCCCATGCTCTTATGACCTTGGCGAAAGTCAACAAATCATAAGTCACATGTCAAGTTCTGCCCGTCATTATCTTGTTAATTTGAATCCATCCGTACATACCCTTGACGAAAGCCAACAAGGTAATACGACTGTCCCAAACCAACTCATCTATCTATGCAACAAATGAATACCCAGCAGCTACCAAACACTATGCCTTGACGAAAGCCAACAAACATAGCTTGAATACTACTGACCATCCATAAGAAACGACGGAGGGCTACGACTGGTTTTTGGCGAAAAACCTTTAACGTAGTGAACTTGATATCGCTGAAGAAACCTGATAGCTTTTTATAAAAATATAGTGGCGAAAACCTTTTGCTAAAGAGGTCACTCCCGGTAAAGGGATCTCGGCTCTTTCCTCGTGGAATGAGGTGCAGGATATTCCACTGAATACCACGATGCAAAGCAACTTGTAATCGACTATAGTAAAGTTATTACCCTGACGCAAACTTCTGTCCAAGGGGTCTTTCCCGGTGAAGGGATATCAGCCCTTGCCTCGTCGAATGAGGTGCTGGATATTCACACCGAATACCGCTATGCATAACAAAAAGAAACGTCTTTGTAATAACACCTTTTTAAAATTGTTCCAACAACTCAAATAGGTTTGTTTTACTTTGCATTGATCAGAATCAACACAGTCCCATCATTCAATCACACCAGAAAAGAACGAAAATAAAATGTACGTATATGCCATCCGCATTCGTCACTAGGTCCCGTCATCACCCGTTAGGTTACTTAACTAACGACAGAGCGGGGACTGGACTAGCGCGGGTGTAAAACATATACAACATCTAATAGTATATAAACCAATATACAATAATCGCTCCAGGCGTGATAGTATGCAACATTACAGAAAAGTAATAAGCATCACAGAACAATACAGATATCTGGGATCCCCGAGTTTCACAGAGCCGCTGCTGAAACTCGACGTTCCCATGTCGTGTGGATAGCCTGTGCAATGAAACCTAGACCCCTACGGGTGCGGCAAGTTTCCCGCCAAAACCTGAAGCGAGGCAGTCCCCCACAGCATAATGAATGGAACACCCGGCACTTCACGGAATCTGGTAAATTGAGCACCCCTCCTTGGGTCAACCTGTACCCCCTACGAGTGCGGCGAATAGTCTGCCAATTCTGAAGTGGGGCCCCTATGCCTCTCAAAGCCATGAGATGCGGACCCGTTGATTTCCCGAACCCGGCTATCCGTGCACTCCGTCGCGGGGTAAAACCTAGTACAGTAATGAAAAATAGTACAATAGGTACATCGACCGCAACCTGGTCGTGCCCCAAAAGAATATTATACAACAGGCAGTGACGGCTGTCCACAAGTTGGACGCTCGCCCCGCAATATCAAATGTACAAATAAACTCAAACTGTACTACCATTGCACACTGCTATCCACCACGACAAATCCGCAACATCACAGCACAACACAGAACATCAACGCGAAAGTCACGTTCGCAAACCCGTCTAAAAGAACTATAGCAATCAGACGCGGTTTACCGATCAAATGACATTCCCGGTCGGAGATATAATGTAAGCACTGTAAACTAACGTGTTTAAATTTCGATCGACCAAAGATCAAATATCAAAAAGTGGGCCCCACTGCTTACTGGTGAACAGTAACAAAATCTGGGCCAAAACTTTATATACCAAAAACCCCAAAATCCAACACAGAGCCCACTGACCAAATTTGGGAGCACGTGCTCCCCACGTGGCCGCGGATGCACGGCCAAACCATGGGTTTGGCCGCCCTTCCGCGGCAGCTTGGAGGGATCACGACTCCAAATTTTGTCGTGGCTCTTAAAAACGCCTGCACGGATTTTTAAGACATCCAGAAATAAATTTTGAGACCGTTTAAAATTAACAGAAACTGTCGGCTAGGAATTTGCAGTTTTTAGTTTTCCGGTTCGATCGATGTTTTAAACACGTTAGCACAAGTTAGTATAGCAAAATGGTTAGGCTCTGATACCACTGTAAGTCTACGCTAGCGCCCCGGCAGTCTACAGACGCCAAAATGCGGAACAAAACTTTTTAACTGGCGCTATCGTATACTTTAACCCGGATCTGCCATTATTGCTAAACTAACAAACTGTAAAGAGTGTAGAAAGGTTGTACCGAACGATCCGAGTCCTTCGTTCTTCAACCATCATCCCACGCTCCGTTGCGGCTGCTCCGATCTCGTCGATCTCCGATTCCTTCGTCGAGGTGGCACCACATGATCGGTTCTTTAAACGGGCTCCCGCCTCTGACTCGAGGCAACTCGATCGTCAAGTTTGCTAAAAGAGACGACCAAGATTGATGTAGAGAATGAGTAGATGACTTTGTCTCACTTCGTCCAAGTCCGTGGACGATCGGTTAATGAAGTTGCCATTTGATCGGGTGATGGAAATGAAAGAAGTAATGAAATTTCCATGCACACAAATGCTATCATAATCTTTTCTCTAATGAATCAAGTGAGAGTGAGTGAGGAGAGAGAGGGGTGGCCACTTATAAAGAAGGAGGAAGGTGAGTGTAGGAGGGTTCAAGTGGTGACCATATCAAATGATACTTATCTTAACCCTTCATGAAAGCATGAGTCACTAATTAACATTAAATGGAACCAATCACATAAAACCTAGTCACCTTGCATCATTAATGACCATTAATGACACAAATGAGTCATAAGCCACTTCATCACTTCTAGAACCTTCTAGAATGATGACTCACTCCATCTGAAGAAAAGATAAATCCGTCTTTAACCGAATGTTAAAAGACGGCTGATAGAAAACTGGAAACTGGCAACTTCCAAAAGTGATCCTGAAACAACTTTCAGGATAACCCCGAAACTGTATAAATATACCCGCATTTGTATTACGACCGAATACAAATGAAACTGAGATAAAGATATTATACCTACTCAATATAATACTCAGATCCGGCTTAAACCAAAGCCGACCAGTATCATCTGCCCGAAAACTAACACTTGCGTAAACGCACGTGCATTTTCCGAACCCTGCCATAAAACTATACGGCCTCTACAACGTTTCGCCCGAACTTGGGAAACTGTCTGTGGGGGACTCTAATGACTCGTCAGTACCCTGGCAGTTGGTTTAACCACAAACCGTCAGCGGCACTAGCAATGCGTAACGGCTGCCCACGGACTGACCTCAAGGGAGGCTGATGAGCGCACTCAAGGGTGGCCGATGAACGAACTCATCCAGAAACCCTACTGAGCCTAACAGTGACAATGTATATACAGTCCGGTCCGTTCGTCAATGAGTATCGCATATCCGCCTGGGGGGCTAGCAATGTCAGACCCCCAATAGCAGTATAAGTCGTGTCGGAGTGAAGCCCAATAACACCCTGAGATACTACTGGAGTACCTACCAGTAAATCTCCTGCCACGGCCGTGGGCTTTGTGTAATGGCTCTCCTAGACACAGCACGATCTCGCCCCCAATACCGGGAGAGACGAATCCCCTGCCGATCCGCTCACGTGCCTCCGTATGGCTCGGGACTGTACCCAAAAGCTACCTGTTTGCACGACTCCTTTGAGCCATGGTAGGGTAGAAATCAAAGCACAGTGGGAACTCATACGAGACAAATGACGACCTCAGGTCGATGAACTAACCTGTACACATGTCACCAAGGAACTGCTATCTGACGGTAGATATAATACTAACTAGCAGATTCCCGGCGAGTCCTGTCCGGTGTACTCATAACCCAATGAGCACCTGTATACATCTTAGGTGATCCAACTGACACCAGTGGCTTGTGAGACCGGCCACCGCCCCTCGTCGGGGTCTCGACTGTATACACTAGTCTACTCCGGAGTATCGATGCCCTGTCTCGAAACTCCCACGACTAGGGACCACAATTAAGGATATGCATATAAACTACCCAACTCTCACGTATATGATCGCCATCATACTGTTGGTAGTAAAGCAAGATCCTAAGGGCTCTATCAAAGTGTAACATGCAATCAGTCACCTGAACATGTACACGACTGATAAAGTCAAACCAGATAGCATACTATCATCTCGAGTAAGACTGTGCTACCGGGATAGGTCCTCCGCAATCATTGCAATAACGTACCTGCGATCCAATAATTGACTATGAGGGCACTATCACCAACACTGCTATCTGACGTCAGGTATAAGACCAACTAGCATGTTCCCGGCGAGTCTTGTCCGGTGTACTCATAACCCAATGAGCACCTGTATACATCTTAGGTGAATCAACTGACACCAGTGGCTTGTGGGACCAGCCACCGCCCCTCGTCGGGGTCTCGACTGTATACACTAGTCTATTCTGGAGTATCGATGCCCTGTCTCGAAACTCCCACGACTAGGGACCTTTTAAGGATGTGCTTATAGACCCCAGCTCCCACGTATATGATCGCCATCATACTGCTGGCCGTCAAGCAAGAATCCTAAGGGCTCTATCAACGCGCAATAGTGACCTGTAAGGTCACCTAAACCAGTACAGGATGATAAAGATAAACCAGATATCATACTATAATCTTGAGTAAGACTGTCCTACCGGTATAGGTCCTCCCTCAATCATTGCAATCACGTGCCTGTGATCCAATAATTGACTCTGAGGACACTATATCCAATAGTGGTTAGCTAAACTCGCGCAATCAGGTAATCACTAGTTGTATTTTTCGTCATTGCATCGTACCTCTACCGTTGTTTTTGACTAACGCTTTTCCTTCTTTAACAGGCATTTCTACCGAAGAAGCCCTCGCTGCTTCTCTCAAGACTTTTGAGGAGGAGGAACGACTCAGAGAATCCTTAGGCCTTGGTATATTTCGGCTCGCTATATTTCTGCTTCCATTCCTTATGAGTAATCTGACCCTCTCTTTGTCTTATCACAGGTACCACGAGGCCTATCCCGCAAGCTGACGTGGAAATTCTCCCCGGGCCAGCTACCGAAGTCCCGATCTCTTCAGGATTGCCGCAAGAGGCCCAACTCAAAAAGCCGATGATGGAAGCCTTGACGGCTCTGGAGGCAACCCTTAATGCGGATGACGACGCCATGCTGAAGGAGGCTTCCAAAAGGTCTGTCATGACGGCCCGGGAGGAAAGGAAGCGCCTGAGGCGCGCGGCGAGGGAGCGTAGCGCTGCTTTGGCTGAGGGAGCAGGTTTAAGCACCGTTACTCCCGCTGCTACTCCTTCAGAGGGGCTTCCGATCTCCTTGTCTACTGCTCACAGACGGGCGGCACGTGCAGCTCGGGAAGCCAACGGTAAATCCACCTCAGGCAATGTGTTTTTGAGGCTTTGTTTTCAAAATTTTAAACTATCATCTCTTATGTATCTTGTCCTGCCGGGCCGAGTCTTACTGAAGGAGTGGCAGCGACCGTCAAGCCTGAGGGGACGGTGGAGGAGGTGGCGGCTGAACCCGAGGTGACGGTAGGCGATGTAGCCAGGGCCGAGCTAGTGGTTGACGAGACAGTCACGACTGCTATGCCCGAGATGGCTACCAATGCCGAGCCCGAGGCGGCGGCGGGTGAGACGGCTACTACGGCCGAGCCTGAGGCAGCAGTGGATGAAATGGCTGCTACGGACGAGCCTATGGCAGCGATGGGCGAGACGGCTGTGACCGCTGAGCCCGAGGTGGTAGAGGGCGAAACGACTGCTATGGCTGAGCCTGAGGTAGCAGTGGATGAAGCGGCTGCGACCATTGAGCCCGAGGTGGTAACGGGCGAAATGGGCATGATCGCTGAGCATGAGATGGCCGCTCTTTCTCAAGAGTCGGGTACCGCTCCGATCATCGCTCTCCCTGCTTACGGTTCCTTGTTATCTCCCGGCGTCGCGAGCGTGATGACGGCTCCTATAGAGTCGGGCGATGGGGCAACGGGAGGTGAGACCGTCCCAATGGAGGAGGGAGACGCCACCATTGCATCAAGTGACGCCCTCGTTAGGGCTCCGGCCGGCGACTCTTCAGGTAAATCTTGGGTCACCGCCCTTCTTTCTTTATTCTGGAATCATTCCTAATAAAGTTTATCTTATTTCTAATGCAGGTGTGGCTAGTGCTGAAATCGAGCTGCTCGAGACATCGCCGCCAGTTACCGCCCTGACGGTGACCACCCCTCTGCCTTCTCTCGCACCGTCGCAAATGCTGGAAGGTATGGATTTGTAACCCATTAGTCTTATCCTTCGGGCGTATAATTCATGTACTGACGTCGAGTTATCGCGTTTTTGTAGGAGTTCTCCTTGACCACCAATACCAGGTGTTGCACCCACACTTCTCCTTCTTGTCCAAGACGAGTCCTCCTGCTGGTGTCGGTGAGTGTTTTCTCTAAACGATGTCATCTTCTTTAACGGGTAGTCACATTATTGCTAATCTCTTCTTTATATTGATTGTAGCCTTAAGAATCGAAGGAGGGGACAAGGCTGTCGTTGCGCCACCAGTACTCCCAGCTCTGCCCCCTGCTGCAGCCGGTATAGTAGACTCTACTTTTTTGCTTGTTTTCTTTATTTCTTGAGCCGACACCTGATTATGATCTATTTTGCAGCAATCACATCGACTCCAACCCCGTTCGAGTCTCGTGTTATAATGCCGGCCAGGCCCTTTTTAAGGCGTCCATCATCCAAAGGTGCCGTGACCAGCCTACGCATGTTAAGCGAGTATATCGAGGAGTTCGATGCAGAGGCTCCCACATCTGCCGTGGATTTTGCCGCAGAAATTAACCCTACACTGGCGACGCTCATGAACTTTCACGGTGAGGGCGTCGTTGAGTCTTGGGTTAATCGTTGCCGGGAGGTCGAGGGTTGCTTGCATGAGCTTGAGCTTAAGCGTCCGGCACCTAAGATTCTGGCCACGAGCACTCAATGGGCGGCATGGATCGAGCAGAGCGCTTCTTACTTCCGCCATCTCGAATAAGAAATGACTTTAAAGAGAAGGGAATGCAAAGAAACTTCAAGCGAGTCTGCTCGACCGCGTGCTGAGGCCGACGCGAACGCTGCCCAGCTGAAAGTTATCTTCGAGGGCCTTCTGCAATGTATCTCTGATGGGTTATCATTGAAGCAGAAGCTCGACGTCGTTGAGCGTGATGCACAAGATCGTGAAGCAGCTCAGCGACTCGTCGAGGAACAACTCTCATCCTACTTGCAGCAGCGAGCCCAGGTCGAAGCAGAGTTTGCCGCAGTAGCTGGTCAGGAAGAGGGGCTGAGGGAAGTGCGCGAGCGGCTAACTGGATTATTAAAAGTCCTTTCCTCTCAATGAAAATTATGTATCATTTGTAATTGTGAATAAAATGTACTTGTTCTTTTATCCTTTAATACGATGTATTTTGTACTCAATCGAATTCATGAATAAAAGATACATGTTCTTTGTAATGTCTTGTGTCATTTCTCTGCTTTCTTCTTTCTTGCTGTGTTGTTTGCCATGTGACTTTAACAAGTGCGGTCTGTAGATAGCATATAGCTGTCAGTCTTAGGCTCTTTGTAGAGTGGCGATGGCTTAGAAAACAGGGTTAGGATTTGTCACCTAAGACTTTTCAACTTTATGAGCCGTGAGGGTCTCATAAAGAATTTTCTCCCTACCGGCCGAGAGGGTCCCGTAGGTGTAATTTCTCCTTAAGAATCGTGAGGATTCCCAAGTGTGTTTTCTCTTGAAAGTCGTAAGGATCTCACAAAAGAATTTTCTTCCTTATGAGTCGTGAGGACCCGCGAGTGATGGACGAAGTTGTCCTTATCCGCATTTCACGGAGTCAGGGGTTGCCCTGGATGCTTCCCACGGGTTCACTGCCGCGTTTGGCGAGGTCCAGGCCCTGCTCTGGACGTTTTCCAGGATACCGTAGTTTAAAGACATCGCAGTTGAGGTTAAGGACATCATAGTCCGTGGATTTAAGGACTCTACAGTCCGTTATTAGTTTTAAGACATCACGGTCAAGGTTAAGGACATCATAGTCCATTAGTTTAAGGACCCCACAGTCCGTTATTAGTTTTAAGACATCACGGTCAAGGTTAAGGACATCATAGTCCATGAGTTTAAGGACCTCACAGTCCAATGTTAGTTTTAAGACATCACGGTCGAGGTTAAGGACATCATAGTCCATGAGTTTAAGGACCTCACAGTCCAATATTAGTTTTAAGACATCACGGTCGGAATTAAGGACATCATAGTCCGTGGATTTAAGGACTCCATAGTCCAATGTTAGTTTTAAGACATCACGGTCGAGGTTAAAGACATCATAGTCCGTGAGTTTAAGGACCTCACAGTCCGCGAAATGTGTGGTTATTGGGACCCGTTATCTCTTTGAAGACGTTGAGGAATTACAACAACAAATATCAAAGGAGTGACAAGATGTTCCCTTCAACCAAGGTAAAATTAATTTGAAATCATTATGGTTGATTGTTAGTTTTAAGACATCACGGTCGAGGTCAAGGACATCATAGTCCGTGAGTTTAAGGACCTCACAGTCCGACGTTAGTTTTAAGACATTGCGGTCAAGGTTAAGGACATCATAGTCCGTGGATTTAAGGACTCCACAGTCCAATGTTTGCTCTGGATGCTTCCCATGGGTTCACTGCCGTGTTTGGCGAGGACCAGGCTCTGCTCTGGATGCTTCACACGGGTCCACTGCCGTGCTCTGCGAGGACCAGGATCCGCTCTGGACGTTTTCCACGGGGTCAGAAGTGACGTTATCCGCGTTACACGTAACCAGGAATTTTGCTCTAGATGCTTCCCACGGGTTCACTGCTGTGTTCGGCGAGGACTAGGCTCCGCTCTGGATGCTTCACATGGGTTCACTGCCGTGCTCTACGAGGACCAGGATCCGCTCTGGACGTTTTCCATAGGGTCAGAAGTGACGTTATCCGCGTTTCACGTAACCAGGTATTTTGCTCTAGATGCTTCCTATGGGTTCACTGCCGTGTTCGGCGAGGACTAGGCTCCACTCTGGATGCTTCACACGGGTTCACTGCCATGCTATGCGAGGACCAGGATCCGCTCTGGACGTTTTCCACGGGGTCAGAAATGACGTTATCTGTGTTCCACGTGACCAGGAATTTTGCTCTAGATACTTCCCATGGGTTCACTGCCGTGTTTGGCGAGGACTAGGATCCGCTCTGGATGCTTCACACGGGTTCACTGCCATGCTCTGTGAGGACCAGGATCCGCTCTGGACGTTTTCCACGGGGTCAGAAGTGACGTTATCCGTGTTCCACGTAACCAGGAATTTTGCTCTATATCCGCATTTCACGGAGTCGAAATTTGACTCTCGGTCATCTGTACACCGCTGAGTCATAGAACTGGGAGTTGCCGTTGTTCCACTTTGCTTGATGTTGTGTCTGCTGCGATGAGACGAATGTTGAGATGATTTCTAGGCTATCTGTGACCAATCGAGATTTGGCTTCTTCTTCTGATGAAACCTGGGGGAGGAGGAGTGTGATTCCTTCTTTGTTTGGGCCCCTGGATCGTATACAGGGATTGATGTGATATCACCAGTAGGGCATAAATTTCATTTTTTATTTTTATTTTATTTCTTTCCGCAATGCTCTATCATTTCAACTTTTATATTGCGAAGGTCGCGATTGCCCCATCATTTCGGCTATTTTTCGCGGTGCCCAATCATTTCGGCTATTTGTTTTATTTTTACTCGCTGCTTTTTATTGCGAGTTGCCCAATCATTTCGGCTATTTTGCATGCATACATTTTTACTTGCTGATTTTGTCGCAAGTTGCCCTATCATTTCGGCTATTTTGTATACATGTATGGCTTGCTGGTTTTTCGCTGCAAGCTTGGAATTAGACACCGATTTCAGCATCAGCACTGCTACAACTGGGATATTTCCAGGAGCGAATCATCATTTGCCTCTGTTGATGTCGAACAAAGGTGGCTTAGTAAACAGGGTTAGGATTCTGTCAACTAAGGCTTTTGACTTCATGAGCCGTAAGGGTCTCACAAAGGTATTTCTCCCTACAAGTCGTGAGGATCTCGTAGGTGTGTTTTCTCCTTAAGAATCGTGAGGATTCCTAAGTGCATATTCTCCTATAAGTCGTAAGGATCTTACAAGAGAGTTTTCCCCTTATAAGTCGAGAGGACTCACAAGGGTTGCTCACTATACGAACATATCCCTAGTCACGGATGGGACTTGGTTAGGGAAATGTTTATTCGCGCCCATGGATTGTATACAAGGGTCAATATTGAGCCGCTTGTAGGGCAGTATCGGAGGTCGTGGGGGTTGCTTAAGAACATGTTCAGGTCTCTGTAACTTAAGACTTTCAAATCTTATGAACCGTGAGGGTCCCATAAGAGAGTTCTCCTTACGAGTCGTGAGGATCTCACAAGTGCAATTTCTCCTTAGGAATCGTGGGGATCCCTAAGTGTGTTTCTCCCTTATGAGTCGTAAGGATCTCACGCGGGTGGTTTCTCCTTACAGAGTCGAGAGGACCCTGCAAGTGTCTTTTAACGAGGTTGCTCCCTTTCGGGTTTTTACAAACACTCGCCGATAGCCCTGCTGTTTTTACTCACGGAGCCCTTTCGGGTTTTCATCCGTGCCTATTTTGCTTATGGTCATACCGTTTTCTTTTCTCTTTTTTTTGTATCAGTTTTGGGATGCTACAATCCACCGTAGTTTCTCGATATCTCGGTCAACAGCTAGTTTTAGGACATAGTGGTCCGTTGTTAGTTTAAGGACGTTTCGGTCCATTGTTAGTTTAAGGACGTTTCGGTCCGTTGTTAGTTTAAGGACATTTCGGACCATCATTAGTTTATGGACGTTTCGGTCCGTTGTTAGTTTAAGGACGTTTCGGTCCGTTGTTAGTTTAAGGACGTTTCGGTCCGTCGTCCGGCTACTACTTATAGAGTTTGGGCTTAGGAAGATAGCGAGCGGACATAGTCGTTGTCATCTATCATTAACCCAGGCCGTGACTCGTCAGGCATAGTACTTCTTCAGGAAGAGACCATTTATTGGCCTGAAAGATCTTTCACCATGCATGTCCATGAGTAGATAGGCTCCACCCTGGTAGACCATGTCTATGATGTACGGGCCTTCATAGTTTGGCTCAAATTTCCCCCGCTTAGCGCGATTAGGGATCATAGGTCTTTTGACCACTAGCACGAGTTCGACTTGGCGGAATGTCCTCGGCCTAGTCAATCTTTCATATGAGCGCGTCATCTTTTCTTTATAAGCTTCCAGATTTTGTTGCGCTATGAGCCGGGTTTCATCAAGGGCGTCGAGCTCCTCGAGCCGAAGGTGAGCATTCTCTTCGTCCGTTAGCTCGTAATGAGCTGCCACTCGTAGAGAGGGTAGCTCTATCTCGAGGGGGAGTACCGCCTCTGTACCGAATACCAATGCGTACGGCGTTGTGTTCGTGGCCGTCTTGAACGTAGTTCGATATGCCCAGAGAGCTTCATGCAGTCTCTCATGCCAGTCCTTCTTACTTCGGGACACCGTCTTCTTCACGATCTTCGTCAAGGTCTTGTTGAAAGCCTCCGCTAGACCGTTGGCTCGGGGATTATAAACTGAGGAGTATCTCCAGTCTATGTTGTGCTGTTGTGCGAAGCGGCTGATCTTGTGGCTTCTGTAGGCCGGCCCGTTATCGGAGATGATCCGTCGCAGAGTTCCAAACCGATAAATAACGTGCGTCTTGAAGAAGTGGAGGATATTCTCCATCTTCACTTCCCTCAGCGGTACTTCTTCTGCCCATTTGGAGAAGTAATCAGTTGTCGCCAAAATGAAACGATGTCCTCTGGACGATGCCGGTTCGATGGGGCCGATTATGTCAGTTCCCCACATTTCGAATGGCCAGCTAGCCACCGTTGGATGTAGTGGATTTGGATGCTGATGGATAAAGTCCCCATGAATCTGGCATGAGTGGCATTGCTTCGAAAACTTGAGGCAGTCCTGGATCATCGTGGGCCAATAATAACCCATCCGTTTGATCTTCAACTTCATCTTTGGCCCGGCTTGGTGAGAACCGCAGAGTCCATCATGAGTTTCTTGGACGACTCTTCTTGCTTCTTCAGGTCCCAAGCATATCAGCCATAAAGAATCAAATGATCTCTTATACAGGGTATCATTGACGAAGGCGAAAGATAGGGCTCACTTCATGAGCTGATGTTTTGAGGACGCATCTTCAGGCGTTCGACAGGATTTGAAGTAGTCTATAAAGACTTCTCTCCAATCCTCAACCGTTTCTTGGTCTTTTACCTGTAGAGCCATTTGCTCGGTCTCTCCCTTTTCCTTGGACGGCCCCGGAGATATTTCTGCCGGTGCAAGAACCCGACGGCTTTGAACAACGATCCTCACGTCATCGAGGTTTTCATCAGCCAGTTCTTTAGCGAGCTTGGCTAATGCATCCGCCTTACTATTTTCCGCATGTGGTATGCTTTCCAAGGTGTAGGAAGGTATTTGGGTCAGCAGTTGTTGTACCCTCTCGCCGTACTTCAACAGTTCTGGTTTGCACGTTTGATAGTCGCCGTTTACTTGACTAACGACCAGTTGGGAATCTCCGTATATGAAGAGGTTTTTAATCCCCATGTCAATGGCGATCTCGAGACCTGCCATCAAAGCTTCGTATTCGGCTTCATTGTTTGTCATCGGCTCTGTTAAGGAGAAGGCGAAGCGCAATATCCCTCCTTGTGGAGTTACGAAGATGAGGCCTACCCCTGATTTGATTATGGGGGTGCTTTGTTTGCGCTTCTTCATGGAAGACACTCCATCAAAGTAGAGTTCCCATCGGGTGCCACTACCGTCGATCGTGTCAAACGCATGTTCGTCTGGCAGTTCGCAATTCAAGGGAGAATCGGCAGGTATCGGATGCTCGGCGAGGAAGTCGGCGATGGCCTGGCCTTTCACTGCCTTGAGGGGACGATAGGTTATCGAGAATTCCATCAAGAGCAGGGCCCACTTAGCGAGTCGCCCTGTTAATATGGTCTTTGACATCAAATATTTGAGAGGATCCACCTTCGATATGAGACGGACTTCATGCGCCAACGCATAGTGCCTTAGCTTCGTTATCGCGAAGATTAATGCCAGGAAGTGTTTTTCGATGGGAGAATAATTGCTTTCTGCCCCCAGTAGAACTCGACTCAAATAGCAGAGCGCTCTCTCTTTCCCTTGGTCGTTCTCCTGTGCCCATAATGCACCTAAAGAACCTTGAAGGGCTGTTGTATACAGAATAAGAGGCTTTCCCTTGACCGGAGCAGCCAGCACTGGCAGGTTCTGCAGGTATTGCTTGATTTCGTCCAGCACGCTTTGGCATTTGCGATCCCAGACGAAAGGGGTTCCCTTTTTCATCAGGTGACTGTAAGGACGGCATGCCAGAAAGATTGGCTATAAATCGCCGGATATACGCGAGCTTCCCTTGGAGAGACCGCAATTGCTTGAGAGTCCTTGGCGGGGGCATCTCCATAATTGCCTTGATCTTTGACGGATCTATCTCGATGCCTCGGTGTCGGACAATGAATTCTAGGAATTTGCCCGAGGAAACTCCGAATGCGCATTTGAGAGGGTTCATCTTCAAGTTGTATTGCCGAAGGCATTGAAATACGATCTTCAGATGCTCAAGATGTTCCTCGTATGATTTGCTTTTCACCACGAGGTCGTCGATATAGCATTCGACGATTTCATGTATGAGGTAATCGAAGATCTTCGTCATGGCCCTCCGATTGGTGGCACCGGCATTCTTTAGACCGAAAGGCATCACCTTGTAGCAGAATATACCCAAACGGGTCCGGAAAGCAGTATGCTTTTGATCCTCGGAATGCTTCTTTATCTGATTATATCCTGATGATCCGTCCATGAAGGAGAAAACCTCGTGAGTGGACGTGTTATCTATCATCGGCTCGGTAACCGATACTGGGAAGTCGTCCTTCGGGCAATCTTTATTAAGATCCCGAAAGTCCACACATATGCACACCGTCCTATTTTTCTTCATCACCGGGACGATATTGGCGATCCAGTCGGGATACTGAACCTCTTGGATGAAGCCAGAGTCGGTCAACTTCTTGACCTCGGCGTTGATGCTCATCTCAAGCTCAAGCCGCATCCTTCGCGGTGCTTGTTTGATTGGCTTGACGTCTGGAGATATGGCCAGTTTGTGAACCGCAATCTCTGGGTCTAGTCCTGGCATCTCAGAATAATTCCATGCGAAGCAATTTTTATGCTGCATGAGCACGTCCTTTAGTGTAGCCACCCTTTCTTCAGACAGCAATTCGCTGACGAACGTCAGCCACGGGTCACTTGTCGTCCCCAAATCAATTTTCTTGAGCTCATCTGCAGTGGTATGTATTCCATCTTCTAACTCTTTCGGTGCCGGTGGAAACTCTGAGATCACCTCGTCATCATTTTTTTCGAAGCACCAGGGGAGGTCATCCATATTCTCGGGCTCTTCTTTTTTTGACAGCGTAATCACGTGACAGGTATGAGCTCGCTTCCAAGACTGATGTGGATCTGGTTCTACCCTCATGGATTTGGGTTCATGCTTTTGCGGCGGGGTTACCCTCCAGCTGCTGGATAGAGTGAACCTGCCTTGCTGATATTGGTCTTCGACCCGGTTCTTGAAGGTGAAGCAGTCTTCATTAGGATGCCCTATTTCCCTATGATAGGAGCAATAGTCTGGGTGAGAGACTCCGCCTGCTTGCTCGGGGTGCTTGGACTCCGGGAGTGTAATCAGTTGATGTCTCATGGCGAGATCAAGTATCTTCTTTGTCTTGTCTTGAGGAAAAGAGTATGCTTGACCCATCATCTTTATAAGAGACGAATCTGGATTACTCTATTCCCGATCGCGTGGCTTCTTGGTCCCGCTTTGTCGCTTTCGAACGCCTTTCCCATTCTTTGGTTTGTTTCTGTCATGCGTTGTGCTTTTTGTACAACGGTATGGGAAGGAGGAGCATCTTCATTTTTCACAGCCTGTTGAAGGAGGTGTTGCATCCTGGCTTTCTCGTAGATGGCCATTTCGCGATTGTGGTCGTCTCGAACCTTTTGACTCGCTTCCCTTATAATCTTGTCCATTTGTTCTTCAAACGAAGGACTGGGCATTTTTACGTCTGGAGCTCTTTCTGATTCAAGGTTATCATTTTCCCAAAATGCATCTCCCTCTTCATCAAAGTCATGTATGACGTAGCAATCGCGGAGTAGCTCCCGTTTCTTGGATTGAACATACCCAAGCCCGGTCATTTCCATTTTCCCGTTGGGCAATTTCTGCTGAGTTCCAGGGACGTTCCAGATCCTGTTATAGAATCGTGCTTGTCGTGCAGTTTGCTTAAGGGGTATACCTTGGCGTCTCAAGAGTCTCCTTAGCCCGTCTATGTAATATTTGGGCAAACGGATGGGCTGGAGCCTGTCGAGTGTGGAATCCACGCCATGCCAGATTTCTTTCTCCACTTTAGATTCCCCTGATAGGTAGAATAGGATTGACTTTTCACCTTCTCGCCTGGGAGGGACATAGAACGTCTGCAGCTCTTCCACACTGTAGGTATCAAGCGCGTCTAGTTCTTTATGATGCTTGGGCGGAACCATGGCAACTTGCAAACTTTTCTCTTCATCAGCGAATGTTTGCATTGAAGGCCGAGCGGAGAATACGGTGTGGACCTCATCTTCCGAATCGCTTCCAAAGATAACCATAGGAGCGGACGGTCCCGGCTTGTTGTACCGGGGTGGCCCTGAATAAACTATCCCTTCCTCTTCCTCGGTATCACTCCGAAGACCAGAATGGTGGTGATAGCTATGTTCTCCAGTTTATGACATCTCTCTGTTTCTTCAAAGTCTGGCAAGAAGTATTTTGCATCTTCGTACTTGCGGACTTCGTTCACGGAGAATGGGTTTAGCTCTCCTGTAATAGTATATTCGAGACCATCCTTGAAATACTTCATACACTGGTGTTGTGTAGAAGGGATGATGGTGTACTCATGTAACCAAGGCCGACCAAGCAAAGCATTGTAGCATGTCTTGGCGTCGATGACGTGAAATTTAATATCTGTGACGAGTAGTCCGAAGCGCAGCGTCAGTATCACAGACCCGAGGGTCCGTGATGACTGGGAATCGAAGCCAGAGATGGTGATTTTATCACGAGCGAGGTGCTGAACGCTCATGCATATTTCCTTCAACACCCTCACGTTAAGAAGGTTGACGAAGGACCCATTATCGACAAGGATTTTTCCTATCTTGATATCGTGACAATATCCGGAGACATATAGGGGACGGTTATGCTCGCACGTCCCAAGGAGGAGATCTTCATCGCCGAAGGTAATATCGGCTGTGTGTACTTCTTCCAGTTCGTCCTTCATCTTTTCTACGGCGAGAAAAGCTTGGAATTGCTCTGGCTTTTGAAGCGCCTTTATCAATGACTCCCTTGCTTCTTTTGATAGTAAAAGAGTGTCGAGAATGCTGAGCTGCGAGGGTAACTTCCTTAAGTGCGCCAGAATGTTGTAATCCACTTTACTTTTCTTTGGCGGGTCCTTGGCGGTCAGCTCTTTCATGACTTGGTCATCTAGGGCGATATCTTCAGAGACCTTCTCTTTTCCCTTATCTTTTCTGTTTGCGGGTCCGAGATTCTTTTCGGGCATTGTACGATTGCGCAGCTGGATATTTTCACAGGTCTTCGATTCTCCCTCCTTTCCCGAGGTGGATTCCTTGAATAGAGGGCCAAGAGTCATCTCTTCATCGGAGTCACTCCCGAACGTGAGGACTTGCGATCCCCCCGCGTTAAACCATGCGACAATTGCTGGTAGTTCCTTTATGCTCTTCGGTCATACTTCTCTGCTCCCGACGAGTTTTGTGTTTCATCCGCTTGAAATGTTGTCGGTGAGCGACATACCCTTGCCACCATCTTTTAACAGCGTTGCACTCTTCGATGGGGTGCGCAATATTCCGATGATATAAGCAGTAGCTAGGATGCATTTCTGCTTCTTCAAGAATGCTTCCTTCGGAGGGTGGTATCTTCATTCCCGTTGATATGGCTTTAGCAAACCTTTTCCTCGTCTTGAACTTGTTTTTGTTCGCGGCAGACGTGCTTTGATCAGGCAGGAGTGTTTCAATTCTTTCATCCAGTCGCCGGCGTTTGGCCTTTTCAAAGATGGCCATCTCATGCTCCCGATCAGCTTTACTTTTCAGTAGAGCTTCGTTTAGGAATGCGTCGATCATTTCGTCTGATAACCCTGGAAGTTCCGGTTCAGGACCTGCCCCCAGTTTCTCGGTGTAAGGAGCTTCTTCATCGTCTATCGACAAGTGAGAGATCACATGACAACTTGCTACGTAATTCTCAGATTCATCCGACGAGTCTCCTCCATCATTTCCGTCTTCAAGGACGTGGCCGAGGAATTCTTGGAGCGTGATCGGATTCCGTACCTTCTGGTTGTACTCTTCCAGCGCGTCGATCTGTTTCTGCAGGTCTGTGCACTTGTCGCCAGGCTTCACGGGCTTCTTGAATTTCTTTTTCTTCTTCGAAGATTTCGACGGCTGGGTGTGAACACTTTGGCTATCACCACCAGTCTTTGGAGTTGGGCGTGGCTTCAGCATCCCCTCGATGATCTCAGGTTCCAACGGATTCTTCCACCTGATCGTCGGGCATGTCTGGAGATCGTTCAGCATTCTTTTAGTTTTGGCCGAAAGAGCCACCTCCCATGGAGCTTCCTCAACAAAAGAGCACGTTGCCCCCGGTATGTCCGTCTTCTTAGGAGTGTGCGGCTGTGGTGGATTTACTTTCCACTTCTCCGACAGCGCAAACTTACCTTGTAGGTACTGATCCTCGATCCATCCCTTAAAGACGAAGCAATCTTCGATCGGATGGCTTACCGTTTGGTAGTAAGGGCAATAATTGGGCTTATTCACTTTGCCGGGTTGCGATGGTCGCCTTGGATTCGGAAGATTGATAAGCCTGTTGCGCATCGCCAGCTCGAACAGCCTCTTCGTTTTATCCCGCGGGAATGAGTAAGGACGCTTCATCTTCTCATTATAATAGCATCGTCTCTCTTCCAATTGATCTGTTATTCTTGGAGCACTGGGCTGTTGTTGGGTATTCGCAACGAAGGTCGCCTTCCCATTACCCTTTTCGTTCCATGGCTCCGGCTTCGGAGGAGACGGTCTATGACCCATCTGTTCTATATGGGCCAGCTTGTCGATGAAGGCCTGGAAAGTGGTCGGCTTGAAGAACATCATAAACTGTGAAATATTGGCATGAGGGTCTAGGGTGCCCATGAACATGCCCATCGCTGGTGCTTCGTCGATGCGTTGTTCGCACTTTGACCACAGATTCCGCCATCGGATTGCGTATTGAACCCACATCTCGCCCGGCTTCACCCTGGCATTGATCAATGCCGTTATTGGGGTGCGTTCACTAGCACTTACGAATCGTTGGGTGAACAACAACTCCATTTCCGCGAAAGTTTTAACGGAATCATTTGGAAGTTCGGAGTACCACTCGAATGCCGTCTCCGATAAGCTGCCGACGAATTGGCGGAGCAAAAGTTTATCGTCGCCACCAGTATTGCCACAAAGAGCCCTGAACTGAGCGACATGTTGATGGGGATTGCCCGTCCCCTTGTACACATGGAATTTAGGGATCGTGTAGCCTGGCGGGTACTTTATCTAATCATACCAGCCTGGATACGGTCGCCCAGTTCTAACAATTTTCCCAGCCGCTTCATTCGCCTGGTGAACTCGTATCTGCTGAGCGATATAATCGTCCAGGGCGGCCTTGGAAATTATCTCCTCCTTGGCTGTTGACAGAGCCGGCAGAGGGCTCTATCATCTTCAATTATCACTGGAGGATCTTCGGCTGGAGGGTCCGGCTGGATCATCATGCCCACCATATCCTGGAATAGAAGGGTCATTTGCTTTATATTGGCCGCTTGTTCCGCAGCCTCCTTGTCCTTCTTTTCGAGCATTCTCCGAAGGAATTCAGCATCAGTCTCGTGTTCGTGACGTTATTCCGATGACGCCTCCGAGCTTTCTTTTGGCCCGGTAAGTGCGGCCATTGCAGTCAGCATCTCTTAAACCTTCTGTTGTTGTTGTTGTTCTTGAGCCCTTGTTATTGATCGGGTGAGCGATCGGTGGCCAGTCGAAGTACGGCTTTCCTCTTTTTCGGAAGCCATGTAAACAGTATGTACCACCATGCCCCCAGACTTAGGGCGTTTGGGCTCGGTGTTTTTGTGGTCTGCCACGTTTACAGGGGCTTTCTCTGGCCTCCTTTTCTTTTGAGTAGTCGACGTGGAGGGGGCCGTTGTAGCGGGCACCCAAGTGGTTGTTGTCTTTTGCGGCTTACCAGGACGGTTTTCTTCCCGTCGGACCTTCAGCTTCTTCTGCCGGCGGGGATAGTCTTGATCAACCACCGACTCTCGGACTTGTCGCCAGATTTTGTAAACTTTAGAAGACAGTCGTTGATGGGACTGTTCCGGCTTCATTTCTATGACGGTCTCCACCGGCGGCGGAGATCTTTTTAGTATGGCGGTAGGCGAATTCCTGCGCACCTTATTCAGCAGCTCAAAGCTGTTCCCGGTTGGAACAGCGGCATTAATTTCTACCGTTGGAGCCGGTGGAGTTAGCCCGGAGGGGGAGTTGCCCCCAGCCTTCCTTACTCGGCGCCAGTGGCGACGTCGAGCATGTCGAGCTGACGGTGTTGGTTCAGCGATGGGGATGGCTTTGTCTTGCCCTCTGTTCAGGTGAAGGGCTGTTGCTGGCGTCAGCCTCTTGAAGACTGATGTCCGTTGAGAAGCCGTATCCAACCGGTCAAAAACAGACTTCTAAGCAGGAGCGGGAGTGGGAGAAGTCGGTCTTGTAAAGACCGACCCTTTGGCAGGAGAAGCCGCCTTAACGACTTCAGGAGCAGGGATGGCTATCTTCTTTGGGATGGCCACTTCAGGTATCATGGGCTTCTTGGCAGGCCCATCGGAGTTCAGGCTCAGTCTGGCGAAGACCGAGGAGTTAGAGCTGGACGACCCGCTGAGAGGGGCCGTGGTAGCAGCAAGCCGATCGAAGACCAACTTCTTGGGAGCTTCCGGTGCTGGCATAGGAGCGTTGAAGCTCGTTGGCGGGAGCATGGTCCCGAAAAACAGTCCAGTAGTAGCCTGGGTGACCTGTTCTATTGGCATCATGAACAGGGACGCCGCTTGAGGTCCATGAGCTACACCTCTAAGTGAGGCAGAGCGTAGGTTGCAGTTGCAGTTGGAAAATCTTACACAAGTGGACGCCGTTGATTCTTTGCTTTCTGCAGCAAGCAAAACGCCAAATCTTAGTACCTTAAAACCCAAGGGCAGCAAACCGCGATTGGTTCGCGAACACGACACACGAAGTGTGGAGTGGAAAGAGGAAAAGGTCCCACCGGGCGTGCCAGAATCTGTTCCCCTCCGAATAACAGAGACATGACCGCGCAGGTGCGTCTTGCCTGAAATTCAGGGCAGATGCTAATTGGTGGTATCCGTCCACCTCTCCGAAGATGCCAAGTTGATTTATGGCACCATGTATTGAAGGTTTAAACGGATGCGGCCGATGTAGCAGACTTCGTCAGATTCCCCCTCGTTTGAGGGGGTTTTGATTATGGGGACGCTCTTCCTTGCAGGCGCAAGCCCCTGCAGTTAATTACGCTACCGCATCGCGGTAACAACTTTCTCCTTCTCCATATGGTCACTTCGTGTCGTGGGTGTTTGTTTTGTGTTCGGTTGCCCGTGGATTGTATACGGAGACTAAGTTATGCTGTCGCTCGTAGGACGTTGATTAGTCCAAATCCGTATCTTTCTTAGATTTGGGTTTGGGGGGTTTTGGGTTTAAGGATACGTTGGCCTCATTTGAGACTAAGTTCGACTTAAACGTTTGTTAAGGATATGTTGGTCTAATTTTAGACTAAGATCGACTTAACGTGATCGTTTAGATCCGACAAGAGAGCAATTGGGCTCTATTGTTTAGTCTATTGAAAACACTTTTTAATATCAGTTGGGTAATTCAACAAGATTCCCAATATAATGATTGAATACTCGTCGTGAACTTTAGCAGATTGTCGCACCCCCCAGAAAGGGTTCAGGATCATAAAACGAGAGCAAAACAAGGATGGAATAAGAACTGGCTTTGATATTATTTGAAAATGTTTGATTACAGAAGCAAAGAGTAGAAAATTACAAAGTCTGAACTCTCTCTCTCTAAAACCTCTGCCTAGTTACATGAATGAGTTGTGTTTATGTAGACTTGAATGTTCCTCTTGAATGCTCTTTGGATCAGCACGAATCTTTTAGTGTTGTCTTGTCTTTCTTTTTTTTTGAATAGCTGAGTGGTTGGCTGTCTTCAATTATTTGAGTGCCCGTCTTGTCTTTATGGAAAGCATCTTTTGACTTTTGAGCTGGCATCTTTTGAGTAGACCTCTTTCGTCTTCTTTTGAGCTGGCATCTTTGAATAGGAATCTTTACTTTTGAGCTGGCATCTTTTGAGTAGACCTCTTTCGTCTTCTTTTGAGCTGGCATCTTTGAGTAGGAATCTTTACTTTTGAGCTGGCATCTTTTGAGTAGACATCTTTCGTCTTCTTTTGAGCTGGCATCTTTGAGTAGGAATCTTTAGTAATCGAATTTTTGGCAAATCCGCAGCCATTAACGGATTTAATATGCCTTTACCAACCACCGTTTGAGATTGGGCTAGCATGTAGATTTGAACCGTTCTACATATGACGTTGTTGTGGAGAATTACTTCTCTAGTAAATTGGCTGTTTGAGAGCCATACTCCTTTGGGTTAGGAGCAAACCTTTTTAAAACGGATTTGATAAGTCTTTACCGGTAGCCGTTTGCTCCGGACTAGCTGTAGTTACCATTCACTACAGAGAACACTAGAAAGATAAGATAAGATATATACATTTTTTTTTTTTATAATTCAAAAGGGTCTTGAGCACAAGGCCCTCCCATAGGATCAGTGGAGGATCCTTCTGAGGAATGCTTGGAGTTTGATTTTGAGCTTCTCATTTGTTTCTGCATTTTTTTGAATTTTTGGAACTCCAGAAATTGCTTCATATCATCATCTTCTGAATCTGAGGAGTTGAAATTTATGACTGCTTTTGCCTTCTTTTGAGTCTTTACTTCTTTTGCAGGAGTTTTTGGTTCAGGCTTTGCTGGTTCTTTTGGAATTTGCTGAATTTCTTGTTGAAGTTTCTTTCCCATTTGAATGTAATGCACCACTGCCTTCTTATTGCAGTAATCTTGAGTGTAACGGGTCCACCATTTGACCTTGAATTCTCTACCCAGACTGAGAGTGTAGTCACTGTTGTAGTGTCTAAATAATGTAAATGTCCAACAAAATATCTATGGGACTTTGAAAGATTTGTGGAATAGGAGGGCTTTTTTAAAATGTTCACCTCCCGTTCTTTGGACCCAAGTTTGGAAGGCCTTTAGAACAACTGGCGGAAGTATCTCTGGAATGGGGCCAAAACGTAGCCACCATTCATAGAACCAGATAGGAATAGTGTCAGCACAATTTGAGTGGAAGGTAAGGAACCATGAATGATTGAATGGCCAATAGAATAAGGTTCGAAACCAAGCCATTTGATAGTCTTGGTATGTATAACCTTTGGGAATGTAAGTAATTGAGAAGTCTTTTGTAGTCCAAATGCTGGACCATTCAGTTGGTGGAATAACCTTTTTTATGACACATTTTGAATAAGAAATCAGTGAAGGGGTTTTTCTATCAGGAGTATGAGTGATTTCAGCTGACCCAGAGTCAACTAAGATCAACTCATAGAATTGTTGAGTTTTGAGGGGATCATCCAGCCAATAGGAGTTTGGCGGGAATATTTGATGAGTGTAGATTTGAAGTGTGTTGTAGTTGGGAGATTCTTTGAAGGTGGTCAAGCAAATGTGTTGAACACCAGATTTTGTGAAATATGGGCTGTCTTGATCTTTGGGAGAAGTTTGAGTTTGTGGAGTTGGATTTTGAGGTTTCTTGCTTTCCACTACTGATGAGTAAGTCAGAGCAGGGAAATCTTGGAGAATTTGGAATTTGTTCGTTGATGAAGTTGCTGTTGTCAATTTTTTCATCTCATAGTCCTTTGAAGTGCGAAATTTTGAATTGGGGATCACCCATTTTTTCCTGTAAGAAATTCCCTAGTCAAAAAGTCTGGTAATGAATTGTCAGTACCTTTTAAATATTGAATATCAAAATCAAAGACAGAAAGTAAAGCTTGCCATCTAGCGAATACTTGTTTTGAAACTAGATTTTTTACATCCTTTTCTAAAATGAATTTTGCAGATTGACAATCTATTCTAAGGAGAAACTTTTTATTAAAAAGATCATCTTGAAATTTTAAAATACAATTAACAATTGAAAGCATTTCCTTTTTAATAGTATAGTAATTTTTTTGAGGCCCTAACCAGACACCAGAGTGATATCTGACTAGATCTTCTTTTGAAGAGTTTGGTAGCCGTTGTTTTAAAATACCACCGTAACCAATATTTGAAGCATCAGTCTCAACAATCATGAAAGCATCAGGATGAGGAATATTAATGCAAGATAAAGAATGAATAGTTCTTTTGATTTGTTTAACAATATCAGTATGAATCGAAGTCCAAGGTGGAGGATTTGTTTGAAGTCGTTGAAATAAAGGTGCACAAATTTGTCTCATCTTTGGAATAGAATCAGAAATATAATTTAAACAACCTAAAAATCTTTGGAGTTGAGTTTTGTCTTTAATTTCATCAGGAAATTTATCAGCAAAATCAATACTTCGATTTATAGGGATAATAGTACCTTGATTTATGAAATGTCCAAGAAAACGAATATTGTTTTGAAATAATTTCATTTTTGTGGCTGAAAGAACTAAGCCATTTTTCTTTATAGTATATAAGAAAGTTTTCAAATGTTTAAAATGTTGATCAATGTTTTCAGAGAAAACTAATACATCATCAATATAAACAATCATAAACTTTGAATATGGATTCAGAATGTCATTCATTATTCTTTGGAATTCTGAAGGGGCGTTTTTGAGTCCAAAAGGCATTACATTCCATTCGTAATGGCCAAAGGGTACAGTAAAGGCGGTCTTGTATCTGTCTTTTTCAGCAACTTGAATTTGCCAAAAGCCGGATTTCATGTCAAACTTTGAAAAGATTTTTGCAATACTTAATCGTTTAAATAAATCTCTTTTATTTGGAATAGGGTAACGAATCCATTGGAGAACCTTGTTGAGAGGTTTATAATTAATAACAAGCATAGGGACACCACGTTCCTTTTCTGCTTGATTCATGACATAGAATGCTGCACAGCTTCAAGGTGATTTGGATGGCCGTATTAGTTCTTTATCTAGAAGAGTTTGAATTTCTTTTTTACAAACTTCGAATAGATCATGATTCATTTGAATGGGTCTTGCCTTTGTAGGAATATTTCTTTCTGAAAATTCCTTTTCATATGGTAATTCAACGATGTGCTTTTTTCTTTCCCAAAAAGCATTAGGAAGATCTGCACAGACTTCTCTTTTGAATAGATCTTCTAACTGTTGAATTTCTTGTTTTGTGCTGGGTAATTGTAAGTGTTCTTCAATTTGAGCATAAGACAAATCTTCTTTGAGAAAATTTATCTTATTCTGCTTTCTTTGAATAAGGTTGATATGTTGATAAATGGAGTTATTTTGTAAAGCATTTAACTCCTTTTGTCGAACAGGAATCAAGAATCTGAAATGTATAGTATTACCCATAATGTTAGTGCTGATACCTTTGTTATCAACAACAAAAGGATAAATTTGAGTAAGGAATGGAGTGCCTAAAATAATATCAGTGTTGAGATTTTCTACTACAATAAACTGATATTTAAAGAAGCAGTTTTGATTACATATCTCAGTTTTTGTCAACTTTCCTTTGATTCGAAGAGGAGAGTTATTGGCTGCTATAAGAACTTCATTAGTAAAACTATAATATTTTGTTGGTATTAGACCATCTCTGATGCAGCTTTGATCTGCACCACTGTCTAACATTGCAACAAAAGTTTGTTTGAAGTTTCCTATAGAAATAGTTAGATGAACTAACCATTTCTGGAATTGGAATCTCTCAATCGTAGAAATGAATTGAGAAGTAGAAGGTTGAGTAGAAGTAATATTTATTTCTTGTGGAGGAATAAATGCTTCTTCATTTTCTTTTTCTTCTAGATAAGTTTCTTTTCCTTTGGAAAGTCTAGATTGAATAATTGCAATATGAGCTTCTAAAGAGAGATTTTTCATTTCTATATTGTTAGTAGCCTGTCTTAAAGACTTGACTTCTTCCTTTAGAATATGAATCTCTGTTTGCAATTCTCTGGTAGAGATGGACTTAATACCAGAGGTTTGATTCATAGGATATTTTTCAAAAACTTTTGATATACTGAAAGGTTGAATGATATTAAACTTCTCATCTTCTTGCAGAAATAAAGACTTTAATCTTTCAAAAAGTTCCTTTTGTTTGATAGGGTCAGGTAATTGTTGAATCATATCAAAGATAAATTCTTTTGTATCAGAATTTATCTTCTTATTATCAGTAGAAAACTTAATCATATTAATCTGTTTACAGTGACAGTCATCCTGACTTTCACTAGAGGAATCATAATTGCCATTATCATCGTCAGTAATATAATTGATCTCAGAATAGATTTGCAATCTATACTTTAATTTGTTTCTGATATTTTCTTTAATATCAGAAATGCCATCAATGATTTCATTTATCTTTCCTTTTCCTTTGCTTCGACATTTGCTTGCAATATGGCCTTTCTCGCCACATTTAAAGCACTTGAAATCACTTGAATTCTTTTTTCTATTAAATCTCCTGAATTTCTTTGGGGAAAAAGAATCATCTTTATATTCCTTTTTCTTAGAATATCTTTTTTGTGAAAAAGATTTTTGAAGGAATTTTTTCTTTCTTTCAGTGGAAGGAGCACTGATTCCAGTAATTCCAAAAGCTTGACAGAAAGATCCCATTTCTTTTCTCTTACTGCCATATTTAGCTTGGAATTTAAGCTCTTGACAAGCTGCAAGGGCTTCTTTTTTGACAAAAGCAAAAAGTTGACCAAAGGTCATTGAAGAGAAATCAATTTGTTCTGTTCCCATCTCTTTTTGTAAATTAATCATAATTCTTTGGGAAAACAGAGTTGGTAAACCGGTAATGAATTTTTCTTTCCAGAATGGTGCAGTACTGTCTGTTCGTTTAAGAACATGAGTCAAAAACATGTCTTTGTACCACCTAAAGTCACTAAGTGTTGGACACCTAATGTTAGTAAGGAATATCTTTGAAGAAGCTAATTCTTCCTGAGGATTTCCCACAAAGTGCATAGCTATGGTAACTATAAGGAAATCACTTGAATCGTTTTGGGTAGTAATTTCTCCTTGGGCATTTTCTACGTCTATAGTATGCTCAAGAATTGCTGTTTTGTCTTGCAAGGTCAAAGCATTGTCCCACCAATACTTTAACTGTCCAGTAAAACCAGTTATGAATAAACTCGAAATATCTTGTTCAGAACATCTTTTCATTTTGTATGCCAATTTGGCCATACCCATTTCTTGTAATGTGTTGAGTATTTCATACTCACTTTTTCCATCAATATTCCATTCATAAATGGAATTTCCAACATAATCTTTCGTATGGAATTTTGCTCTTTCTTCATACATAATGTCAGGAGGAGTAGGTCGTGGATAGTAGTCTTTAGTTCTACTACTGTTCCAATTTTTACGAGGTCTATTGAAATTTGGTTTCCTTTCTCTTCCAATTTTATTAATATCCTGATTAGAGTTATTCTGTAAGATGTTATTTTCAACATCATTGATTTGTTGAACGACAGAGTTGTCAGATGAATCAGAAGATAATGAGGAATCTGAATCTGATTCTTTCTTATCTCCTATAGTATCAATATTGTTGATTTTTGAAGGACCAGGAAGGTTCCTGTTAATTGAATCAAGTGTTTGATTTAATTTAGATAATAATGAATCGTTTTCAAACGTGAGATTATTTTCTAAAGCCCTAGGAATACTTCTTGGTTGAAAATGTGGTAAAGAAGTACTGTGAGGGAACGTTGAACTTGTTGGTTTTGAAATAGCTTTAATGTCAGTAGATAAGGAATCTATTTGTGTTGAAATCGTGTGCAAAACTTGATTGGAGTAGTTATTCTGGTGATATAATTTCTTGATATCATCCAAATTAACTTGATCATTTCCTCTAGGGTCAATACTTTCACGACCCTTTTTGAAAGGTGTAGCTATGACTTCTCCTTCTTTGGAATGGAGCTTCAAAGTCTGTAAAGGAGGAGTGATAGCAGTAATAATAGTGCAATCTTGAAGTTGCCATTTCTTGTACAAACTTGTTTGTACATTAATAGCAGATTTTTTAAATGGTTCAGAAATTTCATTTTTTGTAAAATAAAATTCTAACCAGTTTTCAAAATGAAAGGGAGCATGATATTTTTGAATATCTTTTATCCATTGAAGTCGAATCTTAGCTTGACAGTATGCATCAAGCTTAGAATACCATATGTAGTATTCTGATTCTTCCTTGAAATCGTTTTCTAGTTCTTCGATGTCAATTTTAACACCAAGTTTAGTAATAACATTAATACCGTGGAATTCTCCATGCATCTGACTGGAATTAGGAGAATTATTAGGAGAAAAATTGAGTTCATTTGAAATGTTAGTTATAGGTGTTTGATTGTGAATCCTTATTGAAGGATCTTCTTGGGTAGAAGGAGTTTCTACTATGAAAGATCTAGATTCTCTAAACGAATTTCTAGGAATCTGCTTCGTCGGACCAGTTTAGAATAGATAGAGTAGGGTCTGATGGATCTCCTATTTTCATTGAGTGAGTTGAAACGAACCAGGACTGTACCATCTTGTTCTTCAACTATCTCTTGAATTTCTGTTCTCTCGAGATTTCTTGGTCTCTGAGGAACATCTATTTGAAATGCTTCTGGAATGGTAATTTCATTCCATTTCAGGCGTTTAGGAACAAAGGTGTTTGAATAGTCAACATCAATTTGTAATAGTATTGTTTCAGCATTAAAGTTATTAACTAATTTGCATTTGGGATTAATAGCAGAACTCATTAATCTAAAGTAAATGCGATAAATAATTACAAATTGTTCGGCAAGTTTTTCAAATTCGTCTCCTTGCAGATGAACATCAAGAATTAAGGAATTCATAATTAAAGGATCAGTTAATGAAACGGGAAAATTAGGAATACAATTAAAATAAATAGGACCATTACAAATATTAGTTTGAATCATACTTAAAATTGACGATTTGTATTTTCGTAGACGTTTATCACGTAAAGCCATGTAAACAGGAATATCTATGCCGATATGAGCAAGTGGTTTGACTGCTACTTGAATCATACCAAAATGAATATAACGAAATCCTTTTTCTAAATATTTTCGTAAAGAAATATGAGATAAAAGAGGAATTGATTGAAATTTATTTTGAATGTTTAAGGTCTCTTCATGAATTTTTACGCTAAAAGCGCTTTTGAAATCAAAAGTACCAATTTTATAAATATTTTCAATATTTTCATTAGGAAGAGTCCAGTTTGAAAAGTCCTCATTAATCATCTCTTCTTTGCTTTGTATTATGTGTCCTGAATTACTTCCAGAACCAGAGAAAAATTTTCTAATAAAACCAGCCATCATTAATAGCAATTTTATGAACTAGACATAGATCATACCTTGATCGGGAACAACGGGAACACTCCATCGGGAACACCACGCTCTCTATCGGGCTTACCAACGGGTTCACGAGCTTACCAACGTCTTACCAACGCTCAGTATACTTACTATGAATAGGTCACTCGTTGCTCTCAACAAAGAGCGGATTTACTAGAACACTTGGCGGATTTATTAGAAAAATTTTCTCTGGTTCTGGAAGTAATTCAGGACACATAATACAAAGCAAAGAAGAGATGATTAATGAGGACTTTTCAAACTGGACTCTTCCTAATGAAAATATTGAAAATATTTATAAAATTGGTACTTTTGATTTCAAAAGCGCTTTTAGCGTAAAAATTCATGAAGAGACCTTAAACATTCAAAATAAATTTCAATCATCGAACATCGAATAATTCCAAGAGACATCCCTCACTACAAAAAAATAGATTCCTTATCTACTGACATTAAAGCTATTTCAAAACCAACAAGTTCAACGTTCCCTCACAGTACTTCTTTACCATATTTTCAACCAAGAAGTATTCCTAGGGCTTTAGAAAATAAGCTCACGTTTGAAAACGATTCATTATTATCTAAATTAAATCAAACACTTGATTCAATTAACAGGAACCTTCCTGGTCCATCAAAAATCAACAATATTGATACTATAGGAGATAAGGAAGAATCAGATTCAGATTCCTCATTATCTTCTGATTCATCTGACAACTCTGTCGTTCAACAAATCAATGATGTTGAAAATAACATCTTACAGAATAACTCTAATCAGGATATTAATAAAATTGGAAGAGAAAGGAAACCAAATTTCAATAGACCTCGTAAAAATTGGAATAGTAGTAGAACTAAAGACTACTATCCACGACCTACTCCTCCTGACATTATGTATGAAGAAAGAGCAAAATTCCATACGAAAGATTATGATGGAATTTCCATTTATGAATGGAATATTGATGGAAAAAGTGAGTATGAAATACTCAACACATTACAAGAAATGGGTATGGCCAAATTGGCATACAAAATGAAAAGATGTTCTGAACAAGATATTGCGAGTTTATTCATAACTGGTTTTACTGGACAGTTAAAGTATTGGTGGGACAATGCTTTGACCTTGCAAGACAAAACAGCAATTCTTGAGCATACTATAGACGTAGAAAATGCCCAAGGAGAAATTACTACCCAAAACGATTCAAGTGATTTCCTTATAGTTACCATAGCTATGCACTTTGTGGGAAATCCTCAGGAAGAATTAGCTTCTTCAAAGATATTCTTTACTAACATTAGGTGTCCAACACTTAGTGACTTTAGGTGGTACAAAGACATGTTTTTGACTCATGTTCTTAAACGAACAGACAGTACTGCACCATTCTGGAAAGAAAAATTCATTACTGGTTTATCAACTCTGTTTTCCCAAAGAATTATGATTAATTTACAAAAAGAGATGGGAACAGAACAAATTGATTTCTCTTCAATGACCTTTGGTCAACTTTTTGCTTTTGTCAAAAAAGAAGCCCTTGCAGCTTGTCAAGAGCTTAAATTCCAAGCTAAATATGGCAGTAAGAGAAAAGAAATGGGATCTTTCTGTCAAGCTTTTGGAATTACTGGAATCAGTGCTCCTTCCACTGAAAGAAAGAAAAAATTCCTTCAAAAATCTTTTTCACAAAAAAGATATTCTAAGAAAAAGGAATATAAAGATGATTCCTTTTCCCCAAAGAAATTCAGGAGATTTAATAGAAAAAAGAATTCAAGTGATTTCAAGGGCTTTAAATGAGGCGAGAAAGGCCATATTGCAAGCAAATGTCGAAGCAAAGGAAAAGGAAAGATAAATGAAATCATTGATGGCATTTCTGATATTGAAGAAAATATCAGAAACAAATTAAAGGATAGATTGCAAATCTATTCTGAGATCAATTATATTACTGACGATGATAATGGCAATTATGATTCCTCTAGTGAAAGTCAGGATGACTGTCACTGTAAACAGATTAATATGATTAAGTCTTCTACTGATAATAAGAAGATAAATTCTGATACAAAAGAATTTATCTTTGATATGATTCAACAATTACCTGACCCTATCAAACAAAAGGAACTTTTTGAAAGATTAAAGTCTTTAATTCTGCAAGAAGATGAGAAGTTTAATATCATTCAACCTTTCAGTATATCAAAAGTTTTTGAAAAATATCCTATGAATCAAACCTCTGGTATTAAGTCCATCTCTACCAGAGAATTGCAAACAGAGATTCATATTCTAAAAGAAGAAGTCAAGTCTTTAAGACAGGCTACTAACAATATAGAAATGAAAAATCTCTCTTTAGAAGCTCATATTGCAATTATTCAATCTAGACTTTCCAAAGGAAAAGAAACTTATCTAGAAGAAGAAGAAAATGAAGAAGCATTTATTCCTCCACAGGAAATAAATATTACTTCTACTCAACCTTCTACTTCTCAATTCATTTCTACGATTGAGAGATTCCAATTCCAGAAATGGTTAGTTCATCTAACTATTTCTGTAGGAAACTTCAAACAAACTTTTGTTGCAATGTTAGACAGTGGTGCAGATCAAAGCTGCATCAGAGATGGTCTAATACCAACAAAATATTATAGTTTTACTAATGAAGTTCTTATAGCAGCCAACAACTCTCCTCTTCGAATCAAAAGAAAGTTGACAAAAACTGAGATATGTAATCAAAACTGCTGCTTTAAACATCAGTTTATTGTAGTAAAAAATCTCAACACTGATATTATTTTAGGCACTCCATTCCTTACTTAAATTTACCCTTTTGTTGTTGATAACAAAGGTATCAGCACTAACATTATGGGTAATACTATACATTTCAGATTCTTGATTCCTGTTCGACAAAAAGAGTTAAATGCTTTACAAAATAACTCCATTTATCAACATATCAACCTTATTCAAAAGAAGCAGAATAAGATAAATTTTCTCAAAGAAGATTTGTCTTATGCTCAAATTGAAGAACACTTACAATTACCCAGCACAGAACAAGAAATTCAACAGTTAGAAGATCTATTCAAAAGAGAAGTCTGTGCAGATCTTCCTAATGCTTTTTGGGAAAGAAAAAAGCACATCGTTGAATTACCATATGAAAAGGAATTTTCAGAAAGAAATATTCCTACAAAGGCAAGACCCATTCAAATGAATCATGATCTATTAGAAGTTTGTAAAAAAGAAATTCAAACTCTTCTAGATAAAGAACTAATACGGCCATCCAAATCACCTTGGAGCTGTGCAGCATTCTATGTCATGAATCAAGCAGAAAAGGAACGTGGTGTCCCTATGCTTGTTATTAATTATAAACCTCTCAACAAGGTTCTCCAATGGATTCGTTACCCTATTCCAAATAAAAGAGATTTATTAAAACGATTAAATATTGCAAAAATCTTTTCAAAGTTTGACATGAAATCCGGCTTTTGGCAAATTCAAGTTGCTGAAAAAGACAGATACAAGACCGCCTTTATTGTACCCTTTGGCCATTACGAATGGAATGTAATGCCTTTTGGACTCAAAAACGCCCCTTCAGAATTCCAAAGAATAATGAATGACATTCTGAATCCATATTCAAAGTTTATGATTGTTTATATTGATGATGTATTAGTTTTCTCTGAAAACATTGATCAACATTTTAAACATTTGAAAACTTTCTTATATACTATAAAGAAAAATGGCTTAGTTCTTTCAGCCACAAAAATGAAATTATTTCAAAACAATATTCGTTTTCTTGGACATTTCATAAATCAAGGTACTATTATCCCTATAAATCGAAGTATTGATTTTGCTGATAAATTTCCTGATGAAATTAAAGACAAAACTCAACTCCAAAGATTTTTAGGTTGTTTAAATTATATTTCTGATTTTATTCCAAAGATGAGATAAATTTGTGCACCTTTATTTCAACGACTTCAAACAAATCCTCCACCTTGGACTTCGATTCATACTGATATTGTTAAACAAATCAAAAGAACTATTCATTCTTTATCTTGCATTAATATTCCTCATCCTGATGCTTTCATGATTGTTGAGACTGATGCTTCAAATATTGGTTACGGTGGTATTTTAAAACAACGGCTACCAAACTCTTCAAAAGAAGATCTAGTCAGATATCACTCTGGTGTCTGGTTAGGGCCTCAAAAAAATTACTATACTATTAAAAAGGAAATGCTTTCAATTGTTAATTGTATTTTAAAATTTCAAGATGATCTTTTTAATAAAAAGTTTCTCCTTAGAATAGATTGTCAATCTGCAAAATTCATTTTAGAAAAGGATGTAAAAAATCTAGTTTCAAAACAAATATTCGCTAGATGGCAAGCTTTACTTTCTGTCTTTGATTTTGATATTCAATATTTAAAAGGTACTGACAATTCATTACCAGACTTTTTGACTAAGGAATTTCTTACAGGAAAAAATGGGTGATCCCCAATTCAAAAATTCGCACTTCAAAGGACTATGAGATGAAAAAATTGACAACAGCAACTTCATCAACGAACAAATTCCAAATTCTCCAAGATTTCTCTGCTCTGACTTACTCATCAGTAGTGGAAAGCAAGAAACCTCAAAATCCAACTCCACAAACTCAAACTTCTCCCAAAGATCAAGACAGCCCATATTTCACAAAATCTGGTGTTCAACACATTTGCTTGACCACCTTCAAAGAATCTCCCAACTACAACACACTTCAAATCTACACTCATCAAATATTCCCGCCAAACTCCTATTGGCTGGATGATCCCCTCAAAACTCAACAATTCTATGAGTTGATCTTAGTTGACTCTGGGTCAGCTGAAATCACTCATACTCCTGATAGAAAAACCCCTTCACTGATTTCTTATTCAAAATGTGTCATAAAAAAGGTTATTCCACCAACTGAATGGTCCAGCATTTGGACTACAAAAGACTTCTCAATTACTTACATTCCCAAAGGTTATACATACCAAGACTATCAAATGGCTTGGTTTCGAACCTTATTCTATAGGCCATTCAATCATTCATGGTTCCTTACCTTCCACTCAAATTGTGCTGACACTATTCCTATCTGGTTCTATGAATGGTGGCAACGTTTTGGCCCCGTTCCAGAGATACTTCCGCCAGTTGTTCTAAAGGCCTTCCAAACTTGGGTCCAAAGAACGGGAGGTGAACATTTCAAAAAAGCCCTCCTATTCCACAATCTTTTAAAGTCCCATGGATATTTTGTTGGACATTTACATTATTTAGACACTACAACAGTGACTACCCTCTCAGTCTGGGTAGAGAATTCAAGGTCAAATGGTGGACCCGTTACACTCAAGATTACTGCAATAAGAAGGCAGTGGTGCATTACATTCAAACGGGAAAGAAACTTCAACAAGAAATTCAGCAAATTCCAAAAGAACCAGCAAAGCCTGAACCAAAAACTCCTGCAAAAGAAGTAAAGACTCAAAAGAAGGCAAAAGCAGTCATAAATTTCAACTCCTCAGATTCAGAAGATGATGATATGAAGCAATTTCTGGAGTTCCAAAAATTAAAAAAAATGCAGAAACAAATGAGAAGCTCAAAATCAAACTCCAAGCATTCCTCAGAAGGATCCTCCACTGATCCTATGGGAGGGCCTTGTGCTCAAGACCCTTTTGAATTATAAAAAAAAAAATGTATATATCTTATCTTATCTTTCTAGTGTTCTCTGTAGTGAATGGTAACTACAGCTAGTCCGGAGCAAACGGCTACCGGTAAAGACTTATCAAATCCGTTTTAAAAAGGTTTGCTCCTAACCCAAAGGAGTATGGCTCTCAAACAGCCAATTTACTGGAGAAGTAATTCTCCACAACAACGTCATATGTAGAACGGTTCAAATCTACATGCTAGCCCAATCTCAAACGGTGGTTGGTAAAGGCATATTAATAATTCTGACAGTGACCTATTATGGTACCCCGTGGCAAGAAAGGTGGCTCTTTCTGGTATCAGAGCCAAGTGTACTAGTAAATCCGCTCTTTGTTGAAAGCAACGAGTGACCTATTGGTTTACCAACTCTGTTTTCCCAAATAATTATGATTAATTTACAAAAAGAGATGGGAACAGAACAAATTGATTTCTCTTCAATGACCTTTGGTCAACTTTTTGCTTTTGTCAAAAAAGAAGCCCTTGCAGCTTGTCAAGAGCTTAAATTCCTTCAAAAATGTCCTTGAACCCGTTGGTAAGTATCCTGAGCATTGGTAAGACGTTGGTAAGCTCGTGAACCCGTTGGTAAGCCCGATAGAGAGCGTGGTGTGCCCGGTGGAGTGTTCTCGTTGTTCCCGATCAAGGTATGATCTATGTCTAGTTCATAAAATTGCTATTAATGATGGCTGGTTTTATTAGAAAAATTTTCTCTGGTTCTGGAAGTATTTCAGGACACATAATACAAATCAAAGAAGAGATGATTAATGAGGACTTTTCAAACTGGACTCTTCCTAATGAAAATATTGAAAATATTTATAAAATTGGTACTTTTGATTTCAAAAGCGCTTTTAGCGTAAAAATTCATGAAGAGACCTTAAACATTCAAAATAAATTTCAATCAATTCCTCTTTTATCTCATATTTCTTTAAGAAAATATTTAGAAAGAGGATTTCGTTATATTCATTTTGGTATGATTCAAGTAGCAGTCAAACCACTTGCTCATATCGGCATAGATATTCCTGTTTACATGGCTTTATGTGATAAACGTCTACGAAAATACAAATCGTCAATTTTAAGTATGATTCAAACTAATATTTGTAATGGTCCTATTTATTTTAATTGTATTCCTAATTTTCCCGTTTCATTAACTGGTCCTTTAATTATGAATTCCTTAATTCTTGATGTTCATCTGCAAGGAGACGAATTTGAAAAACTTGCCGAACAATTTGTAATTATTTATCGCATTTACTTTAGATTAATGAGTTCTGCTATTAATCCCAAATGCAAATTAGTTAATAACTTTAATGATGAAACAATACTATTACAAATTGATGCTGACTATTCAAACACCTTTGTTCCTAAACGCCTGAAATGGAATGAAATTACCTTTCCAGAAGCATTTCAAATAGATGTTCCTCAGAGACCAAGAAATCTCGAGAGAACAGAAATTCAAGAGATAGTTGAAGAATAAGATGGTACAGTCCTGGTTCGTTTCAACTCACTCAATGAAAATAGGAGATCCATCAGACCCTACTCTATTCCTAGAAATTCGTTTAGAGAATCTAGATCTTTCATAGTTGAAACTTCTTCTACTCAAGAAGATCCTTCAATAAGGATTCACAATCAAACACCTATACCTAACATTTCAAATGAACTCAATTTTTCTCCTAATAATTCTCCTAATTCCAGTCAGATGCATGGAGAATTCCACGGTATTAATGTTATCACTAAACTTGGTGTTAAAATTGACATCGAAGAACTAGAAAACGATTTCAAGGAAGAATCAGAATACTACATATGGTATTCTAAGCTTGATGCATACTGTCAAGCTAAGATTCGACTTCAATGGATAAAAGAAATTCAAAAATATCATGCTCCCTTTCATTTTGAAAACTGGTTAGAATTTTATTTTACAAAAAATGAAATTTCTGAACCATTCAAGAAATCTGCTATTAATGTACAAACAAGTTTGTACAAGAAATGGCAACTTCAAGATGGCACTATTATTACTGCTATCACTCCTCCTTTACAGACTTTGAAGCTCTATTCCAAAGAAGGAGAAGTCATAGCTACACCTTTCAAAAAGGGTCGTGAAAGTATTGACCCTAGAGGAAATGATCAAGTTAATTTGGATGATATCAAGAAATTATATCACCAGAATAACTACTCCAATCAAGTTTTACACACGATTTCAACACAAATAGATTCCTTATCTACTGACATTAAAGCTATTTCAAAACCAACAAGTTCAACGTTCCCTCACAGTACTTCTTTACCACATTTTCAACCAAGAAGTATTCCTAGGGCTTTAGAAAATAATCTCACGTTTGAAAACGATTCATTATTATCTAAATTAAATCAAACACTTGATTCAATTAACAGGAACCTTCCTGGTCCTTCAAAAATCAACAATATTGATACTATAGGAGATAAGGAAGAATCAGATTCAGATTCCTCATTATCTTCTGATTCATCTGACAACTCTGTCGTTCAACAAATCAATGATGTTGAAAATAACATCTTACAGAATAACTCTAATCAGGATATTAATAAAATTGGAAGAGAAAGGAAACCAAATTTCAATAGACCTCGTAAAAATTGGAACAGTAGTAGAACTAAAGACTACTATCCACGACCTACTCCTCCTGACATTATGTATGAAGAAAGAGCAAAATTCCATACGAAAGATTATGATGGAAATTCCATTTATGAATGGAATATTGATGGAAAAAGTGAGTATGAAATACTCAACACATTACAAGAAATGGGTATGGCCAAATTGGCATACAAAATGAAAAGATGTTCTGAACAAGATATTGCGAGTTTATTCATAACTGGTTTACTGGACAGTTAAAGTATTGGTGGGACAATGCTTTGACCTTGCAAGACAAAACAGCAATTCTTGAGCATACTATAGACGTAGAAAATGCCCAAGGAGAAATTACTACCCAAAACGATTCAAGTGATTTCCTTATAGTTACCATAGCTATGCACTTTGTGGAAAATCCTCAGGAAGAATTAGCTTCTTCAAAGATATTCCTTACTAACATTAGGTGTCCAACACTTAGTGACTTCAGGTGGTACAAAGACATGTTTTTGACTCATGTTCTTAAACGAACAGACAGTACTGCACCATTCTGGAAAGAAAAATTCATTACTGGTTTACCAACTCTGTTTTCCCAAAGAATTATGATTAATTTACAAAAAGAGATGGGAACAGAACAAATTGATTTCTCTTCAATGACCTTTGGTCAACTTTTTGCTTTTGTCAAAAAAGAAGCCCTTGCAACTTGTCAAGAGCTTAAATTCCAAGCTAAATATGGCAGTAAGAGAAAAGAAATGGGATCTTTCTGTCAAGCTTTTGGAATTACTGGAATCAGTGCTCCTTCCACTGAAAGAAAGAAAAAATTCCTTCAAAAATCTTTTTCACAAAAAAGATATTCTAAGAAAAAGGAATATAAAGATGATTCCTTTTCCCCAAAGAAATTCAGGAGATTTAATAGAAAAAAGAATTCAAGTGATTTCAAGTGCTTTAAATGTGGCGAGAAAGGCCATATTGCAAGCAAATGTCGAAGCAAAGGAAAAGGAAAGATAAATGAAATCATTGATGGCATTTCTGATATTGAAGAAAATATCAGAAACAAATTAAAGGATAGATTGCAAATCTATTCTGAGATCAATTATATTACTGACGATGATAATGGCAATTATGATTCCTCTAGTGAAAGTCAGGATGACTGTCACTGTAAACAGATTAATATGATTAAGTCTTCTACTGATAATAAGAAGATAAATTCTGATACAAAAGAATTTATCTTTGATATGATTCAACAATTACCTGACCCGAAATATGAGATAAAAGAGGAATTGATTGAAATTTATTTTGAATGTTTAAGGTCTCTTCATGAATTTTTACGCTAAAAGCGCTTTTTCAATCAAAAGTACCAATTTTATAAATATTTTCAATATTTTCATTAGGAAGAGTCCAGTTTGAAAAGTCCTCATTAATCATCTCTTCTTTATGAAAATATTTAGAAAAAGGATTTCGTTATATTCATTTTGGTATGATTCAAGTAGCAGTCAAACCACTTGCTCATATCGGCATAGATATTCCTGTTTACATGGCTTTACGTGATAAACGTCTACGAAAATACAAATTGTCAATTTTAAGTATGATTCAAACTAATATTTGTAATGGTCCTATTTATTTTAATTGTATTCCTAATTTTCCCGTTTCATTAACTGATCCTTTAATTATGAATTCCTTAATTCTTGATGTTCATCTGCAAGGAGACGAATTTGAAAAACTTGCCGAACAATTTGAAATTATTTATCGCATTTACTTTAGATTAATGAGTTGTGCTATTAATCCCAAATGCAAATTAGTTAATAACTTTAATGATGAAACAATACTATTACAAATTGATGCTGACTATTCAAACACCTTTGTTCCTAAACGCCTGAAATGGAATGAAATTACCATTCCAGAAGCATTTCAAATAGATGTTCCTCAGAGACCAAGAAATCTCGAGAGAACAGAAATTCAAGAGATAGTTGAAGAACAAGATGGTACAGTCGTGGTTCGTTTCAACTCACTCAATGAAAATAGGAGATCCATCAGACCCTACTCTATTCCTAGAAATTCGTTTAGAGAATCTAGATCTTTCATAGTAGAAACTCCTTCTACTCAAGAAGATCCTTCAATAAGGATTCACAATCAAACACCTATACCTAACATTTCAAATGAACTCAATTTTTCTCCTAATAATTCTCCTAATTCCAGTCAGATGCATGGAGAATTCCACGGTATTAATGTTATCACTAAACTTGGTGTTAAAATTGACATCGAAGAACTAGAAAACGATTTCAAGGAAGAATCAGAATACTACATATGGTATTCTAAGCTTGATGCATACTGTCAAACTAAGATTCGACTTCAATGGATAAAAGATATTCAAAAATATCATGCTCCCTTTCATTTTGAAAACTGGTTAGAATTTTATTTTACAAAAAATGAAATTTCTGAACCATTTAAAAAATCTGCTATTAATGTACAAACAAGTTTGTACAAGAAATGGCAACTTCAAGATTGCACTATTATTACTGCTATCACTCCTCCTTTACAGACTTTGAAGCTCCATTCCAAAGAAGGAGAAGTCATAGCTACACCTTTCAAAAAGGGTCGTGAAAGTATTGACCCTAGAGGAAATGATCAAGTTAATTTGGATGATATCAAGAAATTATATCACCAGAATAACTACTCCAATCAAGTTTTACACACGATTTCAACACAAATAGATTCCTTATCTACTGACATTAAAGCTATTTCAAAACCAACAAGTTCAACGTTCCCTCACAGTACTTCTTTACCACATTTTCAATCAAGAAGTATTCCTAGGGCTTTAGAAAATAATCTTACGTTTGAAAACGATTCATTATTATCTAAATTAAATCAAACACTTGATTCAATTAACAGGAACCTTCCTGGTCCTTCAAAAATCAACAATATTGATACTATAGGAGATAAGGAAGAATCAGATTCAGATTCCTCATTATCTTCTGATTCATCTGACAACTCTGTCGTTCAACAAATCAATGATGTTGAAAATAACATCTTACAGAATAACTCTAATCAGGATATTAATAAAATTGGAAGAGAAAGGAAACCAAATTTCAATAGACCTCGTAAAAATTGGAACAGTAGTAGAACTAAAGACTACTATCCACGACCTACTCCTCCTGACATTATGTATGAAGAAAGAGCAAAATTCCATACGAAAGATTATGATGGAAATTCCATTTATGAATGGAATATTGATGGAAAAAGTGAGTATGAAATACTCAACACATTACAAGAAATGGGTATGGCCAAATTGGCATACAAAATGAAAAGATGTTCTGAACAAGATATTGCGAGTTTATTCATAACTGGTTTACTGGACAGTTAAAGTATTGGTGGGACAATGCTTTGACCTTGCAAGACAAAACAGCAATTCTTGAGCATACTATAGACGTAGAAAATGCCCAAGGAGAAATTACTACCCAAAACGATTCAAGTGATTTCCTTATAGTTACCATAGCTATGCACTTTGTGGAAAATCCTCAGGAAGAATTAGCTTCTTCAAAGATATTCCTTACTAACATTAGGTGTCCAACACTTAGTGACTTCAGGTGGTACAAAGACATGTTTTTGACTCATGTTCTTAAACGAACAGACAGTACTGCACCATTCTGGAAAGAAAAATTCATTACTGGTTTACCAACTCTGTTTTCCCAAAGAATTATGATTAATTTACAAAAAGAGATGGGAACAGAACAAATTGATTTCTCTTCAATGACCTTTGGTCAACTTTTTGCTTTTGTCAAAAAAGAAGCCCTTGCAACTTGTCAAGAGCTTAAATTCCAAGCTAAATATGGCAGTAAGAGAAAAGAAATGGGATCTTTCTGTCAAGCTTTTGGAATTACTGGAATCAGTGCTCCTTCCACTGAAAGAAAGAAAAAATTCCTTCAAAAATCTTTTTCACAAAAAAGATATTCTAAGAAAAAGGAATATAAAGATGATTCCTTTTCCCCAAAGAAATTCAGGAGATTTAATAGAAAAAAGAATTCAAGTGATTTCAAGTGCTTTAAATGTGGCGAGAAAGGCCATATTGCAAGCAAATGTCGAAGCAAAGGAAAAGGAAAGATAAATGAAATCATTGATGGCATTTCTGATATTGAAGAAAATATCAGAAACAAATTAAATGATAGATTGCAAATCTATTCTGAGATCAATTATATTACTGACGATGATAATGGCAATTATGATTCCTCTAGTGAAAGTCAGGATGACTGTCACTGTAAACAGATTAATATGATTAAGTCTTCTACTGATAATAAGAAGATAAATTCTGATACAAAAGAATTTATCTTTGATATGATTCAACAATTACCTGACCCGAAATATGAGATAAAAGAGGAATTGATTGAAATTTATTTTGAATGTTTAAGGTCTCTTCATGAATTTTTACGCTAAAAGCGCTTTTTCAATCAAAAGTACCAATTTTATAAATATTTTCAATATTTTCATTAGGAAGAGTCCAGTTTGAAAAGTCCTCATTAATCATCTCTTCTTTATGAAAATATTTAGAAAAAGGATTTCGTTATATTCATTTTGGTATGATTCAAGTAGCAGTCAAACCACTTGCTCATATCGGCATAGATATTCCTGTTTACATGGCTTTACGTGATAAACGTCTACGAAAATACAAATTGTCAATTTTAAGTATGATTCAAACTAATATTTGTAATGGTCCTATTTATTTTAATTGTATTCCTAATTTTCCCGTTTCATTAACTGATCCTTTAATTATGAATTCCTTAATTCTTGATGTTCATCTGCAAGGAGACGAATTTGAAAAACTTGCCGAACAATTTGAAATTATTTATCGCATTTACTTTAGATTAATGAGTTCTGCTATTAATCCCAAATGCAAATTAGTTAATAACTTTAATGATGAAACAATACTATTACAAATTGATGCTGACTATTCAAACACCTTTGTTCCTAAACGCCTGAAATGGAATGAAATTACCATTCCAGAAGCATTTCAAATAGATGTTCCTCAGAGACCAAGAAATCTCGAGAGAACAGAAATTCAAGAGATAGTTGAAGAACAAGATGGTACAGTCGTGGTTCGTTTCAACTCACTCAATGAAAATAGGAGATCCATCAGACCCTACTCTATTCCTAGAAATTCGTTTAGAGAATCTAGATCTTTCATAGTAGAAACTCCTTCTACTCAAGAAGATCCTTCAATAAGGATTCACAATCAAACACCTATACCTAACATTTCAAATGAACTCAATTTTTCTCCTAATAATTCTCCTAATTCCAGTCAGATGCATGGAGAATTCCACGGTATTAATGTTATCACTAAACTTGGTGTTAAAATTGACATCGAAGAACTAGAAAACGATTTCAAGGAAGAATCAGAATACTACATATGGTATTCTAAGCTTGATGCATACTGTCAAACTAAGATTCGACTTCAATGGATAAAAGATATTCAAAAATATCATGCTCCCTTTCATTTTGAAAACTGGTTAGAATTTTATTTTACAAAAAATGAAATTTCTGAACCATTTAAAAAATCTGCTATTAATGTACAAACAAGTTTGTACAAGAAATGGCAACTTCAAGATTGCACTATTATTACTGCTATCACTCCTCCTTTACAGACTTTGAAGCTCCATTCCAAAGAAGGAGAAGTCATAGCTACACCTTTCAAAAAGGGTCGTGAAAGTATTGACCCTAGAGGAAATGATCAAGTTAATTTGGATGATATCAAGAAATTATATCACCAGAATAACTACTCCAATCAAGTTTTACACACGATTTCAACACAAATAGATTCCTTATCTACTGACATTAAAGCTATTTCAAAACCAACAAGTTCAACGTTCCCTCACAGTACTTCTTTACCACATTTTCAATCAAGAAGTATTCCTAGGGCTTTAGAAAATAATCTTACGTTTGAAAACGATTCATTATTATCTAAATTAAATCAAACACTTGATTCAATTAACAGGAACCTTCCTGGTCCTTCAAAAATCAACAATATTGATACTATAGGAGATAAGGAAGAATCAGATTCAGATTCCTCATTATCTTCTGATTCATCTGACAACTCTGTCGTTCAACAAATCAATGATGTTGAAAATAACATCTTACAGAATAACTCTAATCAGGATATTAATAAAATTGGAAGAGAAAGGAAACCAAATTTCAATAGACCTCGTAAAAATTGGAACAGTAGTAGAACTAAAGACTACTATCCACGACCTACTCCTCCTGACATTATGTATGAAGAAAGAGCAAAATTCCATACGAAAGATTATGATGGAAATTCCATTTATGAATGGAATATTGATGGAAAAAGTGAGTATGAAATACTCAACACATTACAAGAAATGGGTATGGCCAAATTGGCATACAAAATGAAAAGATGTTCTGAACAAGATATTGCGAGTTTATTCATAACTGGTTTTACTGGACAGTTAAAGTATTGGTGGGACAATGCTTTGACCTTGCAAGACAAAACAGCAATTCTTGAGCATACTATAGACGTAGAAAATGCCCAAGGAGAAATTACTACCCAAAACGATTCAAGTGATTTCCTTATAGTTACCATAGCTATGCACTTTGTGGGAAATCATCAGGAAGAATTAGCTTCTTCAAAGATATTCCTTACTAACATTAGGTGTCCAACACTTAGTGACTTCAGGTGGTACAAAGACATGTTTTTGACTCATGTTCTTAAACGAACAGACAGTACTGCACCATTCTGGAAAGAAAAATTCATTACCGGTTTACCAACTCTGTTTTCCCAAAGAATTATGATTAATTTACAAAAAGAGATGGGAACAGAACAAATTGATTTCTCTTCAATGACCTTTGGTCAACTTTTTGCTTTTGTCAAAAAAGAAGCCCTTGCAGCTTGTCAAGAGCTTAAATTCCAAGCTAAATATGGCAGTAAGAGAACAGAAATGGGATCTTTCTGTCAAGCTTTTGGAATTACTGGAATCAGTGCTCCTTCCACTGAAAGAAAGAAAAAATTCCTTCAAAAATCTTTTTCACAAAAAAGATATTCTAAGAATAAGGAATATAAATATGATTCCTTTTCCCCAAAGAAACTCAGGAGATTTAATAGAAAAAAGGATTCAAGTGATTTCAAGTGCTTTAAATGTGGCAAGAAAGGCTATATTGCAAGCAAATGTCGAAGCAAAGGAAAAGGAAAGATAAATGAAATCATTGATGGCATTTCTGATATTGAAGAAAATATCAGAAACAAATTAAAGGATAGATTGCAAATCTATTCTGAGATCAATTATATTACTGACGATGATAATGGCAATTATGATTTCTCTAGTGAAAGTCAGGATGACTGTCACTGTAAGAAGATTAATATGATTAAGTCTTTTACTGATAATAAGAAGATAAATTCTGATACAAAAGAATTTATCTTTGATATGATTCAACAATTACCTGACCCTATCAAACAAAAGGAACTTTTTGAAAGATTAAAGTCTTTAATTCTGCAAGAAGATGAGAAGTTTATTATCATTCAAACTTTCAGTATATCAAAAGTTTTTGAAAAATATCCTATGAATCAAACCTCTGGTATTAAGTCCATCTCTACCAGAGAATTGCAAACAGAGATTCATATTCTAAAGGAAGAAGTCAAGTCTTTAAGACAGGCTACTAACAATATAGAAATGAAAAATCTCTCTTTAGAAGCTCATATTGCAATTATTCAATCTAGACTTTCCAAAGGAAAAGAAACTTATCTAGAAGAAGAAGAAAATGAAGAAGCATTTATTCCTCCACAGGAAATAAATATTACTTCTACTCAACCTTCTACTTCTCAATTCATTTCTACGATTGAGAGATTCCAATTCCAGAAATGGTTAGTTCATCTAACTATTTCTGTAGGAAACTTCAAACAAACTTTTGTTGCAATGTTAGACAGTGGTGCAGATCAAAGCTGCATCAGAGATGGTCTAATACCAACAAAATATTATAGTTTTACTAATGAAGTTCTTATAGCAGCCAACAACTCTCCTCTTCGAATCAAAGGAAAGTTGACAAAAACTGAGATATGTAATCAAAACTGCTGCTTTAAACATCAGTTTATTGTAGTAGAAAATCTCAACACTGATATTATTTTAGGCACTCCATTCCTTACTCAAATTTACCCTTTTGTTGTTGATAACAAAGGTATCAGCACTAACATTATGGGTAATACTATACATTTCAGATTCTTGATTCTTGTTCGACAAAAGGAGTTAAATGCTTTACAAAATAACTCCATTTATCAACATATCAACCTTATTCAAAGGAAGCAGAATAAGATAATTTTTCTCAAAGAAGATTTGTCTTATGCTAAAATTGAAGAACACTTATAATTACCCAGCACAAAACAAGAAATTCAACAGTTAGAAGATCTATTCAAAAGAGAAGTCTGTGCAGATCTTCCTAATGCTTTTTGGGAAAGAAAAAAGCACATCGTTGAATTACCATATGAAAAGGAATTTTCAGAAAGAAATATTCCTACAAAGGCAAGACCCATTCAAATGAATCATGATCTATTAGAAGTTTGTAAAAAATAAATTCAAACTCTTCTAGATAAAGAACTAATACGGCCATCCAAATCACCTTGGAGCTGTGCAGCATTCTATGTCATGAATCAAGCAGAAAAGGAACGTGGTGTCCCTAGGCTTGTTATTAATTATAAACCTCTCAACAAGGTTCTCCAATGGATTCGTTACCCTATTCCAAATAAAAGAGATTTATTAAAACGATTAAGTATTGCAAAAATCTTTTCAAAGTTTGACATGAAATTCGGCTTTTGGCAAATTCAAGTTGCTGAAAAAGACAGATACAAGACCGCCTTTACTGTACCCTTTGGCCATTACGAATGGAATGTAATGCCTTTTGGACTCAAAAACGCCCCTTCAGAATTCCAAAGAATAATGAATGACATTCTGAATCCATATTCAAAGTTTATGATTGTTTATATTGATGATGTATTAGTTTTCTCTGAAAACATTGATCAACATTTTAAACATTTGAAAACTTTCTTATATACTATAAAGAAAAATGGCTTAGTTCTTTCAGCCACAAAAATGAAATTATTTCAAAACAATATTCGTTTTCTTGGACATTTCATAAATCAAAGAACTATTCATTCTTTACCTTGCATTAATATTCCTCATCCTGATACTTTCATGATTGTTGAGACTGATGATTCAAAAGGTGCTGAGAAAATAGCTCACTATACCTCAATTTCAACAATTGACGCTGAAATCATGGCTTGTATTTACACGCTTGATAAATTCAAGATTTTCATCCTTGATAAATCTGAATTCACTCTTAGAACTAATTGTCAGGCTATTGTAAATTTCTACAATAAACTGAATAATAATAAATTATCCAGAAATCGTTGGGTTAACTTTGTGGATTATTTATGCAGGATCAGTGTTCAAGTTACCATTGAGCATGTAAAAGGAAAGATAATTCAGGAGCTGATGTTTATTACTTCTAACTCTGTTTATATGTTTCAATATAACCACAAAGGTAACATCAACAAAAATATGAAGTTCGGAAGGATTACCCTCCCTTTACTTCAAGCAAATGACGACAAATCTTATAAAGTCGCAAAAGGATTATCAGTTGATGAGCAACAACAGTGTATTCTTAACGCACTGTGGATAGCAAGAACACCACAAGAGAAATTAAAAGCTCCTAATGCTCTTACATATTATTTTACAAAAATTATTACAAAGCCCACTTCAAAGAATTTTACTCATTACGTACTCTTCAACGGCCCAAAGCCCGGAGTCTATATCAATTATGGTTCTTTGATGAATACAGTCGGCAACAGAAATGACTGTAGATGGAAAGGTTATTACAACCTTGAAGAAGCATTGAGGGATTTTTCGCTCTCAAATAATAATGTTCGTACCTTCTTTGTGGAAGAAGAACATGATAAAGAGCAATTAAAGCTCATAGAGATCTTGAAATCTCAAATTGGTAGTTCATCGCCAATTAAAATAAATGATGAACCTAGTCCTTTTCAAACGGTAAAAGGTAAAGACATCTCAAATCCGTTGATGGTTGATGATTTACCAAAAATCATAGTAGATCCGTTGGGGTCCCCAATTCAAATAAGTAAGGATGAGAGTTCCACTAAAATGAGTGAGTATAAAAAAGAAAATGAGCATTTCAATTCACAGGTTAAAAGGCTGAAGAAAGAAAATCTTTATTTCAAGGAGATGGCCAGAAAAACTCAAGAAGCTTATTCTTCAGTTACTCACAATATTGAAGACTATGTCGAAGAAATTGCCAGATTGAATGACATAATTTATCATTTGGAGGCACAATTAAGAATGGAACCTATTCCCTTCTTACAATTCAAGAAAAGGATGACATTAAGTCATTCATTCCGACAAAATTTCTTGGAAAAACTTCCTTATGAAATCCAGGAAAAAATCAAAGATATGGCAGAAAAATCACATTACGATAAACTCATAGAACTCCAGAATATTCTAAAGGAGAATGCAGTAACAGACAGGTGGTACACTCATAACAATGTTGTTCAAGAAGTAATTCAGTTCTTCGATCTGCAGCCCTTACTTTTGAATATTACATTCAATGAAGGAGCGATGCCATACTTATTAAAAAATCTTCAGGATTTTTATTGGGCAGGTATGATTAGGGAAATTGTTATTCTTGACAGAATCCCTGAATTCTTCGGAGAAAAAATTTATAACGCTATCAGAGAATTTTCCCCTGAAGGAAAATATTACTTAACAATATTTTCAACATTCCCACATCAAGGAGGCATGATCTTCTATCCCGTAGAAAGAATTATAATAATGTCCTCTTTACATATACCCTTGGGAGGATTCGGAGCTCAATATGATTTCAAGGACATCAATGATCGATCAAAATATTTCAAGTTCCGAAGAAATCTGAAAGACGTCGATTTAACAAATTTGGAATTGTTAGATGAATCCAATACTACAAAACTGTTCTCATATATCTATGGACAAGAAGATGGAGAAGAAGATCAGTTTGAAGGACCAGCAAATCCAATGAATTATCAGCAGAGAGATCTTCCACCCCAATAATTGAAAAGCATCTTTAATTGCTTACGCGCTAAGTCTCTGGGTACCAGCACTTTGATTAAAAGATTCCTCTCAAAAGAAGACAAAAGATGTCTACTCAAAAGATGCCAGTTCAAAAGAAAACAAAAGAGGTCTACTCAAAAGATGCCAGCTCAAAAGAAGACAATAGATGTCTACTCAAAAGATGCCAGCTCAAAAGAAAACAAACGATGCCTACTCAAAAGATGCCAGCTCAAAAGAAAAGCAACCATTTTTCAAAAGATGCTTTCCAAAATGAAGAATGGATATGGACAGCCACTCAAATAATTGAAGACAACCAACCACTCAGCTATTCAAAAAAGAAGGACAAGACAGCACTAAAAGATTCGTGCTGATCCAAAGAACATTCAAGAGGAACATTCAAGTCTACATAAACACAACTCATTCATGTAACTAGGCAGAAGTTTTAGAGAGAGAGAGAGTTCAGACTTTGTAATTTTCTACTCTTTGCTTCTGTAATCAAACATTTTCAAATAATATCAAAGCCAGTTCATATTCCATCCTTGTTTTGCTCTCGTTTTATGATCCTGAACCCTTTCTTTCAAAAAGTTCCTTTTGTTTGATAGGGTCAGGTAATTGTTGAATCATATCAAAGATAAATTCTTTTGTATCAGAATTTATCTTCTTATTATCAGTAGAAGACTTAATCATATTAATCTGTTTACAGTGACAGTCATCCTGACTTTCACTAGAGGAATCATAATTGCCATTATCATCGTCAGTAATATAATTGATCTCAGAATAGATTTGCAATCTATCCTTTAATTTGTTTCTGATATTTTCTTCAATATCAGAAATGCCATCAATGATTTCATTTATCTTTCCTTTTCCTTTGCTTCGACATTTGCTTGCAATATGGCCTTTCTCGCCACCTTTAAAGCACTTGAAATCACTTGAATTCTTTTTTCTATTAAATCTCCTGAATTTCTTTGGGGAAAAGGAATCATCTTTATATTCCTTTTTCTTAGAATATCTTTTTTGTGAAAAAGATTTTTGAAGGAATTTTTTCTTTCTTTCAGTGGAAGGAGCACTGATTCCAGTAATTCCAAAAGCTTGACAGAAAGATCCCATTTCTTTTCTCTTACTGCCATATTTAGCTTGGAATTTAAGCTCTTGACAAGCTGCAAGGGCTTCTTTTTTGACAAAAGCAAAAAGTTGACCAAAGGTCATTGAAGAGAAATCAATTTGTTCTGGTCCCATCTCTTTTTGTAAATTAATCATAATTCTTTGGGAAAACAGAGTTGGTAAACCAGTAATGAATTTTTCTTTCCAGAATGGTGCAGTACTGTCTGTTCGTTTAAGAACATGAGTCAAAAACATGTCTTTGTACCACCTGAAGTCACTAAGTGTTGGACACCTAATGTTAGTAAGGAATATCTTTGAAGAAGCTAATTCTTCCTGAGGATTTCCCACAAAGTGCATAGCTATGGTAACTATAAGGAAATCACTTGAATCGTTTTGGGTAGTAATTTCTCCTTGGGCATTTTCTACGTCTATAGTATGCTCAAGAATTGCTGTTTTATCTTGCAAGGTCAAAGCATTGTCCCACCAATACTTTAACTGTCCAGTAAAACCAGTTATGAATAAACTCGCAATATCTTGTTCAGAACATCTTTTCATTTTGTATACCAATTTGGCCATACCCATTTCTTGTAATGTGTTGAGTATTTCATACTCGCTTTTTCCATCAATATTCCATTCATAAATGGAATTTCCATCATAATCTTTCGTATGGAATTTTGCTCTTTCTTCATACATAATGTCAGGAGGAGTAGGTCGTGGATAGTAGTCTTTAGTTCTACTACTGTTCCAATTTTTACGAGGTCTATTGAAATTTGGTTTCCTTTCTCTTCCAATTTTATTAATATCCTGATTAGAGTTATTCTGTAAGATGTTATTTTCAACATCATTGATTTGTTGAATGACAGAGTTGTCAGATGAATCAGAAGATAATGAGGAATCTGAATCTGATTCTTCCTTATCTCCTATAGTATCAATATTGTTGATTTTTGAAGGACCAGGAAGGTTCCTGTTAATTGAATCAAGTGTTTGATTTAATTTAGATAATAATGAATCGTTTTCAAACATGAGCTTATTTTCTAAAGCCCTAGGAATACTTCTTGGTTGAAAATGTGGTAAAGAAGTACTGTGAGGGAACGTTGAACTTGTTGGTTGTGAAATAGCTTTAATGTCAGTAGATAAGGAATCTATTTGTGTTGAAATCGTGTGTAAAACTTGATTGGAGTAGTTATTCTGGTGATATAATTTCTTGATATCATCCAAATTAACTTGATCATTTCCTCTAGGGTTAATACTTTCACGACCCTTTTTGAAAGGTGTAGCTATGACTTCTCCTTCTTTGAAATGGAGCTTCAAAGTCTGTAAAGGAGGAGTGATAGCAGTAATAATAGTGCCATCTTGAAGTTGCCATTTCTTGTACAAACTTGTTTGTACATTAATAGCAGATTTTTTGAATGGTTCAGAAATTTCATTTTTTGAACCATTGATGGCATTTCTGATATTGAAGAAAATATCAGAAACAAATTAAAGGATAGATTGCAAATCTATTCTGAGATCAATTATCTCTTGATAGTCTTGGTATGTATAACCTTTGGGAATGTAAGTAATTAAAGTGTGTTGTAGTTGGGAGATTCTTTGAAGGTGGTCAAGCAAATGTGTTGAACACCAGATTTTGTGAAATATGGGCTGTCTTGATCTTTGGGAGAAGTTTGAGTTCGACAAAAGGAGTTAAATGCTTTACAAAATATTTAGAAAAAGGATTTCGTTATATTCATTTTGATATGAGGAATAAATACACTCATCAAGTGATTTCAAAGGCAGGATCATAAAACAGAGACAGAACAAGGATGGAATAAGAACTGGCTTTGATTTTATTTGAATTGAAAGTATTTGGATACAGAAGCAAAGAGTAAAGTTTACAAAGTCTGAACTCTCTCTCTAAAACCTAAAGGGTTCAGGATCATAAAACGAGAGCAAAACAAGGATGGAATAAGAACTGGCTCCGGACGAGCTGTAGTTACCATGGAGAATTCCACGGTATTAATGTTTCCACTAAAATGAGTGAGTATAAAAAAGAAAATGAGCGTTTGCTCCGGACTAGCTGTAGTTACCATTCACTACAGAGAACACTAGAAAGATAAGATAAGATATATACATTTTTTTTTGAGTAGAAGTAATATTTATTTCCTGTGGAGGAATAAATGCTTCTTCATTTTCTTCTTCTTCTAGATAAGTTTCTTTTCCTTTGGAAAGTCTAGATTGAATAATTGCAATATGAGCTTCTAAAGAGAGATTTTTCATTTCTATATTGTTAGTAGCCTGTCTTAAAGACTTGACTTCTTCCTTTAGAATATGAATCTCTGTTTGCAATTCTCTGGTAGAGATGGACTTAATACCAGAGGTTTGATTCATAGGATATTTTTCAAAAACTTTTGATATACTGAAAGGTTGAATGATATTAAACTTCTCATCTTCTTGCAGAATTAAAGACTTTAATCTTTCAAAAAATTCATTTTGTTTGATAGGGTCAGGTAATTGTTGAATCATATCAAAGATAAATTCTTTTGTATCAGAATTTATCTTCTTATTATCAGTAAAAGACTTAATCATATTAATCTGTTTACAGTGACAGTCATCCTGACTTTCACTAGAGGAATCATAATTGCCATTATCATCGTCAGTAATATAATTGATCTCAGAATAGATTTGCAATCTATCCTTTAATTTGTCTCTGATATTTTCTTCAATATCAGAAATGCCATCAATGATTTCATTTATCTTTCCTTTTCCTTTGCTTCGACATTTGCTTGCAATATGGCCTTTCTTGCCACATTTAAAGCACTTGAAATCACTTGAATTCTTTTTTCTAATTTCATTCCAAAAGCATTTCAAATAGATGTTCCACAGAGACCAAGAAATCTCGAGAGAACAGAAATTCAAGAGATAGTTGAAGAACAAGATGGTACAGTCCTGGTTCGTTTCAACTATCTCTTGAATTTCTGTTCTCTCGAGATTTCTTGGTCTCTGAGGAACATCTATTTGAAATGCTTCTGGAATGGTAATTTCATTTCTTTTACTAATGAAGTTCTTGATCAGAGCCAAGTGTTCTAGTAAATCCGCTCTTTGTTGAGAGCAACGAGTGACCTATTCATAGTAAGTATCCTGAGCGTTGGTAAGACGTTGGTAAGCTCGTGAACCCATTGGTAAGCCCGATAGAGAGCGTGGTGTTCCCGGTGGAGTGTTCCCGTTGTTCCCGATCAAGGTATGATCTATGTCTAGTTCATAAAATTGCTATTAATGATGGCTGGTTTTATTAGAAAAATTTTCTCTGGTTCTGGAAGTAATTCAGGACACATAATACAAAGCAAAGAAGAGATGATTAATGAGGACTTTTCAAACTGGACTCTTCCTAATGAAAATATTGAAAATATTTATAAAATTGGTACTTTTGATTTCAAAAGCGCTTTTAGCGTAAAAATTCATGAAGAGACCTTAAACATTCAAAATAAATTTCAATCAATTCCTCTTTTATCTCATATTTCTTTACGAAAATATTTAGAAAAAGGATTTCGTTATATTCATTTTGGTATGATTCAAGTAGCAGTCAAACCACTTGCTCATATCGGCATAGATATTCCTGTTTACATGGCTTTACGTGATAAACGTCTACGAAAATACAAATCGTCAATTTTAAGTATGATTCAAACTAATATTTGTAATGGTCCTATTTATTTTAATTGTATTCCTAATTTTCCCGTTTCATTAACTGATCCTTTAATTATGAATTCCTTAATTCTTGATGTTCATCTGCAAGGAGACGAATTTGAAAAACTTGCCGAACAATTTGTAATTATTTATCGCATTTACTTTAGATTAATGAGTTCTGCTATTAATCCCAAATGCAAATTAGTTAATAACTTTAATGATGAAACAATACTATTACAAATTGATGCTGACTATTCAAACACCTTTGTTCCTAAACGCCTGAAATGGAATGAAATTACCATTCCAGTAGCATTTCAAATAGATGTTCCTCAGAGACCAAGAAATCTCGAGAGAACAGAAATTCAAGAGATAGTTGAAGAACAAGATGGTACAGTCCTGGTTCGTTTCAACTCACTCAATGAAAATAGGAGATCCATCAGACCCTACTCTATTCCTAGAAATTCGTTTAGAGAATCTAGATCTTTCATAGTAGAAACTCCTTCTACTCAAGAAGATCCTTCAATAAGGATTCACAATCAAACACCTATACCTAACATTTCAAATGAACTCAATTTTTCTCCTAATAATTCTCCTAATTCCAGTCAGATGCATGGAGAATTCCACGGTATTAATGTTATCACTAAACTTGGTGTTAAAATTGACATCGAAGAACTAGAAAACGATTTCAAGGAAGAATCAGAATACTACATATGGTATTCTAAGCTTGATGCATACTGTCAAGCTAAGATTCGACTTCAATGGATAAAAGATATTCAAAAATATCATGCTCCCTTTCATTTTGAAAATTGGTTAGAATTTTATTTTACAAAAAATGAAATTTCTCAACCATTCAAAAAATCTGCTATTAATGTACAAACAAGTTTGTACAAGAAATGGCAACTTCAAGATGGCACTATTATTACTGCTATCACTCCTCCTGTACAGACTTTGAAGCTCCATTCCAAAGAAGGAGAAATCATAGCTACACCTTTCAAAAAGGGTCGTGAAAGTATTGACCCTAGAGGAAATGATCAAGTTAATTTGGATGATATCAAGAAATTATATCACCAGAATAACTACTCCAATCAAGTTTTACACACGATTTCAACACAAATAGATTCCTTATCTACTGACATTAAAGCTATTTCAAAACCAACAAGTTCAACGTTCCCTCACAGTACTTCTTTACCACATTTTCAACCAAGAAGTATTCCTAGGGCTTTAGAAAATAAGCTCACGTTTGAAAACGATTCATTATTATCTAAATTAAATCAAACACTTGATTCAATTAACAGGAACCTTCCTGGTCCTTCAAAAATCAACAATATTGATACTATAGGAGATAAGGAAGAATCAGATTCAGATTCCTCATTATCTTCTGATTCATCTGACAACTCTGTCGTTCAACAAATCAATGATGTTGAAAATAACATCTTACAGAATAACTCTAATCAGGATATTAATAAAATTGGAAGAGAAAGGAAACCAAATTTCAATAGACCTCGTAAAAATTGGAACAGTTGTAGAACTAAAGACTATTATCCACGACCTACTCCTCCTGACATTATGTATGAAGAAAGAGCAAAATTCCATACAAAAGATTATGATGGAAATTCCATTTATGAATGGAATATTGATGGAAAAAGTGAGTATGAAATACTCAACACATTACAAGAAATGGGTACGGCCAAATTGGCATACAAAATGAAAAGATGTTCTGAACAAGATATTGCGAGTTTATTCATAACTGGTTTTACTGGACAGTTAAAGTATTGGTGGGACAATGCTTTGACCTTGCAAGACAAAACAACAATTCTTTAGCATACTATAGACGTAGAAAATGCCCAAGAAGAAATTACTACCCAAAACGATTCATGTGATTTCCTTATTGTTACCATAGCTATGCACTTTGTAGGAAATCCTCAGGAAGAATTAGCTTCTTCAAAGATATTCCTTACTAACATTAGGTGTCCAACACTTAGTGACTTCAGGTGGTACAAAGACATGTTTTTGACTCATGTTCTTAAACGAACAGACAGTACTGCACCATTCTGGAAAGAAAAATTCATTACTGGTTTACCAACTCTGTTTTCCCAAAGAATTATGATTAATTTACAAAAAGAGATGGGAACAGAACAAATTGATTTCTCTTCAATGACCTTTGGTCAACTTTTTGCTTTTGCCAAAAAAGAAGCCCTTGCAGCTTGTCAAGAGCTTAAATTCCAAGCTAAATATGGCAGTAAGAGAAAAGAAATGGGATCTTTCTGTCAAGCTTTTGGAATTACTGGAATCAGTGCTCTTTCCACTGAAAGAAAGAAAAAATTCCTTCAAAAATCTTTTTCACAAAAAAGATATTCTAAGAAAAAGGAATATAAAGATGATTCCTTTTCCCCAAAGAAATTCAGGAGAATTAATAGAAAAAAGAATTCAAGTGATTTCAAGTGCTTTAAATGTGGCGAGAAAGGCCATATTGCAAGCAAATGTCGAAGCAAAGGAAAAGGAAAGATAAATGAAATCATTGATGGCATTTCTGATATTGAAGAAAATATCAGAAACAAATTAAAGGATAGATTGCAAATCTATTCTGAGATCAATTATATTACTGACGATGATAATGGCAATTATGATTCCTCTAGTGAAAGTCAGGATGACTGTCACTGTAAACAGATTAATATGATTAAGTTTTCTACTGATAATAAGAAGATAAATTCTGATACAAAAGAATTTATCTTTGATATGATTCAATAATTACCTGACCCTATCAAACAAAAGGAACTTTTTGAAAGATTAAAGTCTTTAATTCTGCAAGAAGATGAGAAGTTTAATATAATTCAACCTTTCAGTATATCAAAAGTTTTTGAAAAATATCCTATGAATCAAACCTCTGGTATTAAGTCCATCTCTACCAGAGAATTGCAAGCAGAGATTCATATTCAAAAGGAAGAAGTCAAGTCTTTAAGACAGGCAACTAACAATATAGAAATGAAAAATCTCTCTTTAGAAGCTCATATTGCAATTATTCAATCTAGACTTTCCAAAGGAAAAGAAACTTATCTAGAAGAAGAAGAAAATGAAGAAGCATTTATTCCTCCACAGGAAATAAATATTACTTCTACTCAACCTTCTACTTCTCAATTCATTTCTACGATTGAGAGATTCCAATTCCAGAAATGGTTAGTTCATCTAACTATTTCTATAGGAAACTTCAAACAAACTTTTGTTGCAATGTTAGACAGTGGTGCAGATCAAAGCTGCATCAGAGATGGTCTAATACCAACAAAATATTATAGTTTTACTAATGAAGTTCTTATAGCAGCCAACAACTCTCCTCTTCGAATCAAAGGAAAGTTGACAAAAACTGAGATATGTAATCAAAACTGCTGCTTTAAACATCAGTTTATTGTAGTAGAAAATCTCAACACTGATATTATTTTAGGCACTCCATTCCTTACTCAAATTTACCCTTTTGTTGTTGATAACAAAGGTATCAGCACTAACATTATGGGTAATACTATACATTTCAGATTCTTGATTCCTGTTCGACAAAAGGAGTTAAATGCTTTACAAAATAACTCCATTTATCAACATATCAACCTTATTCAAAGGAAGCAGAATAAGATAAATTTTCTCAAAGAAGATTTGTCTTATGCTCAAATTGAAGAACACTTACAATTACCCAGCACAAAACAAGAAATTCAACAGTTAGAAGATCTATTCAAAAGAGAAGTCTGTGCAGATCTTCCTAATGCTTTTTGGGAAAGAAAAAAGCACATTGTTGAATTACCATATGAAAAGGAATTTTCAGAAAGAAATATTCCTACAAAGGCAAGACCCATTCAAATGAATCATGATCTATTAGAAGTTTGTAAAAAAGAAATTCAAACTCTTCTAGATAAAGAACTAATACGGCCATCCAAATCACCTTGGAGCTGTGCAGCATTCTATGTCATGAATCAAGCAGAAAAGGAACGTGGTGTCCCTAGGCTTGTTATTAATTATAAACCTCTCAACAAGGTTCTCCAATGGATTCGTTACCCTATTCCAAATAAAAGAGATTTATTAAAACGATTAAGTATTGCAAAAATCTTTTCAAAGTTTGACATGAAATCCGGCTTTTGGCAAATTCAAGTTGCTGAAAAAGACAGATACAAGACCGCCTTTACTGTACCCTTTGGCCATTACGAATGGAATGTAATGCCTTTTGGACTCAAAAACGCCCCTTCAGAATTCCAAAGAATAATGAATGACATTCTGAATCCATATTCAAAGTTTATGATTGTTTATATTTATGATGTATTAGTTTTCTCTGAAAACATTGATCAACATTTTAAACATTTGAAAACTTTCTTATATACTATAAAGAAAAATGGCTTAGTTCTTTCAGCCACAAAAATGAAATTATTTCAAAACAATATTCGTTTTCTTGGACATTTCATAAATCAAGGTACTATTATCCCTATAAATCGAAGTATTGATTTTGCTGATAAATTTCCTGATGAAATTAAAGACAAAACTCAACTCCAAAGATTTTTAGGTTGTTTAAATTATATTTCTGATTTTATTCCAAAGATGAGACAAATTTGTGCACCTTTATTTCAACGACTTCAAACAAATCCTCCACCTTGGACTTCGATTCATACTGATATTGTTAAACAAATCAAAAGAACTATTCATTCTTTATCTTGCATTAATATTCCTCATCCTGATGCTTTCATGATTGTTGAGACTGATGCTTCAAATATTGGTTACGGTGGTATTTTAAAACAACGGCTACCAAACTCTTCAAAAGAAGATCTAGTCAGATATCACTCTGGTGTCTGGTTAGGGCCTCAAAAAAATTACTATACTATTAAAAAGGAAATGCTTTCAATTGTTAATTGTATTTTAAAATTTCAAGATGATCTTTTTAATAAAAAGTTTCTCCTTAGAATAGATTGTCAATCTGCAAAATTCATTTTAGAAAAGGATGTAAAAAATCTAGTTTCAAAACAAGTATTCGCTAGATGGCAAGCTTTACTTTCTGTCTTTGATTTTGATATTCAATATTTAAAAGGTACTGACAATTCATTACCAGACTTTTTGACTAGGGAATTTCTTACAGGAAAAAATGGGTGATCCCAATTTAAAAGTTCGCACTTCAAAGGACTATGAGATGAAAAAATTGACAACAGCAACTTCATCAACGAACAAATTCCAAATTCTCCAAGATTTCCCTGCTCTGACTTACTCATCAGTAGTGGAAAGCAAGAAACCTCAAAATCCAACTCCACAAACTCAAACTTCTCCCAAAGATTAAGACAGCCCATATTTCATAAAATCTGGTGTTCAACACATTTGCTTGACCACCTTCAAAGAATCTCCCAACTACAACACACTTCAAATCTACACTCATCAAATATTCCCGCCGAACTCCTATTGGCTGGATGATCCCCTCAAAACTCAACAATTCTATGAGTTGATCTTAGTTGACTCTGGGTCAGCTGAAATCACTCATACTCCTGATAGAAAAACCCCTTCACTGATTTCTTATTCAAAATGTGTCATAAAAAAGGTTATTCCACCAACTGAATGGTCCAGCATTTGGACTACAAAAGGCTTCTCAATTACTTACATTCCCAAAGGTTATACATACCAAGACTATCAAATGGCTTGGTTTCGAACCTTATTCTATAGGCCATTCAATCATTCATGGTTCCTTACCTTCCACTCAAATTGTGCTGACACTATTCCTATCTGGTTCTATGAATGGTGGCTACGTTTTGGCCCCGTTCCAGAGATACTTCCGCCAGTTGTTCTAAAGGCCTTCCAAACTTGGGTCCAAAGAACGGGAGGTGAACATTTCAAAAGAGCCCTCCTATTCCACAAATCTTTCAAAGTCCCATGGATATTTTGTTGGACATTTATATTATTTAGACACTACAACAGTGACTACCCTCTCAGTCTGGGTAGAGAATTCAAGGTCAAATGGTGGACCCGTTACACTCAAGATTACTGCAATGAGAAGGCAGTGGTGCATTACATTCAAACGGGAAAGAAACTTCAACAAGAAATTCAGCAAATTCCAAAAGAACTAGCAAAGCCTGAACCAAAAACTCCTGCAAAAGAAGTAAAGACTCAAAAGAAGGCAAAAGCAGTCATAAATTTGAACTCCTCAGATTCAGAAGATGATGATATGAAGCAATTTCTGAAGTTCCAAAAATTCAAAAAAATGCAGAAACAAATGAGAAGCTCAAAATCAAACTCCAAGCATTCCTCAGAAGGATCCTCCACTGATCCTATGGGAGGGCCTTGTGCTCAAGACCCTTTTGAATTATAAAAAAAAAAATAAAAAAAAAATGTATATATCTTATCTTATCTTTCTAGTGTTCTCTGTAGTGAATGGTAACTACAGCTAGTCCGGAGCAAACGGCTACCGGTAAAGACTTATCAAATCCGTTTTAAAAAGGTTTGCTCCTAACCCAAAGGAGTATGGCTCTCAAACAGCCAATTTACTGGAGAAGTAATTCTCCACAACAACATCATATGTAGAACGGTTCAAATCTAAATGCTAGTCCAATCTCAAACGGTGGTTGGTAAAGGCATATTAAATCCGTTAATGGCTGCGGATTTGCCAAAAATTCGATTACTAAAGATTCCTACTCAAAGATGCCAGCTCAAAAGAAGACGAAAGATGTCTACTCGAAAGATGCCAGCTCAAAAGTAAAGATTCCTACTCAAAGATACCAGCTCAAAAGAAGACGAAAGAGGTCTACTCAAAAGATGCCAGCTCAAAAGTAAAGATTCCTACTCAAAGATGCCAGCTCAAAAGAAGACGAAAGATGTCTTCTCAAAAGATGCCAGCTCAAAATTCAAAAGATGCTTTCCATAAAGACAAGACGGGCACTCAAATAATTGAAGACAGCCAACCACTCAACTATTCAAAAAAAAGAAAGACAAGACAACACTAAAAGATTCGTGCTGATCCAAAGAGCATTCAAGAGGAACATTCAAGTCTACATAAACACAACTCATTCATGTAACTAGGCAGAGGTTTTAGAGAGAGAGAGAGAGTTCAGACTTTGTAATTTTCTACTCTTTGTTTCTGTAATCAAACATTTTCAAATAATATCAAAGCCAGTTCTTATTCCATCCTTGTTTTGCTCTCGTTTTATGATCCTGAACCCTTTCGGTTTTAGAGAGAGAGTTCAGACTTTGTAAACTTTACTCTTTGCTTCTGTATCCAAATACTTTGAATTCAAATAAAATCAAAGCCAGTTCTTATTCCATCCTTGTTCTGTCTCTGTTTTATGATCCTGCTTCCCTTTCTGTTTAAAATTAATAACAAGCCTAGGGACACCACGTTCCTTTTCTGCTTGATTCATGACATAGAATGCTGCACAGCTCCAAGGTGATTTGGATGGCCGTATTAGTTCTTTATCTAGAAGAGTTTGAATTTCTATTTTACAAACTTCTAATAGATCATGATTCATTTGAATGGGTCTTGCCTTTGTAGGAATATTTCTTTCTGAAAATTCCTTTTCATATGGTAATTCAACGATGTGCTTTTTTCTTTCCCAAAAAGCATTAGGAAGATCTGCACAGACTTCTCTTTTGAATAGATCTTCTAACTGTTGAATTTCTTGTTTTGTGCTGGGTAATTGTAAGTGTTCTTCAATTTGAGCATAAGACAAATCTTCTTTGAGAAAATTTATCTTATTCTGCTTCCTTTGAATAAGGTTGATATGTTGATAAATGGAGTTATTTTGTAAAGCATTTAACCTCTTTTGTCGAACAGGAATCAAGAATCTGAAATGTATAGTATTACCCATAATGTTAGTGTTGATACCTTTGTTATCAACAACAAAAGGGTAAATTTGAGTAAGGAATGGAGTGCCTAAAATAATATCAGTGTTGAGATTTTCTACTACAATAAACTGATATTTAAAGCAGTAGTTTTGATTACATATCTCAGTTTTTGTCAACTTTCCTTTGATTCGAAGAGGAGAGTTGTTGGCTGCTATAAGAACTTCATTAGTAAAACTATAATATTTTGTTGGTATTAGACCATCTCTGATGCAGCTTTGATCTGCACCACTGTCTAACATTGCAACAAAAGTTTGTTTGAAGTTTCCTATAGAAATAGTTAGATGAACTAACCATTTCTGGAATTGGAATCTCTCAATCGTAGAAATGAATTGAGAAGTAGAAGGTTGAGTAGAAGTAATATTTATTTCCTGTGGAGGAATAAATGCTTCTTCATTTTCTTCTTCTTCTAGATAAGTTTCTTTTCCTTTGGAAAGTCTAGATTGAATAATTGCAATATGAGCTTCTAAAGAGAGATTTTTCATTTCTATATTGTTAGTAGCCTGTCTTAAAGACTTGACTTCTTCCTTTAGAATATGAATCTCTGTTTGCAATTCTCTGGTAGAGATGGACTTAATACCAGAGGTTTGATTCATAGGATATTTTTCAAAAACTTTTGATATACTGAAAGGTTGAATGATATTAAACTTCTCATCTTCTTGCAGAAATAAAGACTTTAATCTTTCAAAAAGTTCCTTTTGTTTGATAGGGTCAGGTAATTGTTGAATCATATCAAAGATAAATTCTTTTGTATCAGAATTTATCTTCTTATTATCAGTAGAAGACTTAATCATATTAATCTGTTTACAGTGACAGTCATCCTGACTTTCACTAGAAGAATCATAATTGCCATTATCATCGTCAGTAATATAATTGATCTCAGAATAGATTTGCAATCTATCCTTTAATTTGTTTCTGATATTTTCTTCAATATCAGAAATGCCATCAATGATTTCATTTATCTTTCCTTTTCCTTTGCTTCGACATTTGCTTGCAATATGGCCTTTCTCGCCACATTTAAAGCACTTGAAATCACTTGAATTCTTTTTTCTATTAAATCTCCTGAATTTCTTTGGGGAAAAGGAATCATCTTTATATTCCTTTTTCTTAGAATATCTTTTTTGTGAAAAAGATTTTTGAAGGAATTTTTTCTTTCTTTCAGTGGAAGGAGCACTGATTCCAGTAATTCCAAAAGCTTGACAGAAAGATCCCATTTCTTTTCTCTTACTGCCATATTTAGCTTGGAATTTAAGCTCTTGACAAGCTGCAAGGGCTTCTTTTTTGACAAAAGCAAAAAGTTGACCAAAGGTCATTGAAGAGAAATCAATTTGTTTTGTTCCCATCTCTTTTTGTAAATTAATCATAATTCTTTGGGAAAACAGAGTTGGTAAACCAGTAATGAATTTTTCTTTCCAGAATGGTGCAGTATTGTCTGTTCGTTTAAGAACATGAGTCAAAAACATGTCTTTGTACCACCTGAAGTCACTAAGTGTTGGACACCTAATGTTAGTAAGGAATATCTTTGAAGAAGCTAATTCTTCCTGAGGATTTCCCACAAAGTGCATAGCTATGGTAACTATAAGGAAATCACTTGAATCGTTTTGGGTAGTAATTTCTCCTTGGGCATTTTCTACGTCTATAGTATGCTCAAGAATTGCTGTTTTGTCTTGCAAGGTCAAAGCATTGTCCCACCAATACTTTAACTGTCCAGTAAAACCAGTTATGAATAAACTCGCAATATCTTGTTCAGAACATCTTTTCATTTTGTATGCCAATTTGGCCATACCCATTTCTTGTAATGTGTTGAGTATTTCATACTCACTTTTTCCATCAATATTCCATTCATAAATGGAATTTCCATCATAATCTTTCGTATGGAATTTTGCTCTTTCTTCATACATAATGTCGGAGGAGTAGGTCGTGGATAGTAGTCTTTAGTTCTACTACTGTTCCAATTTTTACGAGGTCTATTGAAATTTGGTTTCCTTTCTCTTCCAATTTTATTAATATCCTGATTAGAGTTATTCTGTAAGATGTTATTTTCAACATCATTGATTTGTTGAACGGCAGAGTTGTCAGATGAATCAGAAGATAATGAGGAATCTGAATCTGATTCTTCCTTATCTTCTATAGTATCAATATTGTTGATTTTTGAAGGACCAGGAAGGTTCCTGTTAATTGAATCAAGTGTTTGATTTAATTTAGATAATAATGAATCATTTTCAAACGTGAGCTTATTTTCTAAAGCCCTAGGAATACTTCTTGGTTGAAAATGTGGTAAAGAAGTACTGTGAGGGAACGTTGAACTTGTTGGTTTTGAAATAGCTTTAATGTCAGTAGATAAGGAATCTATTTGTGTTGAAATCATGTGTAAAACTTGATTGGAGTAGTTATTCTGGTGATATAATTTCTTGATATCATCCAAATTAACTTGATCATTTTCTCTAGGGTCAATACTTTCACGACCCTTTTTGAAAGGTGTAGCTATGACTTCTCCTTCTTTGGAATGGAGCTTCAAAGTCTGTAAAGGAGGAGTGATAGCAGTAATAATAGTGTCATCTTGAAGTTGCCATTTCTTGTACAAACTTGTTTGTACATTAATAGCAGATTTTTTGAACGGTTCAGAAATTTCATTTTTTGTAAAATAAAATTCTAACCAGTTTTCAAAATGAAAGGGAGCATGATATTTTTGAATATCTTTTATCCATTGAAGTCGAATCTTAGCTTGACAGTATGCATCAAGCTTAGAATATCATATGTAGTATTCTGATTCTTCCTTGAAATCGTTTTCTAGTTCTTCGATGTCAATTTTAACACCAAGTTTAGTGATAACATTAATACCGTGGAATTCTCCATGCATCTGACTGGAATTAGGAGAATTATTAGGAGAAAAATTGAGTTCATTTGAAATGTTAGGTATAGGTGTTTGATTGTGAATCCTTATTGAAGGATCTTCTTGAGTAGAAGGAGTTTCTACTATGAAAGATCTAGATTCTCTAAACGAATTTCTAGGAATAGAGTAGGGTCTGATGGATCTCCTATTTTCATTGAGTGAGTTGAAACGAACCAGGACTGTACCATCTTGTTCTTCAGCTATCTCTTGAATTTCTGTTCTCTCAAGATTTCTTGGTCTCTGAGGAACATCTATTTGAAATGCTTCAGGAATGGTAATTTCATTCCATTTCAGGCGTTTAGGAACAAAGGTGTTTGAATAGTCAGCATCAATTTGTAATAGTATTGTTTCATCATTAAAGTTATTAACTAATTTGCATTTGGGATTAATAGCAGAACTCATTAATCTAAAGTAAATGCGATAAATAATTACAAATTGTTCGGCAAGTTTTTCAAATTCGTCTCCTTGCAGATGAACATCAAGAATTAAGGAATTCATAATTAAAGGATCAGTTAATGAAACGGGAAAATTAGGAATACAATTAAAATAAATAGGACCATTACAAATATTAGTTTGAATCATACTTAAAATTGACGATTTGTATTTTCGTAGACGTTTATCACGTAAAGCCATGTAAACAGGAATATCTATGCCGATATGAGCAAGTGGTTTGACTGCTACTTGAATCATACCAAAATGAATATAACGAAATCCTTTTTCTAAATATTTTCGTAAAAAAATATGAGATAAAAGAGGAATTGATTGAAATTTATTTTGAATGTTTAAGGTCTCTTCATGAATTTTTACGCTAAAAGCGCTTTTGAAATCAAAAGTACCAATTTTATAATTATTTTCAATATTTTCATTAGGAAGAGTCCAGTTTGAAAAGTACTCATTAATCATCTCTTTTTTGCTTTGTATTATGTGTCCTGAATTACTTCCAGAACCAGAGAAAAATTTTCTAATAAAACCAGCCATCATTAATAGCAATTTTATGAACTAGACATAGATCATACCTTGATCGGGAACAACGGGAATACTCCACCGGGAACACCACGCTCTCTATCGGGCTTACCAACGGGTTCACGAGCTTACCAACGTCTTACCAACGCTCAGGATACTTACCGGTGTTCTGACAGTGCGCCACGTGGCGCATCAGGCGCTTTGCGCCAATTAAAGAGTGCATTGCACTAGCGCACATAAGAGTGACACGTGTCGCTTAGCGCTGAGCGCAAGTCTATTAGCGCACTGCGCTTTATAAGTGCGCTACGCCAGTTTATGGGTGCGCCAGTGAGTGACACGTGGCGCGCTCTGGCGCTGTGCGCTAGTCCAAGAGCGCAGTGCGCTATTTTTTAGAAGCGCAAAGCGCAAATTGTTCTGTGGTTTACACGTGGTGCGTTCTGGCGCTGTGCGTCAGTCCAATAAGCGCAAAGGCTCAATTCAAGAGTGCAAGGCACTGTCCAATAGCATAGAGTGCATTTTGATGAATTTAAAATCAAAGAACAAGTTTTTTGTTCTCTTATCTTGAGGCTTTGCCTCAAGATTCAAGAACCAAAGTTCTTGTTCTCATCAAAAGGCTATGCCTTTATAGATCAAAAGATCTGTGAATGAAGTAAATTACTTCTTTTATTATTATTATTTTTTATGATTAGATCTTTTGATCTTTTCTTTTCTATTCAAGATCTTGATCTTGTTCTTAGATCTCTGATCTTTTTAGAAGATGATGATTCTTTTTTTTTAATGGGATGATTTCATCCCTGTTCTTCAAGAATATAATTCTTTACCTTTAAAGATGAAGAAAATGATCTTCTTTCTTCAAAGGCTTGCCTTTCTTTCTCTTTGAGTTCTTCTCTCAAAGTTTTCAGAGGGTTCTCTCTATGTGAGACTTGAAGTCTTGGGGCCTTTATATAGAGCCAATTGATTTGTTAAGTTAGTTGAAGAGATCTTTCTCTGATTGATTTGGGAATATTTCCTACCGTTGGATCTTTGATCCTAAGGCTTCTGTTTTACAGAAGATAATTTTCTTATTTTAATAAGATTGGAAAGATCTTTCCAGAACAGAATTTTAATTCTGATTAATTAATAATTTATTATTAGTATTTAGATCTTTTGATCCAATGGTGGGGAATTCTTTAAATTCCAGCGCTGGCGCAATAGGCGCCAGCGCACCTGCGCTTGATACGTGGCGCGCAGCGCAACTGCGCTAGTGCGCCTGTGTTTGATACGCAGAGCGCAGCGCAACTGCACTAGCGCGCCTGTGTTTGACACGCGGCGCGCAGCGCAGAGCGCAAGGGATCTGAAGCGTTGCTTCAATTTTCAAAATTTGAATTTTGAAACAGAGCTTTGCTCTGATTGGGAGTGCGCTGCCTAAGGCGCAGTGCTTCTGGCGCTGACGTGTCTGTTTTTGACACGTGGCGCTCAGCGCGCAGCGCAAGAGAACTGAAGCGTTGATTCAATTTTTTGAATTTTGAAATTCAAACAGAGCTTTGCTCTGATTGGGGGAAACGCTCCCGAATGTAAGAACTTGAGATTTTGCTCTTGTCGCACCGGTATCAACTATATGACAATTGTCAGTCGTTCCTTCACACTTGTCTGTTATGCTTCTTTGCTCCCGACGGGCTTAACGCTTCATTTGCTTGAATTGTTGTCGATGGGAAACGTATCCCTTCCACCACTTCTTGAAGGCATTGCACTCTTCGGTAGGTTGCGTGACCTTCCGATGGTATATGAAGTAGTTCGGATGTGCATCCGGTTCATCGGGGTACGTACTCCCGGAAGTATTTTCTTTGAAAGGTGGCATCTTCATTCCAACTGATAGAGCTTTGGTGAACTGCTTCCTTATCTTGATTCTGCTCTTAATGGTGGCAAGGGCTTTGATCCGGTTGAGTTACTTTATAGCTTCTCATCACCGGAGCTTTTTCGGCCTGACACCGACACTTGGCCTTTTCATAAATGGCCGCTTCACATTCTCGATCAGTTTTGCTCTTTTGAAGAGCTTCGTTCAGCAGCTTGTCGATGAGGTTATCTGACGGTTCCATAGATTTTAGTTCTAGATGTTCCCCCAGTTTCTCTACGTCAGGAGCCTCTTTGACATTTATCGATGAGTGAGAGATCATGTGGAAAATCGCTACATAATCCTCGGGTTCTTCCGAAGAATCGTCTCCTTCATCAATGTCACTGTTTCCGTCCTCAAGAACATGCTTGAAGAACTCTTGCAGTGTGACTGGGGTCCGTGCCTCTTGGTTGTATTCCTCCAGTGCCTCGATGTATTTCTGCAGACCCGTATGATTGCCGTCGAGACGGACGGGCTTCTTGGCCTTTTTCTTTTTCTTTGAAGACTTCGGAGGCTTGGCTTGGAGGTTTTTTCCATCGTTACCAACTTTTGGCGTTAGGCGCGGTTTCAGCATTCCGTCAATAATTTCAGGCTCCAGCTGGCTTTTCTACCTAATCGCCGGACATGCTTGAACATCCTTCAGCATTCTTTTAGTTTTTGCTGAAAGGACCACTTCCCACGGAGCTTCTTCTACAAATGAGCATGATGCCCCCGGCATATCCACCTTTTTAGGAGCGTGCTGCTGCGGCGGTTTACCTTCCAGTTTTCAGACAGCGCGAACTTGCCCTGTTGGTATTGGTCCTCAACCCAGTTTTTGAAGACATAGCAATCTTCGATTGGGTGGCTCATTACTCTGTAGTAGGGGCAGTAGTTGGGACTGTTGACGTCACCTGGCTGCAGTGGGCGTCTCGGATCCGGCAGAGTGATAAGCCTGTTGTGCACCGCTAATTCGAACAACCTCCTCGTTTTATCCTGGGGAAACGAATAGGGACGTCTCAACTTTTCTTCGAAGGATCATAGTTTGTTGCTTTGGAGAGCAACCGGTTTCGGGTCACTCGGTTGTTGTTGAGTGTTGGCGATGAAGATCGCTTTCCCTTTGCCCTTTTCATTCCGGAGATCCGTTTTTTAAGAGTACGGACTATGGCCCATCTGGTCTATTTGGGCCAGTTTTTCAATCTAGACCTGGAAGGTAGTCGGCTTGAAAAACATCATAAACTGAGATATAGTTGCCTGAGTATCAAGGGTCCCCACGAACATGCCCACAGCAGGAGCTTCTTCTATGCGCTGTTCACACTTCGACCATAGGTTTTGCCACCGAATTGCGTATTGAATCCAGGTCTCTCCTGGCATCACTCTGGCATTAATTAATGCCGTGATTGGGGTGTGCTCGCTTACGCTGGCGAACCGTTGTGTGAACAGTAGTTCTATCTTCGTAAATGTCTTGATAGAGTCATTCGGAAACTCCGAATACCATTCAAATGCTGTTTCCGCCAAGCTACCGACAAATTGGCGAAGCAATAGTTTGTCATCGCCCCCGGTATTGCCACACAAAGCTCTGAATTGAGCAACGTGTTGATGCGGATTGCCTGTCCCCTTATACACATGGAATTTGGGGATCGTATATCCTGGCAGGTACTTAATTTGGTTATACCATCCTGGATAAGGTCGCCCAGTTCTAATGACCTAGCCAGCCGCTTCGTTCACTTGATGAGATCGTATTTTTTGAGCTATATTGTCATCAAGGGTAGCTTTGGAGATCGTCTCCTCCCTGGCTGCTGATAAAGCCGGAGGAGGGTTTGATGTCTTCCCTCTGTCGTCTTCAATGATTATTGGAGGGTCTTAGCTGGAGGATCCGGTTGGATCATCATCCCCACCATGTCTTTGAATAGAAGCGCCATTTATTTTATATTAGCCGCATGTACCACGGCCTCTTTGTCTTTCTTTTCAAGAATCCTCTGTAAGAATTCGGTGTCGGTCTCCAGCTCCTGGCGTTGTTCTGACGATGCTTCCAAGCTTTCTTTTTGCCCAGTAAGTGTGGCCATCCTTGTCAACATCTTCTGGAGCATTTGTTGTTGATCCTAGGCCTTTCTCACAGACCGTGTAAGTGGTTGATGACCCGCGAAAGTACGGCTTTCCTCTTTGCTGGAAGCCATGTACACCATGTGCACTACCATGCCCCTAGACTTGGGGCGTTTGGATCCATCACGCTCAGAATTTGTCACCGGTGGTGGTTGATTCTCTGGCCTTCTCTTTTTGTGGGAGGCCGAAGTTGAGGGAGCCGTTGCAGCGAGCACCCGTGCAGATGATACTTTCAGTGAAATGACAGCAGGATGGTCCTCCCCTTGCCGAGCCTTTGTTTTCTTCAGTCGGCGAGAGTATTCTTTGTCGATTACAGAGTCTTGGACTTTCCGTCAAACTCTGTGGATCTTGGAGGACAACCATTGAGGAGGTTATTCCGGCTTCACTTGAGTTGTGTTTTCAAGATGGCGGTTGGAGAGTTCTTGCACACCCTCCTGAGCAGCTCGAATTTGTTCCAAGTTGGAACAGCAGCGTCAATTTCCACCATTGGAGTTGGTGGGGTAAGTCCAGAGGGAGAACTGCCCCCAGATTTCATCACTCGGCGCCAGTGGCGACGCTGAGTGTGTCTTGCTGATGGGATCACCTCAGTTGTAGAAGCGACCTTGTCATGCCCTTTCTTTGATGAGAGGCTGCTTTTGGTGCCAACCTGTCGAAGACTGACGTCCGTTGAGAGGGAACGTCTAACCTGTCGAAGACTGACTTTCGAATAGGGGAAGCACTTGTAACGACCTCACCCATAGCAGGAGTTGAAATGGTCAGTCTTGCGAAGACCGATCCCTTAGCAGGAGAAACCCAATGATGACTTCGTTTACCGGAGCTGGAATGGATATCCGCTTTGGGATAACCCCTTCAGGTATTGCACGTCTCTTTATGGGCCCAGTGGAGTTTTGGCTCAGCCTATCGAAGACTGAGGCAGAGACTTGGATGACCCGTTAAGAGGGGCCATGGTGGTTATGAGCCGATCAAAGACCGACTTCTTTGGGGCTTCTTGTGATGGCATTGAAGCATTGAAGCTCATTGGCGGGAGTATGGTTCCGAAGAACAGTCCAGTAGTGGCCTGAGTCACCTGTTCCACTGACATTGCGAAGATGGAGGCCGCTTAGGGCCCATAAGTCACTCCTCCAGCAGGGACGGCGTGGGAGTTGCTATTGCAATTGGTGCAGGTGGAAGCCATCGATGTCATCTTCTCTTCTGCACGGAGCAAGCCACCAAATCTTAGTACCTCGAATCTAGGGGCAACCATATTAAACTGCGATTCGTTCAAGAACACGACACACGAAATGTGGAGTGGAAAGAGGAAAAAGTCCCACCGGGCATGCCAGAATCTGTTTACCGCCGAAAACCAAGAAAGACAAACGTCTAGCCTGAATTTGGGGGCAGATACTATTTGGATTTATCCGTCCACCTCTCCGAAGATGCCAAGTTGACTTATGACACCGTGTATCGGAGGTTTGGACGGATGCGTCCATTGTAGCAGACTTCGTCATATTCCCCCTCGTTGTGAGGGATTTTTGATTGTGGGGATGCTCTTCCCTCCAGGCGCAAGCCCCTGCAGTTAATTACATTACCGTGTAGCGGTAACCACTTTCTCCTGCTCCAAAAATTCACTTCATGTCGTGTGTGGTTGTTATATTTTTGGTTGCCCGTGGATTGTATACGGAGACTAATTTGTGTTGTCGCCCGTAGGGTATGGATTAGTCTAAATCCGTATATTCTTAGATTTGGGTTTGAGTTGATTTAAGGAACGTTAATCTTGTTTGAGACTAAGTTCAACTTAAATGTTTGTTGAGGATACGTTAGTCTAATTTTAGACTAAGATCTAATCAACAGGATTTTTGGGATCATTTAGACCCAACAGAAGAGTATTTGGACTCTATATTGTCTTAGTTTAAGGACGTTGCGATCCATAGCTAGTTTAAGGACGTTGCGGTCCATTGTAGTTTAAGGACGTTACGGTCCATAGCTAGTTTAAGGACGTTGCGGTCCGTATTGGGATGTGCCCGTCCATTTGAGAGTACACTAAAGAGTTGTTGGTTATCGGGACCCACCACCTCTCTGAAGATGCTGAAGAATTACAACGACATTTATCAGAGGTGTGAGGAGATGTACCCTTGAACCAATGTTCGTTTGAAGATCAATAGTCATATTTGGGACTAAGACCAATTTGGAAAAATGGTGAGCACATGGGCTCGGTTGATCTGAATTAGGGACTTTTGGTCAACTTGGACTCAGCCCACTCAGTCTTGAATAAAGTGTTAAACATTTCTTTGGGCTCAGTCCCTTTTCTGTGCAAACAGTGCTGAACATTGATATGGGCTCTGATGCTCACCCTTTACTTTATCCTCTCTTTTTTTGTTTTTTATGGAATGTTAAACACTCTTTATGGCGCCCACGTGCGGAATACGTGAGGCGCTTGGCACTGAGCACCAACCACTGAGTGATGGGCACTCCTTATTGAGTGGCACCCACATGAGGGCCACATAAGGCGCTTGGCGCTGAGCGCCAACCATTGAGGGCTAAATACTCTTTATTGAGCAGTGCCCACGTGAGGGACACATGAGGCGCTTGGCTTTGAGCGCCAACCATTGAATGCTAAGCACTCTTTACTTAAGCAGCGCCCACGTGAGGGGCACGTGAGACGCTTGGCGCTGAGCGCCAACAATTGAATTCTAAACACTCTTTATTTGAGCAGCGCCCACGTTAGGGGCACGTGAGGCGCTTGGGGCTTTTTCTTTCTTTGTGCATTTTTCTGAAGATGTTCAATTCTCTGTTCTCCCCTGGATCTTCGATCCCCAAGAACGAATTCGTCCCCACGAGAATTAAATTCTCATTTGTGGGAGACTTGTCTGATGGGTCTCGGATCCAGAGGAAAGAACTATGTTCTTTATAAGGGTTAAACCCTTGGATATGCAGATGAGATACTATGATCTCTATTATCTTTATTTACCTTGAAGAAAGATCTTCTTTCTTCTTCTTTCTTAAAGCTTTCTTTTTTGTTTGCTCTTCTTTTTGAACTTGAAGTTTTTTTAAGTCTACGGTAGCGTCCCGGCCGTCAATCCGAGGCCAGACACGGAACAAAAACTTTTATAAACTGGCGCTAACGCAGACTTTCACCCGGATCGTGCCATTAACATTAAACTAGCAATCTACAAAGAAGTTAGAATGGCTATACCGATCGATCCGTGTCCTTCGGTCTTTAGCCACCATCCTTAGCTCCTCGCGGCATCTCCGATCTCGTCGATCTCTGATTTCCTCGTCAAAAAGGGCACCACATCAAGAAGTCTTTTTACGGGCTCCCGCTTCAAACCGAAGCAACTCGGACATGAAGTTTGCTAGCCGACATGTCCAAGGTGAAGTAGAGAATGTGTATGATAATTTTGTCTCAAGCATCCATTGATTCTCAACTCATGAGATTGTATGGATGGAGGTTGAAGATGAATCCATTGATGAGGAGATGGTGAGCTCAAGAGAAGAAAGAAGAAGAAGAGCTTGCTATTGTGTGGAATGATAAAGTGAGAGAGCTAGCATCAAATCTCAAGAGCCAACCCACACTCTTGTGGCTGCCCTCTCTCTCTCTCTCCACCCATCAATTCCACACAACAATCAATCAAGAAAATTGACATGGCACCAAAAATAAGACCATGAGTAACCAAACATGCACATGCCTCATTTAATGCTCTTCATGATGACTTAAGCTCACCATTTCCACCTAATTAAACATTTAAACCAAAATGTTTAATCCAACAAAAAGATATGGCATCAACTAAAGTAAACTCGTGACGGATCACAAGATCACCCCTCACCTGTAAATACATACCTGCATCCGCATTCTGACAGAATGCGAATGCAATGAGACTAAAGTAATCCACCAAATCTAATACTAGGATCCGGCTTAAACCAAAGCCCACTAGTATGATCCATCCGATCATAATGCGTGCACAAGTGCATGTATATGATCGAACCCTGCCATAAAACCATACGGCCTCTACAACGTTTCGCCCGAACTTGGGAAACTTTCTGTGGGGGACTCTAATGACACATAAATATGCTGGCTGTGGATTTAACCACAAGCACGTCAATGGCACTAGCTGTGCGTAATGGCTGCCGAGGTATTGAGCGAAAGGGAAGCCGATGAGCGAACTCATCCAGGAACCCTACTGAGCCTAACAGTGACAATATCCGTACAGTCCGGTCTGTTCGTCTATGAGTATCACATATCGGGTCTAGGGGGTGGATAAAGTCAGACCCCTAACAACGTGATAAATCGTGTCGGTATGAAACCCATCACCACCTGAGAAACTAATGATCCTAGATCAGTAATTCTCAACTACCTTGGCCAAGGTTTTCTGGTGATGGCCACCCATGCACTGCGCGATATCAACCCCCAATACTGGGAGAGACGAATCCCCGACGATCCGCTCACTGCCTCTATGTGGCTCGGGACTGTACCCAACTAAAACATGTTTGCACGACTCCTTTGAGCCGTGGTAGGGTAGTAATCAAAGCACAGCGGGAACTCACACGAGACAAATGACGATCTCAGGTCGACAGACTAACCTGTACACATGTCACCTGGGAACTGCTATCTGACAGTAGGTATAATACCAACTAGCAGGTTCCCGGCGAGTCTATCCAGTGTACTCATAACCCAATGAGCACATGTATACTATCTTAGGTGAACAAACTAACACCAATGGCTTGTGAGACCTGGCCACCGCCCCTTATCGGGGTCTCGATCAGTATACACTAGTCTACTCTGGAGTATCGATGCCCAGTCTCGAAACTCCCATGACTAGGGACATTTAAGGATGCGCTTATAGACCACCAGCTCCCACGTATATGATCGCCAATGCTGGTAGTCAAGTAAAAATCCTATGGGCTCTATCAACATGTAATAGTGATGATAAAGACAAACCAGATAGCATACTAGCATCTCGAGTAAGACTGTCCTATCGGTATAGGTCCTCCCTCAATCATGCAATCATGTGCTTGCGATCCAATAATTGATTTGAAGGCACCATATCCAACAATCTCCTACTTGCACATAAGGATAATTATTGCGATGTCGCATACTCACAGCCCGTATGATACCGAACATCCAACTCCTCTACTAATCAGTTTCACAAAACTCGTTTGTAAACTATTGCATTCGAGAAATAGCCTCAGTGAGTGGATCTTCCCTGATGTTTCTTTTTATGTCTCTCTTTATCTCAAGTTCGCAGAGAAAACCATCTACCGAATTGAGCAATACTTGTCTTAGAATATGTCTGGATATCTGATGGGACCTAGTTCACAAATGAACTCCAAATCTAGCAAACTTCTTAGATTGTATCGTCAACTGAATTTAATCAGTATCCTGCACCATACCTTCCTCAGTATTCGCTTGGACCACCTGTCCAAACTACTGCCCCTCGTCTGAGGGAAAACTACAACTTTGATAGTCACTCTGTCGTCCAGGTCACCTTGGAAGCCTGGAATGATAACCGTCTTCCGAAGGAGGCTGCCGTTATCAAATCCCTAGAACATTCACTTATGTTCTAAAACTGCTTCCGAACGTTTCTCCAGGATTGGATTAATATCTCAACTTATTGCATTTAGTCCAAAAACAACATCTGGTGTGGTACTTGACATCTCATGATTGACTCAATTGCCTAAGCAAGTTGTTCAGTTGATAAAACTGCACATTTGTATTACATTTTTCCTACCATTTTCATATTAAAAAAGGACTTTATTATAATATATTATACATATGAGGGTTTATGTGTAAAAGCACCATTTTCCATGTGTTAATATATTTTAATTATCATTTGGTAGGAAAGTGTATGCAAATAAATTCATTGATCTAATCCTAGTAGAACTAGGTCTACTAAAATCTTATTTGAGTTGTTGTGCAGAATATTTCCAAGTTGTTATGAAGAATTTAACAAACAAATCAATTTGTTGAAGAAAACTTGCCAAATTAAGAAGCAAAACTTGGAGACCAAGTCTGGAAGCAACAGAGAGAAGATTTCTGAATTCTAAAGATGCCTAGGATTGCCAAATGTCAAAATCAGAGAGCCAGAGAAATATGATCAAAAGATCTCAACCATTGGCCGCGGATCCGCGGCCATACCCCCTCTTTGGCCGCGGATCCGCCGCGATTTGATGGAGTTAAAGTGCAAGATTTTTGGAGATCAATAATTGCTAAATTCTAGCTAGTTTTCAACAATAATATTCTGGCTTTGCACTATAAAAGGGCACCGAGAGCCTCTTGGAAAAATCATCAAGCCGAAGAGATCACGAAGTCCAAGACGGCTCACGCATCCAGGCTGATCATCAACTGTTCATCTACCTCCTTCGGAAGAGTTCGAGAAGCAAACTAGTCTTTGTAATCATTTTCTAAGGAATCAAAGTGTAGATTGTTCAAATTGATTAATAAAGGTATTTGTTTTATTTAATTCTTTTGCATTTTACATTATGTTTTCCTTCTCTTTCTTTTCATCTTCTTCTCCCAACATGCACGAGTAATTCTCCGCTTGTTAGGGTTCGTAGGATTAGGGTAGGCTAATGAACGATGAAAATAATTAAACCCTTTTTAAGTCCTATAAAGTTTAGGAACTTTATCAAAAGAATCATTAACATCCTAATCGGGCGCGCTAGCAATTCTTTGCTAGTTCCGACCGCGATTAGAGATTAGATTAATGATTGTTTTGGTAAAGGCTAGATATGAACGGGGTTCCGTGTCGAGATAAGGGTTAAGAGTGGGATTCCTTTTCCCTCCAGAAACCCTAATCTACACGCATCACCGTCGTTCTAGTTCTAAATCTATTAATGGATAAAAAGGGTAACTTTTAATTAATCGTCCATAAATACTAAATCCTAACGAACCCTACAAGCCCTCTTATTATATTAATTACATCTTAAACTAATCTAGATCTATATTTTACATTCTTGTTTAACGTAGATCTAGAAACCATTCTATAAAATTCTTTATCCCTCCTCTCTTTCTCAACACATCTAAAGTAAAAGCAAAAGGTTCCACGTTTCCCAGAGGACGACCCGTACTCATCTCGGTCTAGCTACGTGCGACACCGTTATTGATTGCGATTAATTACTACTAACACACATTTTTCGAATCAATCAAATGGCGCCGTTGCCGGGGATACGTGCGTAATTTTTTAATTTTACTATTTGTGTTGAATTCTTAGACGAGCCATATCATTATTAAAACAAAACTGCAAATTGCATATTTAACGATTATTGTGTGAATTTTGCGAGGGGATCTGGAGTTGCAGACTTGAGAAAATAGTGAGACAGAGACATTCTTAGAGATCCAGAGGAGTACAGGAGGCCACGTAGCAAATTTCATCAAGTGATCCATCCTTCTTGCGGCGGATCCGCGGCATATAGCCCATATTCACGGCGGAAGCGCGGCAGGTTTGGAGATCTAGGGCTTCAAACTTCTCTGGTAAGATTCTAACCTCTTTCTCTCTCCTCTGAAATCCAATAAAATATCTTTTCTGCAGGATTCTTTGCAAAATTGCGCCGCTCAAAAAAATCTTTTCGCAAAAGTTTTGTTATTGGTTTTGTTTTGCATATTTAATACGGATTTTAAGGGGCAAAGACCAAATCAAGATTAGGTGGGGATTCATCACCCTTCCTAAGCCCCATAAATCACAAACCGAGCATATAGAACAACCCTTCATTAATTTAAAAAATATCTAGACCAGACTCTAAGGACTGTCGAGCTCAATAGGAAAAAGACTAGTATAGGCATCGGCCGTTTATCCTAACTGACATTGCGGTGTCAAGGCTAGTGGTTTTTAATTAGGCCCACTGTAGTGGTGGTTCCTTCCCACTTACCTGGCCGTACTTGTCCGTGAAGAGGCGGTTTGAGGTCCTATTTCTAGCCCCAGTTAGGAGCTGTCTAGCAGACCTAGGTGACCATAGTTCTAGGGTTGCTTGTGCATCATAGGGTGATTTGTCTCGAGTCCCACTTTTTCAAAACAAGCCAATTTTAAATCACACACACGCTGCCACTTGCACTAAACCCGCTTAGTGCATGCTCGGCTGGACACGGGATCCTAGTGCCCGTCTTGTCCGCGTTCCTGCTATCGACGCCGTAGTCGGTACTTCTTCATCTTCTTTTCCCCCACCACACACCACATCAACCGAGATGGACGGCACTCCATCAGAGTATAACACCACACTGCCACCGCCCGTAAGTGCGCAGAATCCACCGCGCATTTCTCTCCAAGAGAGATGCTATCCTATTCGTGGTCCTCTTCCCACTTGTCTATCTCTTCCACCACCTAACGGGGATAATTTCGAAATCAAACCCCACTACATCAATCTGCTGCCCAAATTTCACGGGCTTGAGTCGGAAGACGCGTACGTTTTCATCACAAAATTCGAAAACGTATGCGCAATGATGGGTACTTCACAATTGACTTTAGATGCTATGCGCTTACGTCTTCTCCCATTCACACTGTGCGACTTGGCAGAAAAATGGCTTTATAATACTGTCGCACACTCTATCACTAATTGGGATGAATTCGTCGTAGCATTTCTTAAGAAGTTTTACCCAAATCATAAGACTGCACATGTTAGGAGCGAGATCAACCAGTTCACCCAGCTTCCCAATGAACCATTTTGGAAGTGCTTTGAACGTTTCAAAGATCTGCTTGTCCAATGCCCCCATCACGGAATACAAAGATGGGATTTATGTCGGATTATATATGAGGGCATTAATTCAGCGACAAAGCAGATGCTTGAAACAATGTGTCAATGCAATTTCATGTCTAAAGATGACGGTGAAGCTTGGAAATATCTGGAAGACCTTGCTGAACACACGTTGCAGTGGGAAAGCGTAAGACCACCTTCAACTAAGGGTGGTATTCACCAGCTCGATGTTTCTATCGCAGTAAAAGCCGAAATGGCAGCGATTCAGAACAAACTCGATGCCATTGAAAACAAGTTCTCAACATTCTCCCTAAATCAGGTCATGCTTCCTAAGACCGTCTGTGGTTGCTGTTCGAATCCTTCACACTTAACGGAAGAATGTCCTATGAATGCATCGTTTCAAGCTAATGCTGCTTTTCAGCAGCAACCTAGAAACGATCCTTATTCTTCCACATACAATCAAGGATGGAGGAATCATCCTAACTTTGCTTGGAATCAAAACCAACAAAGCAATTATCAAAGACCTCCTCCACAGCAACCACAACCACAGAATCAGCCCCCCTTTCAGTCACAAAATTTCCAAAATCTGGCCAACATTTCTACACCACAAGTGGCCGGTACTGACAACTCACTTGCACAAACTTTGGATATGTTCATGAAACAATCCATGCAAAATTCGGCTGAGATAAGGTCTTCTATTGATACCCTAACGAAAAACTCCTCCTCTCATGGTAAGAGTATTAAATCCATAGAAAACCAAATCGCACAGTTAAACGCCGCAATGAGTGCGAGAGAGAAAGGGAAACTCCCATCTCAACCCATACCTAATCCTGGCCACTCACAAAGTTATAATGTGAGTGCTGTTACCACGTTGAGATCGGGAAAAGTGCTGAATGACCGAGTGGGTAAGCAGTGTGATGATAGTGATACCAATGATACCCCAGCTTCTTCTTCTTCTCCTAATTCGTCTAGTCTCCCACCTTCATCCGAGCCTATTCTCCGTTTTCCCCAAGGCTCGAACCCTTCGCCCATTTCGCCAAATCTATCTAAGTCGATTCCCACTCCAATTTTGGGATCGAACCCGTCCCCACAATCCTCTCCAATGTTGGACCAAACCCTTATTGATAAAGCACCTTATCCAAACAGGTTAAGGGGCAACAGACCAAGTCCACAAATGGAGAAGATCGTGGAAATTTTTAAGCAAGTTAACATAAACATTCCTCTCTTAGATGCTATTCAACAAGTTCCGTCATATGCGAAAATCCTAAAGGACTTGTGCACTAGGAAGAGGAAAGTTCAAGTACCTAAAAAAGTTTTCCTTGCGAGTAATGTGAGCACAGCTTTTACACAACTTCCCAAGAAACGAAAGGACCCCGGAAGTCCTACAATTTCAATTTCTATTGGGGGTAAAAATATCAATCGTGCTCTACTCGATTTAGGTGCTAGTGTTAACTTGCTTCCGTATTTTGTTTATGAGCAATTAGGGATCGGAGAGTTAAAACCTGCGCATTGCACTCTTCAGATGGCCGATCGATCTATCACCCAACCAAGGGGTGAGCTAGAGGATGTGTTAATCAAAGTCGGGGAATTCATATTCCCTGTGGACTTTATCATTATAGATACACAACCTGTAGCGAACCCACGCAATCAAATCCCGGTGATACTCGGTCGACCCTTTTTGGCCACTTCCAACGCAGTAATTAATTGTAGAAACGGCTCTATGACCCTATCCTTTGGAAAGAAGTCAATTGAGCTTAACATTTACAAGTTAGGAAGTGAACCCTCCGAACCCTATGCTCATGTGTGTTCTGTCGAATTAATGGATGTCGACAGCAGCGAATTTGATCAACCTCATGATACAGACTCTTTTCATATGTTGTTGTTTGACCCAACCATTTACTCTTCCACCGAGTTGTCCGGGTCAACATCTAATGAGGAACTTTATATTGAGTCTGACGATCACCCCATTTTTTCTGATGACATTATTTTTCGGGGTATCGATGAAAGCTTTGAGGAAATTTTCGCTGATGAACTCGCATTTTTACAAGACACGGGTGTTGAGATGAATCAACTCCAAGATAAAGAAATTGGACCTCCACCCCCTCTTTTGGACAATCATGATAATGCGAGTAATCCATCATCACTATCACTGTGCCGTCTCTCCAAATTGAGACGCAATCCTTTTCCAATACACCTCTTGTCACCTCCCCACTTCCTCACGTCAATAGGTGACATGTTCTTCCACCAACCTTGGTGCTTCATCGATAAAATTTTTGAATGGTTGGTGTTGACCTTCGGTCTTTGCAAAGCTTGGCATTGACCAATAACCTTGACCCCCTCATGCGATTTTAAAAGATTAAAAATGTTTAACTCAAGTTTGGGGGAGGGGTGGTATATTTTGGCTCTTGAAAGAAAATGATTTTTACAAAATTGGAGCCTAAAATAAGTTTGGGGGAGGATTTTCACTTTCATATATTCTTGCCCCCATTAATAATTTCCTCCCAAGTCTACAGGTTTTTTGAGCTTAACGGATGACATCAGTGAGGACACTGCTGTAAACAGGTTTGGGGGAGGTTTGTGCTTATTTACACATCAATTTGCATCATACTTTGCATAAGCACAACATTTTTAAAAAAAAATTTAAAAAAAAAATTTCTTTTATAACAAAAGAGTAGAAAGTGAAAAATTACATCCAAAAGGTAGGAATAGTTTAAGAAAACCAAGAAAATTAGAAGTTTTCTTACACGAACTAGTAATAAGTAGTTATGAGCTGTTGTCTCAAGGGTTAGTAAAATGAAGGAAGTCACTAATCTGAGGATAAAATTAAGTCTGAAAAATAGTTTCTATTCTGGAAGCCAAACATTTGAATGTTGATACCCTACTATATGCACTTACACACGTCTTGAAACTCGGGATAGTAGAGGATACCTTGAAATGCTCTTGTCTAAAAGCCAAAGTATGAAGGAAATGAAAAAAAAATGATGAAGAAAATATAAAAATGGTGAAAAGAAAAATGAACACTGGTTTTGTTATCGCCAAGGCAGCAATAAAAAAATATAGCGAGGGTGCCTCTTCACCTAGTGCCCTAAGGCCAACTGGTCTGGGAGTCACTGCTAAGCCTTAGGTGGTGCAAGACGAGGAAAATATTATCACCAAATCTGCAAGCACATGAGTAATCGGTCGGTTAGTACCTCAAGAAGTATTAACGGTCGCATGAAAATGTGTGAGCAATTCTAAGTATTCATCAAATTGAAAAGTACTAAGGTAGATGGACAAGAGTATGATAGCTTGAATTGAATTCTCTGAGTGTAGGGATGACCATTTCACACACGTAGGGGTATATGATCAATGTTTGGATGAAAGGTAGGAATGAAGAATAAAGACGATGTTTTATTGAGAGATAATGTGATTTCTAACATCTTTTCATGACTATTAAGATAGGGCTCATGACAACTGAAAAGCTGGCATAGTTGGAAACTCTTCTTTTCAAAGTATTTCTTTTATGGTTCTTGTCTTTATATGTAAATTTCACCATCTCTCTTTTGTTATAGGATTTTGTGGGTGTAATCCGCTGAAAACCCTCAGGAGACAACACTCCTCCTACTAGGGACACCTAGAGGTTTAACGGCTTGTTGCACGCGCTCAGTGCAATCATGTCTGCCTACGAAAGTGTGCTTAGTTTTCTCTTTTTCTTTTTCTCCTCTTAAATAAACTAGTTTGCTCGGGACGATCAAAGATAAGTTTGGGGGTATTTGTTCAGTTGATAAAACTGCAAATTTGTATTACATTTTTCCTACCATTTTCATATTAAAAAAGGACTTTATTATAATATATTATACATATGAGGGTTTATGTGTAAAAGCACCATTTTCCATGTGTTAATATATTTTAATTATCATTTGGTAGGAAAGTGTATGCAAATAAATTCATTGATCTAATCCTAGTAGAACTAGGTCTACTAAAATCTTATTTTAGTTGTTGTGCAGAATATTTCCAAGTTGTTATGAAGAATTTAACAAACAAATCAATTTGTTGAAGAAAACTTGCCAAATTAAGAAGCAAAACTTGGAGACAAAGTCTGGAAGCAACAGAGAGAAGATTTCTGAATTCTAAAGATGCCTAGGATTGCCAAATGTCAAAATCAGAGAGCCAGAGAAATATGATCAAAAGATCTCAACCATTGGCCACGGATCCGCGGCCATACCCCCTCTTTGGCCGCGGATCCGCCGTGATTTGATGGAGTTAAAGTGCAAGATTTTTGGAGATCAATAATTGCTAAATTCTAGCTAGTTTTCAACAATAATATTCTGGCTTTGCACTATAAAAGGGCACCGAGAGCCTCTTGGAAAAATCATCAAGCCGAAGAGATCACGAAGTCCAAGATGGCTCACGCATCCAGGCTGATCATCAACTGTTCATCTACCTCCTTCGGAAGAGTTCGAGAAGCAAACTAGTCTTTGTAATCATTTTCTAAGGAATCAAAGTGTAGATTGTTCAAATTGATTAATAAAGGTAGTTGTTTTATTTAATTCTTTTGCATTTTACATTATGTTTTCCCTCTCTTTCTTTTCATCTTCTTCTCCCAACATGCGCGAGTAATTCTCCGCTTGTTAGGGTTCGTGGGATTAGGGTAGGCTAATGAACGATGAAAATAATTAAACCCTTTTTAAGTCCTATAAAGTTTAGGAACTTTATCAAAAGAATCATTAACATCCTAATCGGGCGCGCTAGCAATTCTTTGCTAGTTCCGACCGCGATTAGAGATTAGATTAATGATTGTTTTGGTAAAGGCTAGATATGAACGGGGTTCCGTGTCGAGATAAGGGTTAAGAGTGGGATTCCTTTTCCCTCCAGAAACCCTAATCTACACGCATCACCGTCGTTCTAGTTCTAAATCTATTAATGGATAAAAAGGGTAACTTTTAATTAATCGTCCATTACTACTAAATCCTAATGAACCCTACAAGCCCTCTTATTATATTAATTACATCTTAAAATAATCTAGATCTATATTTTATATTCTTGTTTAACGTAGATCTAGAAACCATTCTATAAAATTCTTTATCCCTCCTCTCTTTCTCAACACATCTAAAGTAAAAGTAAAAGGTTCCACGTTTCCCAGAGGACGACCCGTACTCATCTCGGTCTAGCTACGTGCGACACCGTTATTGATTGCGGTTAATTACTACTAACACACTTTTTCGTAACAATCACAAGTGATATGCCAATCATGCACATCCCTCTCTCCTTTAGTCTATAAAACACCTTTAGAGAGGGTGACTCCATCACCTGCAGGTACACTACCATGCCAGGAGTCATCCATTCTAAAACACCTTCAGAATACTGTCTAAGTACCCAGATTGGGACACTTCCTAAATCTAGATCTAAAACCATAGATCTAGTAATCAGAACGCCTGATATAATATACATATCCTTTGTGGAGAAATTATTGTGTAACAACCACAGTATAACCGATCATAGTATAGGAATATCACTTCCTACAAGTGTATGTCATCCAAATACCAGGACATACCACCCTACTACCTTCTTAACAGATCCATCTCCTATTCTGATGAAGTCAAAAACCTATGAATGTCACATCAAAAATAGATGATCTATCTCCGCTATATCTGTTTTAGTCTATAAATAGACATAAGCTACTTGTCCACTGTTCTTCCGCTACTCCCACTGACTACGATAACTCTCTGGCAGAATCATATACACGTGCACTTCTAAAGCTAGTTTAGAACGACACTATACACATACTCCTACCGGGTCTCATAATCTGGAACAACAGTAGTGTCAAGTCTGGGTAAATAAAAACCTCCCTGTCACCCTCCTTGAGAATACCGAAGTACCTCTTGGGCGCCTGAGATTACCCACCATATCTACGGAGTGGCTAATGGAATGTCAAACCTGATTGAATCTTTAGGTCCTATTAAATTTTCAGTAACCGTTTGTGGTTCTGCAATTACTTCCAGTTCTACCATATTCCCACTACTGTTTTCTGAAGAAAAAAAATCCATTTTACTAAAACTGTGGAGAGTCAAGAACAATATCACTATTGATTTTCCAGATGGTAGAAAGTTATCCCTCGTCAAAGCCCGAGACAACCCACAAACAGCCATTACAGAAATGTGCCTTGAGTTATCCAGTGTTTGGTTTTAAGCATAAGCCGGACAACTCCCCGTACCTTAACAACGTTAAGATATGAACCATTCTATATACAATATAGAAACAGAGGCACTAATTTAATAGGAACCAGATTCAAATCATGCAGCTGTCTCCAGTGCATATCAACTAAATGGAAGGAGGTCGATCAGCGTTACTCAACTTAGGAGTACATCCAGATATGAGTAATCTGAAAAAGAAACAATTTCTCAAAACCATTACTATCAACTGAATATCAAACACAAGTATCTACATCTTCGATTACCTTGAAGAATCGCGATACTTGCAACACATGGTTCTCTACTTTATTCTTGTACCTATAACTTCTCAAAATTTAAACCTTGTATTTCTACGAAACACTTGTCTAAAAACTAGAGAAGTCATAAGTAAACAGAATATAGTACGAGGACCAACCCCTCTGTCCTAATGGACACTGGACAATATACAATACTTTGTATAAGTCCCCTGAGTTGAATAACTCAAACCCTGAGCGTCGTAGGTTAAAAACTGTACTGTGGTTATGAAGAATTACACTGCTGTTGAATGCTCCTTACCTAACCGTTAACTTATATAGGTAAATTTCATCGACATAATTTCAAAAAGTTATATCTCACTTTATAAAATAAACCTACAGATATATCAGTTTGAAATTGGTGCATAACAATAGATATTCAAAACCAAATATTTGCCGTCCGGCAAAAATCCAGTCGATTTCCTCAAATATCACTAATTACAACGAATTCCGATATAATGAGGATGATCACCTAATTCCCAATAACGTACTCCCACTCATTATCTGTAAAACCATACAGATGTGAGAATCATACCTGGTAAATACATACCTTGGAGTAAGGGTCTAATTGGGAAATCAGTTTTATATTAACAACGCACAGTGAAACTGAAACATGAAAATGTTTCGTAGGGTTATCCGGGTATTCCTAGTAATACCTCTTCCATTATCAGATTCATGACTGTAACCGTATATTTCCTTGCCATCTCTCTAAATCCCTTTATTTTTCTTTATTCATTACCTTCTGTACACCCCCTCAGGCTTAATGATTTTCTTCATTCCTTACCGTTCAGCACCAGCTTATGATTTGGAAGAAGACTATCCAATAAGCATAATATGTGTACTCTCCTAATCCTAGGAGTACTCACAACCTGAGAGAAGGTGATGATAAAAGACAACTGAATAAAGCTTATTCCTATTTCTCCTGAACCAGAATCCATCCTCGAAAAAGTTCCTTCGAGTTTGTATGTAACTATACGATGGAATTATCCAATAAAATTGGATCTACGTAGTAATACAGGGTGTTCTGGAGAAATACAAAGGTGAAATAGGAGTGTCGATGAAATACGTGGTTTGTTCATGAATGTTTAAAGTCACAATTTACTTTGCCCTCTTTCTTATCCCTTTATTTGTCTTTACTTATTACCTTCTGTACACCACACTTAGGCTAATTGGTTTTCTTCATTTCCTACCTTCGGCACCTGCCTATGGTTTGGAAGTAGACTATCCAATAAGCGCAATAGGTGTACCCTCTCCTAATCCTAGGAGCCCTCACAACCTGAGAGAAGGTAAAAGGAAAATACAACCGAATAATCCTATTCAATCTCTCCAGAACCAGAATCCATCCTCGAATCTGGAATGAATTCCTTCGAGTTCGTATGTAACTATACGATAGATTTATCCAATGGAAGTGGATGTTCGTAGTGATACGGGGTGTTCTGGAGAAATGGAAAGGTGATGTAGAAGTAGCAATGATATACGGGACACCATGACATTCCAAAGGCCAAAGTGTTTTAAGAAGGTTCGGTTAACTGGGTTCATGAGTTTTAATTTATGGCGGGTCATAGTCGCTGTCAGAGAGAGAGAAGAAACACTCAGTGTGCACTCTAACCTAGATCAGAATGGTTAATTACTTTATCTAATCTAGATGGCTTCCACTGTTTCCTCGAATCTCCTCCAAACCCAAAAGGAGAATTTGTCGGGATCATCTAAAATCACCCGAGGAGTAATCCTACTCATCAGTGAGAATCGGGATCCAACTATCATCGTATGATAACTTGATGGAAGCCTCTCAATTTATCACACTCCAGAAGGTATGCGCATGCCTGGCAAGTTTCCTGTATGTTTGAAACTCCCGATGTGAATTTTTATCCCATGCCTTATGACCTTGACGTAGGCCAACAAATCATAAGTCACGTGTCAAGTTCTACCCGTCATTGTCCAGGTTAATTTGAACCCACCCGTACATACCCTTGACGTAGGCCAACAAAGTAGTACGACTATCCCAAACCAACGCATATATCTATGCAACAGAAAAGTAACAAATAGCTACCATACATTATGCCTTGACGTAGGCCAACAAACATAGCATGAATACTAAGTGCTACCCATCTGAAATGACGAAGGGCTACGAATGGTTTTTGGCGAAAAACCTTTAAAGTAATGAACTTGATATCGTTGAAGGAACCTGATAGCTTTTATAAATATATAGTTGCGAAAACCTTTTCTAAAGAGGTCACTCCCGGCGAAGGGATCTCGGCACTTTCCTCGTTGAATGAGGTGCAGGATATTACAAATTGAATATCACGATGCAAAGCATAAATAATCGACTATAGTAAAGTTATTACGTTGACACAATCTTTTACTCAAGGGGTCACTCCCGATGAAGGGATCTCGGCCCTTGCCTCGTCGAATGAGGTGCTGGATATTCATAACTGAATACCACTGTGCAAAGCAAAAGCGTACGTCTGTAATATCAGTTTTTAAAATTGGTTCCAACAACATCAAATATAGGTTTGTTTTATCCTTGCATTGATAAGAATCAATGCAGTCCCATCAATTAATCACACCAGAAAAAAACGAAAATATAATGTACGTATATGCCATTCGCATTCGCCACTGGGTCCCGTCATCACTCGTTAGGTTACTTAACTAACGACAGAGCGGGGACTGGACTAGCGCGGGTGTAAAACATATACAACATCTACTAGTATATATATCGATATATAATAATCGCTCCAGGCGTGATAAATGCAACATCACAGAAAAGTAATAAGCATCACAGAACAATACAGATAATCTGGGAGCCCCGGGTTTCTTTTGAGCCACAACTGAAACCCGACGTTCCCCTGGTCGTGTGGATAGCCTGTGCAATGAAAACCTAAACCCCTATGAGTGCGGCAAGTTACCCGCCAAAACCAGAAGCGAGGCAGCCCCCTTCAGCAAAGTGAATGGACCACCCAGCACTTCACGGAATCCGGTAACTTGAGCACCCCACCTTGGGCCAACCTGTACCCCCTATGAGTATGGCGAATAGCCCGCCAATCCTAGAGTGAGTCCCCCTCCGTCTCAAAGCTATGAGATGCGGGCCCGTTTCCCTCTAGAACCCGGCTATCCGTGCACTGCATCGCGGGGTAATCCTAGTACAGAAAAGAAAAATATGTACAACGGGTACATCGACCTCAACCCGGTCGTGCCCCAAAAGAATAATATACAAACAGGCAGTGACGGAAGTCCACATGTCAGGCGCTCGCCCCGCGATATCAAATGTACAAATAAATCCAAACTGCACTACCATTGCGCGCAAGCTATCCACCACGACAAATCTGCAACATCACAGCATAACACAGAACATCAACGCGAATGTCACGTTCGCAAACCCGTCTAAAAGGACTATAGCAATTAGACAAGATTTACCGCTCGAATGACATTCACGGTCGTAGATATAATGTAAGCACTGTAAACTAACATATTTAAAATCTCGATCGACAAAACTTCCCAAAGTGGCCCCAAGCACAAATCCAGTACTCTAACAAATCTGGGCCCAAACAAAATATTCCAGAAACCATAATTCCATATGAAAAACACCCAGAAGAAAAATGGTGAACAGTGTCTACCATACCGCCGCGCAACCGCGGCAAACATGATGGTTTGGCCGCGGTTCCGCGGTGTGTTGGTAAGATCGTTCTCCCAAATTTCTTCCAAAGTCTTAAAAAAGCCTGCACGATTTTCTGACATACCCAAAATAATTTTTAGATCAGTTTAAAAATTCGGCAGAAACTTGAAATTTAGAATTGCAGTTTTGGAAATTTCGTTCGATCGATATTTTAAATATGTTAGAACAAGCTAGCTAAGGGTTAATGGCGTGGCTCTGATACCATGTAAGTCTACGGTAGCACCTCGGCCGTCAATCCGAGGCCAGACGCGGAACAAAAACTTTTATAAACTGGCGCTAACGCAGACTTTCACACGGATCGTGCCATTAACATTAAACTAGCAATCTACAAAGAAGTTAGAATAGCTATACCGATCGATCCGAGTCCTTCGGTCTTTAGCCACCATCCTTAGCTCCTCGCGGCATCTCCGATCTCGTCGATCTCCGGTTTCCTCGTCGAAAAGGGCACCACATCAAGAAGTCTTTTTACGGGCTCCCGCTTCAAACCGAAGCAACTCGGACATGAAGTTTGCTAGCCGACATGTCTAAGATGAACTAGAGAATGTGTGTGATAATTTTGTCTCAAGCATCCATTGATTCTCAACTCATGAGATTGTATGGATGGAGGTTGAAGATGAAGCCATTGATGAGAAGATGGTGAGCTCAAGAGAAGAAAGAAGAAGAAGAGCTTGCTATTGTATGGAATGATAAAGTGAGAGAGCTAGCATCAAATCTCAAGAGCCAACCCCACACTCTTGTGGCTGCCCTCTCTCTCTCCACCCATCAAGTCCACACAACAATCAATCAAGAAAATTGACATGGCACGAAAAATGAGACTATGAGTCACCAAACATGCACATGCCTCATTTAATGCTCTTCATGATGACTTGAGCTCACCATTTCCACCTAATTAAACATTTAAACCAAAATGTTTATCCCAACAAAAAGATATGGTATCAACTAAAGTAAACTCGTGACGGATCACAAGAATACCCCTCACCTGTAAATACTGTAAGTCCATATTGCGACCCCCGGTACTTACGGAGAGGCGGAAACGGTATAAAAAACAAATTTTTATCGCAAGAGGCAACATGGACTAAACTAGGTCGGGATCGTGTCTAAACTAAACTAGCATACAAGCTAAAGAGTCTTAGCTACTCGGATGAAGGTTATACCTAAACTTGAACTCCTTCTTCTTCAAACCTTGTAGAGGTTGATGGTTCTTGCCTTGTAGCCTTCTTCCGTCGAAGATGGATCCACCTCGAAGGTTCAACCTTTGGGCTCTTCCTCGATCTTTGAGTGAACTAGGGTTTCCGGCTTGCTAAACCTTGATCCTAGAATGAGTAGAGAGTAACTAGGGGTTGTTTTTCTTTTCAAGGTGATGGATTCTCAACACATGAGAAGGGTTCACCTTGAGCTTGAGGAAGAAGAAGATGAAGAGAGGAGAGAGAAGCTAAATGAGATAATGAGCTAGGTTTTTTTTTCTTGCAACCATAATGCCAAAAGAAAAGAATTATCTAAATAATAATAATTCAAAATAAGAATAGTTGATGGTAATTTAGAATGACCACTATCATGCTTCTTTAAATGAAGTGTAAGCATGAATCAAGGAGGATCTTTCAAAGCATGATGGTGGTCAATGGTCAACAAGTCAACCAAGGTCAATAAGTCAACAAAAATCAACCATAACATAATTCTCATTTAATTACTATTATTAATAGATAATTCATAAATCCATTAGGGTTTGGAAAAAGATAACTGTCAACTGTGCATACACACCCGTTCCGAAACCCTAATGAAAAATCTCATCCTCCGCCTCAAGCAACTGTGCATACACACCTGCATTCTCGTTCCGAGAAACAAGAATACCGAGATATAAAAGCAACCCCCAAAACATATACCAGTATCTGGCTCAAACCAGAGCCTGCCAGTATAATCCGTCCGGACTCCAAACATGCACAAGTGCGCGGATGAGAACGAACCCTGTCGCAAAACCATGCGACCTCTACTCTGTTTTGCCCAGAGGCGAATACCCTCTGTGTGGGACTCTAAAGACTCGGCACTACGCTGGCAGTGGGTTTAACCACAGACCGCAAGCGGCACTAGCTGTGCGTAACGGTCCCCAGGTAGATGCCGACAAAAAGGCTGACGAGGTGAAACCCCATCTGTACTCCTACTGAGTCTGAATGTGACAGTCTCCGTACAGTCCGGTCTGTTCGTCTGATACATCGCATGTCGGGCCTAGGGGGCGGTAAAACGTCAGTCCCCCAATAGCGGTACAAGTCGTGTCGGAGTGAAGCCCAAAACACCCTGAGATAACACTGGAACCTACCAGTATATCTCGCTTGCCCTGGCCAGGGACTACTCGTGTAATGGATCTCCTAGACACAGCGCGATGTCAACCTCCAATACCGGGAGAGACAAATCCTGTCTAACCGGCACTGCCTCCAAGTGCTTCGGGACTGCACCCAACCACCACCTGTTTGCACGACTCCTTTGAGCCGTGGTAGGGTAGTGATCAAAGTGCAGTTGAAACACACTCGAGGCGAAGTGCTAGTATCAAGTCAGCGGACTAAGCTGTACTCATGTCACGTGGGAACTGATGACTGACGATAGGTATAATACCAACCTGTCAGTTCCCGACGAGTCCTGTCCAGTGTACTCGTAACCTAACGAGCACCCGTATACTATCTCTAGTACGACGTACTGATGGCTGTGGGACAGACCATCTCCCACACTGGGATGAGAAGCGCATACGCTAGTCTACTCCGGAGTATCGATGCCCTGTCTCGATAGTCCTGCGACTAGGGACCTGTATAAGGATGTGCTTATAGATTACCCAGCCCCCACTAGTGCGACTGCCATCACAACGCTGGTAATCAAGCAAAGATCCTAAGGGCTCCACTAATGCGTATAAGTGATATAGTAAAATAAACACAAGTACACATTGAAGTAGAAACAAACCAAGTAGCATACTACTATATTGAGCAAGATTGTTTATACAAGGTGAATATCCCAAGCTTCCATTAAGTAATATACAAACTAGTATGATACAGTAATGGCCTCTAGGGCATATACACTAACAATCTCCCACTTGCACTAAGGCCATGTACTGGCGTATCGAAGACCTATCATCTCGATCAGCCGCTCGAACTGAGTCTGGGGTAGGGCCTTGGTGAATGGATCTGCAGTGTTCTCTTCTGAAGCAACCCTCCGAACCTCGATCTCCTTGCGATCCACGATCTCCCTGATCAGGTGATACCGCCTCAAGATGTGCCTGGATCTCTGATGGGACCTGGGTTCCTTCGCTAAAGCTATAGCCCCGTTGTTGTCGCAATACAGAGGTATTGGGTCAACAATGGATGGAACCACCTGAAGTTCTTTTAAGAACTTCCTTATCCAGACAGCTTCTTTTGCGGCATCAGATGCAGCGATGTATTCCACTTCCATAGTCGAGTCTGCAACGGTTTCCTGTTTGGAGCTCTTCCAACATACCGCCCCTCCATTGAGGGTGAAGACAAAACCCGACATGGACTTGGAATCATCCTTGTCACTCTGGAAGCTGGAGTCAGCAAAGGCCTCGATCTGGAGGTCTTTTCCGCCATACACCAAGAACATCTCCTTAGTCCTTCTCAGGTACTTGAGAATGTTCTTTACCGCTATCCAGTGTTTCTCCCCAGGGTTTGACTGATACCGGCTTACCACGCTCAGTGCATAAGCTACATCCGGTCTGGTACACAACATCGCATACATTATAGAGCCTACCGCAGAAGCGTAGGGTATAATAGACATGCGATCCCTCTCCAAATCAGTCTTGGGAGACATCTCTTTAGAGAGGGTGATCCCGTGACAAGCCGGTAGGTTACCGCGCTTGGAATCTTCCATACTGAATCTCTTCACTATGGTGTCGATGTACCTGGACTGAGAAAGTCCTAATATCCTCTTGGATCTATCACGATGGATCCGGATCCCCAGGATGTATGAGGCATCACCCAGGTCTTTCATGGAGAACCTGTGTGATAAGAACCCCTTGACAGATTGTAGCATAGGAATGTCATTTCCTATTAAGAGAATGTCATCCACGTATAAAACGAGGAATACTACAGTTCTCGCTACAAATCTACTATAGATGCATGGTTCATCTGGATTTTTGATAAAGTCAAATTCCTTGACCGTCTCATCAAAACAGATGTTCCAACTCCGCGATGCCTGCTTTAGTCCATAGATGGACTTAAGCAACTTGCACACCTTTCCGCTGCTCCCACTCTGAATGAAACCCTCTGGCTGATCCATATAGACACACTCCTCTAAATTTCCATTCAGAAAAGCGGTCTTTACGTCCATCTGCCAAATCTCATAATCGTGGAAGGCAGCAATGGCAAGAAGGATCCGAATGGATTTCAGCATAGCCACTGGAGAAAAAGTTTCGTCATAGTCCAAGCCAGGTCTTTGACGGAAACCCTTTGCTACAAGTCTAGCTTTATAGGTCTCAACCTGCCCATCTACACCAATCTTCCTTTTGAAGATCCACTTGCATCCTACGGGTTTTACCCCGTCTGGAGCAATGTCCAACGTCCATACTTTGTTGGTGTACATGGACTCCATTTCGGTCCGCATTGCATCCAGCCATTTTACCGAGTCAACGCTCTGAACGGCCTGCTGGAAGCTAGTAGGCTCATCATAATCTATGATGCAATCCTCTCGATCCCCGTCTATGAGAAAACCGTAGTATCTCTCGGGCGGATGAGACTGCCTACTACTCCTGCGGAGCGGCATAGGAATGTCCTGTTCATTTGAACCCTCTGGTTCCATTAAGCTTTCAGTAATAGTCTGTGGTTCTGGAATTTCTTCCAGTTCTACTGCGCTCCCACTTGTTTCTTTTTCAATGAACTGGTGTTCTAGAAAGTGGGCATTACGAGAAACAAGGACTTTTTGTTCTTCTGCGTAGTAGAAAAGATACCCCCTGGTGCTCTTTGGGTATCCCACAAACTTGCACAGTACTGAGCGTGCCTCGAGTTTGTCCGCATGCTGCTTTTTGACAAAAGCCGGACATCCCCAAATCTTCAGATATTGAAGATAGGGTTTCTTCCCACTCCATAATTCATATGGTGTGGTAGGCACAGTCTTAGTGGGAACTCGGTTCAAAAGGTACGCAGCTGATTCTAGTGCATACCCCCAGAATGATCGTGGTAACTCAGCGTTACTCATCATGGACCGTACCATATCCAATAGGGTGCGGTTCCGTCTCTCCGATACACCGTTATGTTGCGGAGTGTATGGAGGAGTAAGCTGAGAGAGAATTCCATTCTCTTTTAAGTAGTTCAGGAACTCGGCACTTAAGTATTCTCCACCTCGATCCGATCTTAGAATCTTGATACTTTTTCCGGTTTGCTTTTCTACCTCATTCTTATATTCCTGGAATTTTCCAAAGGCTTCAGATTTATGTTTCATCAAGAAGACATGTCCGAACCTTGAAAAATCATCCGTAAAAGTAATGAAGTAAGAAAAACCGCTTCGCGCAAGTGAAGACATTGGACCGCACACGTCGCTGTGTACGAGTCCCAAGAGCTCGCTCGCTCTTACTCCGTGTCCAGTGAACGGAGTCTTTGTCATCTTTCCTTTGAGACAGGATTGACAAGTGGCATACGATTGGTATTCGAACGGATTCAAATACCCTTCTTTATGTAACTTAGTCAACCTTCTCTTATTGATGTGACCCAGTCTACAATGCCATAAGAAAGCCTGATTGATATCTGGAGACTTTCTTTTGTGTGTATTCTGGACATTAAAAATCCGTGGTTGGTTTAACACGTATATACCATTGCTCAGTGTACCTGACCCAATCAGAACTTGATTAAGGTGAATGTTTACAACATTACTTACAAACGCAAATTCATAACCTTCTTTAGAAACTAAAGATACTGAAATGATATTACAAGTTGCGTTGGGTACAAAAAAAAATTACGCAAAACCAAAACATGCCCATCTGACATTCCCAGGTGATAGTCCCCCACGGCTTTAGCATCCATGCTAGCTCCGTTCGCAACTCTGAGGGTCATGTCACCTGCCTTCAAAACCCTACGGTTTCTCAACGCCTGCAAAGAATTACAGATATGAGATCCTGATCCGGTATCCAATACCCAGGAAGTAGAGTTTATAGAAAGACAGTTTTCAATAACATACACACCTGAAGCTGAAGCCGTAACCTGCTTCAGTTCCTGTGTCCTGGCCTTCCAAGCCCTGCAATCTTTCTTCCAGTGTCCACTCTTGTGACAATAGAAGCATTCCTCTTTACCCACAAGCTTCCCCGCAATCTTTGTTGCCATTTCTTTTCCCTTCGAACCCACTTTACTAACACCGCCTCTTGGTTTGGCGGGGGCTTTCTTCCTCTTTCCCTTGGCTTTCGCCTTGGACCTAGAGGAAGAAGATCCTCCTACAAACAAAGCGGGTGTTTCCCTACCTATCTGTAGGGTGCCCTCTGCGCTCCTCAGCATGTTGAGGAGTTCTGAAAGTTCAACTTCCTTTTCTTGCAAGTTGAAATTCAGTATGAACTGGGCGTAAGTGGATGGAAGGGACTGGAGAATTATATCCGTATAGAGTTCACTGTCCAACGTGGTCCCAAGTTCCGCGAGCTCCTCAGTGTAGCCAATCATCTTAAGCACGTGGTCCGCTACCGATGATCCGACGGCCAACTTTGTCGAAAACAACTTCTTCGACACTTCGTATCTTGCGATACGAGACTGCTCTCCATACAGTTCTTTTGTATGAAGAAATATGGATTCCAAATCCATATTCTCGTGCCTCCTCTGATGTTCGTTGTCCATCGAGGCAAGTACGAGGCACCTGGCCTTCGCGCTGTCAATCTCCCAAGTCTTACGGATTTCCTTATCCGCGACGCTGGAGGTGGGACTTGGGACGGGGGGAGCTTTGGTGGTAAGAAGATACCCCAGCTTGTCGTAAGTGATTGCCAACTTGACATTCCTGAGCCAATCTTTGTAGTTTGGCCCTGTCAATATGTTTTTATCTAGAATCAACTTAAGTCCAGTCATTTCGATTTGGTCGCTGCAGGGGGGAGAGAAGGAACACTTTAGCACGATGCTCTTGCAAGTTTAGAATGGTTTTTAATTTGTCTAAACAGGATGGCTCCCACTGTCTCTCGAATCCCTCCTTAAACCACAAAGGAAGAATTAGCCGGGATCAATCCCACCGTGCAATACTTGCTTAACCGTTCAGCCAGGCCAGTGTCGGTACTTCGAGGGAGGTTTTCCAACGCTTTCGCGAAGTTCCTTAATTAAATAACCTCTTTTCTCTGGGGGCGTAGCCCCGCTGACACCTTTCTAGGCACCTACTAGGTTTATAGCATTGATCGTCTAGTGAGAAATTTCCCGAGGAGTAGCATATACTCACAGTAGGATCGGGATCCAAATATCATCGTGTGACGAAACTGAAGGAATCCTACCAGAATCACCACACTCCAAATGGTATGCAAATCTAGCAAGTTTCAGTGCTTATGAAACTCCCGATGTGGATTTTTGCCCCATGCTCTTATGACCTTGGCGTGAGGTCAAAATGTCATAAGTCACATGTCAAGTTCTTCCCATCATTATCCTGGTTAATTTGAACCCACCCGTACCTACCCTTGACGTAGGCCAAAATGGCAGTACGACTGTCTCAAACCAACGCATTCTATCTATGCAACAGATAAATATCCGGTAGCTACCAATCACTATGCCTTGGCGTGAGGTCAAAATACATAGCTTGAATACTACCGTATATTTAACTGAAATGATGGAGGGCTACGAATGGTTTTGGCGAAACCGTGAACGTAGTGAACTTGATATAATCGATGGAACGAGATAGCTTTTAGAAGGAGTGGCTCAAGCTCCGCATTTAAAAGTTAGTTTTGAAAAGAACCGAGTGGTTTTTCGAAAGTGTTCCAACGATTTTAATTTGGTTTATTATCTTGCATTAGTTCTTTTAATGCGTGATATTCTTGCATTAGTACTTTTAATGCGTCCCATCATTTAATTCCTACCATTGCAGAAAACAACCAAAATATGACGTACGCTTATGCCGTTCGCATTCGCCACGGGGTCCCGTCATCACTCGTTAGGTTACTTAACTAACGACAGAGCGGGGGCTGGGCTAGCGCGGCTGTAAAATATAAGCAACGCCTAAATAGAAAGCAATGATAGACATTACAGATCACAGATGAATACATTGGATATACTAGCAATCCGCAATCCTTTCGAGCCTGAAACGAAAAGCGGATAACACGGTCGCGGTGAATAGCCAATACCCCACCCAAGACCCCTACGGGTGCGGCAAACTACCCGCCAAGTACCCGGCAGTTTGTGCACCCCTCCATGGGTCTATCCTAGGAGCAAAAACAGTAAAAAGAATTATACAATGACGGCTACAACCCCGACCCGGTTGTGCGGCCAAACAAATAATAATTATTACATCAATTTACATTTACAATGAATGAAAGAAAAACAAAAGCTCATCTCACATCCACCCCGGCTATTCACCCGCGACAGTCCAACACATTCATATACACATTCCAATATCAAACACAGATCATGTATAACCCCGACTAATCGTCTTATAGCGATTAGCCGACGTTCAATACATGCAAGCATCACAGATATAACCATCATAGTCAAAGTGCAGTGAAGTTTGGAAAAATACGGAATTATAGGACCCCAAAAGCAAATTTCTGTTCTGGAAAATCTGGGCACATATAATATATTTTAAAAATCCCAAAACCAACACACAAACACACTGCACGAAAAACGATGCACAGAAGACGACAAACCGCGGCGCTTCCGCGGCAGATGCCTAGCTCGTGCGGCGGAAGGGCGGCGGTTTGAATGAATTACTGTGTCGTTTTTCTTGGGTGTTCTTACAAAACCCTGAGCCGAATTTACAAGTATAAAGTTTTTCATTTAGAGCAGAAAAAAATTTAACAGAAACTTAGGGTTTTGTTTTTCCGGTTTTGTGACTTTTCCGGTTCCGAACTTCGTTACACTTCACTACCAAGCTAGTTTAAGTTTAGTTAGGCTCTGATACCACTGTAAGTCCATATTGCGACCCCCGGTACTTACGGGGAGGCGGAAACGGTATAAAAAACAAATTTTTATCGCAAGAGGCAACATGGACTAAACTAGGTCGGGATCGTGTCTAAACTAAACTAGCATACAAGCTAAAGAGTCTTAGCTACTCGGATGAAGGTTATACCTAAACTTGAACTCCTTCTTCAAACCTTGTAGAGGTTGATGGTTCTTGCCTTGTAGCCTTCTTCCGTCGAAGATGGATCCACCTCGAAGGTTCAACCTTTGGGCTCTTCCTCGATCTTTGAGTGAACAAGGGTTTCCGGCTTGCTAAACCTTGATCCTAGAATGAGTAGAGAGTAACTAGGGGTTGTTTTTCTTTTCAAGGTAATGGATTCTCAACACATGAGAAGGGTTCACCTTGAGCTTGAGGAAGAAGAAGATGAAGAGAGGAGAGAGAAGCTAAATGAGATAATGAGCTAGGTTTTTTTTTCTTGCAACCATAATGCCAAAAGAAAAGAATTATCTAAATAATAATAATTCAAAATAAGAATAGTTGATGGTAATTTAGAATGACCACTATCATGCTTCTTTAAATGAAGTGTAAGCATGAATCAAGGAGGATCTTTCAAAGCATGATGGTGGTCAATGGTCAATAAGTCAACAAAAATCAACCATAACATAATTCTCATTTAATTACTATTATTAATAGATAATTCATAAATTCATTAGGGTTTGGAAAAAGATAACTGTCAACTGTGCATACGCACCCGTTCCGAAACCCTAATGAAAAATCTTATCCTCCGCCTCAAGCAACTGTGCATACACACCTGCATTCTCGTTCCGAGAAACAAGAATACCGAGATATAAAAGCAACCCCCAAAACATATACCAGTATCTGGCTCAAACCAGAGCCTGCCAGTATAATCCGTCCGGACTCCAAACGTGCACAAGTGCGCGGATGAGAACGAACCCTGTCGCAAAACCATGCGACCTCTACTCTGTTTTGCCCAGAGGCGAATACCCTCTGTGTGGGACTCTAAAGACTCGGCACTACGCTGGCAGTGGGTTTAACCACAGACCGCAAGCGGCACTAGCTGTGCGTAACGGTCCCCAGGTAGATGCCGACAAGAAGGCTGACGAGGTGAAACCCCATCTGTACTCCTACTGAGTCTGAATGTGACAGTCTCCGTACAGTCCGGTCTGTTCGTCTGATACATCGCATGTCGGGCCTAGGGGGCGGTAAAACGTCAGTCCCCCAATAGCGGTACAAGTCGTGTCGGAGTGAAGCCCAAAACACCCTGAGATAACACTGGAACCTACCAGTATATCTCGCTTGCCCTGGCCAGGGACTACTCGTGTAATGGCTCTCCTAGACACAGCGCGATGTCAACCCCCAATACCGGGAGAGACGAATCCTGTCTAACCGGCACTGCCTCCAAGTGCTTCGGGACTGCACCCAACCACCACCTGTTTGCACGACTCCTTTGAGCCGTGGTAGGGTAGTGATCAAAGTGCAGTGGGAACACACTCGAGGCGAAGTGCTAGTATCAAGTCAGCGGACTAAGCTGTACTCATGTCACCTGGGAACTGATGACTGACGATAGGTATAATACCAACCTGTCAGTTCCCGACGAGTCCTGTCCAGTGTACTCGTAACCTAATGAGCACCCGTATACTATCTCTAGTACGACGTACTGATGGCTGTGGGACAGACCATCTCCCACACTGGGATGAGAAGCGCATACGCTAGTCTACTCCGGAGTATCGATGCCCTGTCTCGATAGTCCTGCGACTAGGGACCTGTATAAGGATGTGCTTATAGATTACCCAGCCCCCACTAGTGCGACTGCCATCACAACGCTGGTAATCAAGCAAAGATCCTAAGGGCTCCACTAATGCGTATAAGTGATATAGTAAAATAAACACAAGTACACATTGAAGTAGAAACAAACCAAGTAGCATACTACTATATTGAGCAAGATTGTTTATACAAGGTGAATATCCCAAGCTTCCATTAAGTAATATACAAACTAGTATGATACAGTAATGGCCTCTAGGGCATATACACTAACAAATACATACCTGCATCCGCATTCCGACAGAATGCGAATGCAATGAGACTAAAGTAATCCAACAAATCTAATACTAGGATCCGACTTAAACCAAAGCCCACTAGTATGATCCGTCCGATCATGATGCGTGCACAAGTGCACGTATATGATCGAACCCTGCCATAAAACCATACGGCCTCTACAACATTTCGCCCGAACTTAGGAAACTTTCTGTGTGGGACTCTAATGACTCATCAATACGCTGGCTGTGGATTTAACCACAAGCACGTCAGTGGCACTAGCTGTGCATAACGGCTGCCGAAGTATTGAGCGAAAGGGAAGCCGATGAGCTAACTCACCCAGGAACCCTACTGAGCCTAACAGTGACAATATCCGTACAGTCCGGTCTGTTCGTCTATGAGTATCGCATATCGGGTCTAGGGGGTGGATAAAGTCAGACCCCTGACAACGCGATAAATCGTGTCGGTATGAAACCTATCACCACCTGAGAAACTACTGATCCTAGATCAGTAATTCTCAACTATCTTGGCCAAGGTTTTCTGGTGATGGACACCCGTACACTACGCGACATCAACCCCCAATACCGGGAGAGACGAATCCCCGACGATCCGCTCACTGCCTCCATGTGGCTCGGGACTGTACCCAACTAAAATCTGTTTGCACGACTCCTTTGAACCGTGGTAGGGTAGTAATCAAAGCACAGTGGGAACTCATACGAGATAAATGACGATCTCAGGTCGACAGACTAACCTGTACACATGTCACCTGGGAACTGCTATCTGACAGTAGGTATAATACCAACTAGCAAGTTCCCGGCGAGTCCGTCCAGTGTACTCATAACCCAATGAGCACCTGTATATTATCTTAGGTGAACAAACTAACACCAATGGCTTGTGAGACCTGGCCACCGCCCCTCGTCGGGGTCTCGATCAGTGTACACTAGTCTACACTGGAGTATCGATACCCAGTCTCGAAACTCCCACGACTAGGGACATTTAAGGATGCACTTATAAACCACCAACTCCCACGTATATGATCGCCATCATAATGCTGGTAGTCAAGTAAAAATCCTATGGGCTCTATCAACATGTAATAGTGATGATAAAGACAAACCAGATAGCATACTATCATCTCGAGTAAGACTGTCCTATCGGTATAGGTCCTCCCTCAATCATTGCAATCACGTGCCTGCGATCCAATAATTGACTTGAGGGCACCATATCCAACAGTTTTGGGGGGGGGGTTCCTCTGTACAAGACTTGAAGTCTTGGGGCCTTTATATAGTGGAGGCAAGTTTGTTGATTTAGTTAAAGAAATCTCTCATTAAGAGATCCTTAATTGATTTGGGGATTTTATCCACCGTTGGATCTTTGATCCAAGGACTTTTGTTTTATAGAAGATATTTTTCTTGTTTTTAACAAGATTGGGAAAATATTTTACATACAGAGCTTATTCTGTAGCTTGGTGATTTTTAATCACTATTGGATCTTTAATCCTACGGTGCTCTGTTTTACAGAGCGTAATCTTTCTTGTTTAGAAACATTGGGGAAAATATTTTCCCCTACAGAGCTTATTCTGTAGCTTGGTGATTTTTTTTATCAACAATGGATTTTTTATCCAACGGTACTCTATTTTACAGAGAGTAATCTTTCTTGTTCAGGAAGATTTGAGGAATATTTCCTCAACAGAATTTAATTTTGTGTTTTGATAATTTATCATCTCCGTTGGATCTTTGATCCAACGGCAGAGAACTTTTAGTTCTGGCGCCGGCGTCCTCGTGCAGGGCACGTGAGGCGTTGGCTCAGAGATTTTAACTCTTGGCGCTGGCGCCCTCGCACGTGAGGCACTGCCTCAGAGATTTTTAACTCTCGGCGATGGCGCCCTCGTGCAAGGCACGTGAGGCGCTGCCTCAGAGTTTTTTTAACTCTCGGCGATGGCGCCCTGGTGCAAGACACGTGAGGCGCAACCTCTTTTCAAATTTTGAACAGAGCCTTGCTCTTCTATTATTAGGGGGAAACAGGAGTTTTGATCCGAATCGAAACTCCGTGGCAATCGATCAAAAGAAACTAAAACGCGAGATTTACAAAACACAAACAAGTTTTCACAAAACTAATTAATGTGAATTCCAAATATTGTATCACATATCATAAAAATCTAAACGATGTTAAACTTTTCGATCAATTCATCAAACACCCACAAATCACAGAGACCTCAACAACTTGAGCCTCACTAAAAATACTTAGAAAATGCCAAATACAAAAAATGGAGCAGCACAAGAAAAATGATCCCACAACTGGTCAAGATCGCGGTGGAACTGCGGCCAAACAAGGGTTTGGGTCGCGGTTCCGCAGCTCCTTGATGGAGTTGGGGACTCGTGATTCTTGGGGATCCAAAATTTAAACTGCACAATTTTTTGAATATTTTTAATCTGCAAAATATCAACTTTTGAAAAAATGGACAGAAACATTGCAAAATATGGGTTTTGAACATCGATCTAACACTTTAACGTCGTTTAGACATCGCCTAATGCTCTGACTTGGCTCTGATACCATGAAAGTGTGTCTTAACACCTCTACTAGGTTTCCACATGCATCAAGTATGCAATTTTACAAAAACTAGAGTTCTAAGCTACACTAACCTAGAATCGAACTAGAGAATTAGGATTTGTAAGCAAGAAAGCAAATTCTATAATAAAGTGAAGAGGGTTACAACCTTTGTAGACCAAGTCCTTCACTTCAATAGCTCCAAGTAGTAGTCCCTAAGCTCCAAGTAGTGGTCCCTAGAACTCTTCTTGGCTCCACTTGAAGAAAGGATCGAGCTTGCTATGTCATCTTCGAGGCCGAAGATGGTCCATCTTGAAGTTTCTCTAACTCAAACTATCTCTTCACTAATCAAAGAATTAGTGAAGCAAACAACCTAATCTTATAGGCTAAATGAGAGTAGGTTGATGAAGTAGGAATTTTACTCACTTTAGAAATCTATTTCTCCTTTTCTTTTCCAACTCAAGAAAACCTAGAGAGGATGATGATGAACTTGGGTGAAGAAAAATCTCATGTAGTGAATTGAGAGAGTGAACCATGGTTTAAAGATAAGATTTGGGTGAGAAAAATATCTAGATTAAAACAAAAATTAGTGGGATGAGTCATGGCTTCTACATGCTTCTACAAGCATCTAAGCCATGGTCATTTCCACTTCATTTTGAATTTACTCTAAATAAATAATTACTCAAATTATCTTTATTCTTGGTGTGAGTCTCATACACCCATGTTCAATGTATCATCTACCATGACACAAAAGAATTATATATATATATATATATATATATATAATTATATATAGCAAGAGAAGAAAATCATTAGTGAGCTAATATTAGTTAATATATATTAATATATCAAATATAAATATATATCAAATTATTAAATCAACATTTGATTTAATAATCCGGCTATATCATATATAACCGACTAATATCATTTATATGTATATCAATTTATCGAATCAACACTTGATTCAATAACCCGGTCATATCACATATAACCGACAACATTCAATATACATATAACATATCATCGAATCAACACTTGATTTAACAATCCGGTTATATCACATATAACCTAACCGATATCACATATCACGAGATTAAAATACGGTATCACATGCTCGTATTTAATCAAGCTCCCGCACGTATCACCATATGTGCCCTATTTCGTTTTGCTTGAGCTAGAAAATATCTATATGAGACTCTAAAGACTCGTCAATACGCCAGCAGTAGGTAACGATCACATCAGTCACCCACAAGACGTCAACGGTACTAGCTGGACATAACGGCTATCCATGTATTGAGAGAATAGAAGATCAACAAGTAAGCTTGTCCAAACTCCCGCAAATCCTATAAGAAACACTTACCGTACAGTTCGGTCTCTTCGTCTGATATGTCGCATATCAAGTCTAGGGTGGAATCGTCAGACCCCAATAACTTGATAAGTCATGCCGATGTGTGGCCTATAACTGTTCGAGAAACTGCTGATAACACTTACCAGTAAATCTCATCAGCCATGGCTAGGGACTTGCTGTTATAGCCAATCGAGTATAGAGAAACATCAACTCCCTATACCGGGAGAGACGAAACCCCTTCTATCACTCATTGCCTCCATGCGACTCGGGACTGTACCCAAAATCTACTTGTTTGCACGATTCCTTTGAGCCGTGGTAGGGAGGAAATTAAAGCACAGTGGGAACCACACAAGACGCTATGACGATCTCGGGTCTACAGACTAACCTGTACCCGTGTCACTATAGAACTGCTATCTGACGATAGGTATGGTACCATCTAGGAGTTCTCAGCGAGTCATGTTCGGTGTACACATTCTCTAATGAGCACCTGTATACAATCTTTGATGTCAAACACCAATGGTTGTGGGATCAACCATCGCCCCCCTACAGGGTCAAGAAACGTACATACTAGTCTACTCTGGAATATCGATGCCTTGTCTCGATACTCCCTCGATTAGGAACGGTTAAAGGATGTGCTTGCAGACTACAAAATCCCCACAAGTATGATCTGCATCATAGTCCTGGTAGTCAAGCTAACATCCTAAGGGCTTTATCAACACATATTAGAGAGACAGAATAATATAAGTGTACATGTTAAGATAAAATGCATCCAGATAGCATATACTATCATGTCGAACAAGAAATTCCTATATGTGTGTGTGTGTGTCCAAGCATCCACTATAATATACAATAATGGCCTCTAGGGTATACATATCACTAACAATCTCTCACTTGCACTGAGGCCAGTTGTTGTAGTATCCCATACCCAACATCCCAAAAAGTCTCTCAAATTGCGTTTGGGGGAGGGTCTTCGTGAATGGATCCACTGTATTGTCCTTCGTGTCAACTCTCCTGATCTCGATCTCCCGGCGATCAACTATCTCCCAGATCAGATGATACCGCCTAAGAATATATCTAGATCGCTAATGGGACCGGGGTTCCTTAACCAAATTTATAGCTCTATTGTTATCACAATAGAAGGGTATTGGATTCGTAATGGATGGAAACGCACCAAGTTCAGCTATGAACTTCTTCATCCAGACAGCCTCTTTGGCAGTATCGTTGGCAGCGATGTATTCAGCCTCCATCGTCGAGTCTGCCACGGTATCTTGCTTGGAACTCTTCCAACATACCACCCTTCCATTGAGGGTGAAGACAAAACCCGAGACTGGCTTACTGTCGTCCTTATCACTCTGGAAGCTCGAATCGGTAAAGGACTCAACTTGGAGTTCATCGCTATCATACACCAAGAACATTTCTTTAGTCTTTCTCATGTACTTAACAATGTTCTTCACAGTTGTCCATTGCTTCTCCCCAGGATCAGATTGATACCTGCTTACCACACTAAGTGCGTAAGCTACATCCGATCTGGTGCATAATATCGCGTACATGATTGACCCAACTGCAGAAGCATAGGGTATCCCTTGCATGCGAGCCCTCTCCAAATCAGTTAGGGAGACATCTCTTTGGACAGAGTGATTCCTGAGCAAGCGGGTAAATTACCATGCTTAGAATTTTCTATACTAAACCTCTTTAGTATGGTGTCAATGTACTTGAATTGGGACAATCCCAACATCCTTTTAGATCTATCTCTATAGATCTTAATCCCCAGGATGTAAGAGGCACCACCCAGATCTTTCATGGAGAACTTTTATGATAAGAAGAGCTTGACTGAGTGTACCATAGGAACATCATATCCTATCAAGAGTATGTCATCCATGTACAATACAAGGAAGACAGCCTTACTCTCTACAACCTTCTTGTATACACAAGGTTCATCTACGTTTTTTATGAAGTCAAACTTTTTGACAGCCACATCAAAACAGATGTTCCAGCTCCGCGATGCCTTCTTTAATCCGTAGATTGATTTAAGCAGCTTGCACACCTTTCCGCTGTTCCGACTGTCTATGAAGCCCTCTGGCTATGTCATGTACACTCTCTCTTCTAAATCACCATTTAGAAAAACGGTCTTGGCATCCATCTGCCAGATTTCGTAGTCATGGTATGCAGCAATGGCAAGTAGGATCCTGATGGACTTAAGTATAGCTACTGGAGAAAAGGTTTCATCATAATCGACACCTGGCCGTTGACGAAAACCATTTGTTACAAGTCTAGCTTTGAATATCTCAACCTTTCCATTACACCAAGTTTCTTCTTAAAGATCCACTTGCTCCCGATAGGTTTTACTCCTTCAGGAGCAACTTCCAAAATACATACTTTGTTGGTGTACATAGATTCCATCTCAGATCGCATAGCATCCAGCCATTTCACAGAGTCTCCACTTGTGATAGCCTGCTCGAAACTAATTGGTTCATCATCATCTAAGATGCAATCTTCGCTCCCACCATCTATGAAAAAAATGTAGTATCTCTCAGGTGGATGAGGAACCCTACTAGATCCGGAGCGGCTAAGGTTCGTCGGGGACTATTGAATCCTCCGGTTCTACCAAATCATCAGTTATAGTTTGTGTAGCTGGAACTTCTTTCAGTTCTATCCTATTACCACTAATTTTTTTCATAAGAAATTCCTTTTCTAAAAAGGTGGTATGTTGAGAAACAAACACCTTTTGTTCATCAATATGGTAGAAGATATATCCATATGAATACTTTGGATATCCCACAAACTTGCACAAAACAGATCTTGCCTTGAGCTTGTCCGGATTTTTCCTTTTAACATAGGCCGGACAACCCCATATCTTAACTCGTTTAAGAGATGCTCTCTTCCCATTCCATATCTCATATGAAGTGGTAGGCACGGATTTGGTCGGAACCATATTCAATAGGTATGCAGCTGTCTCAAGTGCATAACCCCAAAAGAAAATAGGTAACTCAGCAATACTCATCATAGAGCGCACCATATCTAATAGGGTGCGATTCCTCCACTCCGATACTCCATTGTGCTGTGGTGTATACGGAGGAGTAAGCTAAGAGAGAATCCCATTCTCTTCTAAATAGTCACGAAATTCCGTGCTCAAGTATTCTCCTCCCCGATCAGATTGAAGGATTTTAATACTTTTACCCTTCTGGTTCTCAACTTTGTACTTGTATTTCTTGAATTTCTTGAAAGCTTCAGATTTGTGTTTCAACAAGAACTTATGTCCGAATCTTGAGAGATCATCAGTGAATGTAATAAAGTACGAGGAACCATTCCTGGCATGCGTAGACATAGGACCGCATACATCACTATATGTCAGTCCTAAGAGTTCGGTAGCTCTTTCTCCGTGTTCAATAAATGGAGTTTTGGTCATTTTGCCTTTGAGACATGACTGGCAAGTTCCATAAGATGTAAATTCGAACTGATTCAAATATCCATCTTTATGCAACTTGATTAGTCTTGTCGCATTGATATGACCAAGTCTACAATGCCATAAGAAGGATTCATTCATTTCTGAACTTTTTCTCTTGTGTGTGTTCTTTATATTCAGAACTGTAGTTTGATTTAGAATGTATATACCGTTATACAACGTGTCAAACCCAATCAACACTTGATTTATGAAAATGTTCATAACATTTTTCTCTAGTGCAAAATTATATTCTTTTTTAACTAATAAAGAAATTGATATTATGTTGCATATCATTTTTGGTACGAAATAACAGTCATTCAGAATCAATGTATTACCATTTGGTAATATAAGGTGATATTCGCCAACTGTTTTGGCTGCAACAATTGCACCACTCCCTACTACGAGAGACTTATCACTATTTCCCGATTCTCTACTTCTTCTTAACCCATGTAACATATTACAAACGTGGGATCCTGATCCGGTATCCAATACTCAGGACGTAGAGCATACCGAGAAATAGTTCTCGGTAACGAACACACCGGAAGAAGATGCATCATTATGCTCTTTCTTCGTTCAGGTTGCGTGGGAATCCTGATATTCCTCTATTCCTTGCTCAGACTTATGACAATTATAAGAAAAAGCGTAACCAACATTCCCCAGCTCAGTATAATAAGCGGGTTCGGTCAATACATCCATATTATTATCTTGATTAAGGCGTGTCATGGTCGCTACCTGGAGAGAGAGAAGAAAACACTTTAGAGTGCGCTCTAGCAAGATTAGATTGGTTATTATCTTATCTAATCAAGATGGCTCCTACTGTTTTTATCAAATCTTCCTTCAAACCCTAAAAGATAAGATTATCTAGGATTAATTACACCCTACAAGTTCACCAATCGGTCAGTCAGGCAGGTATTGGTACTCCGAGGGAGTCTCCCCATACTTTCGCATGGAACTAATTAAATAACCTTGTTTCTGCAGGGGCATAACCCCGTTAACACCTTTCTTAGACACCTACTGGATCAGCTAATTGTAAAGTGCAAAACTCTCCCAGGAGTAACTCTTACTCGCAGTGGGTATCGGGATCCAACTATCTCATAGAAGGTATGCAATCTCATTGCAAATTTCAACACTTGAAATTCCCAATATCTGTTTTTACCCCTAACAACTTATGACCTTGGCTATGATCAACAAATCATAAGCACTAGCCAAGTTCAACCCGTCATCTTGTGATTGAATTAAACCCACTCGTACGACCCTTGGCAATGGTCAACAAAGTCGTACGAGTACCCTAATCCAATCGCATCATATGCTGCAGATAAGCACTGATCAGCTACTGTACACTATGCTTTGGATGGTCAACAAACGCAGCACGAATACTAAATAACACTTATCTGAAATGACGGAGGGCTATGACTGGTTTTGAATAAAACTTTTAACGTAATGAACTTGATATCGTTGTAGAATCGAGTGATTTGAAAAAGAGTGGTTTAAACTCCACTTTTTAAAATCGAGCAGTTTTCAAAACAAACCGAGTGGGTTGTAGTATTTGCTAGTTTAGCTAAAGAGGTCACTCCCAGTGAAGGGATCTAGGCTCTTTCCTCATCGAATAAGGTGTTGGATATTCATAAAAGAATACTACTATGCAAAGCAAAAACTAGAGCTACCTTTTTTAAAATTTTGATTCTACAACAACTTTTAGGTTTCTTTCTTTTCATTAATCTCATTAATGACGTCCCGTCATTTATGTTTCCTAAACATCACAGAAGAAACGAAAATAGAACGTATGCTTATGCCATCCGCATTCGCCACGGGGCTCCGTCATGCACCGTTAGGTTACTTAACTAACGGCAGAGCGGGGGTAGGACTAGCGCGGGTGCAAAACATAAGCAACATTTATTATATATAGCATATATACATAGCATTCATTTCACGCAGTTATATGATCACATCACAGAACACGGGCAGCAGAAACAAACATATGAAATATAGGATATATTAGGAGGTCCGTGTTTTAAATTAAGCCAGTAATGAAAAACATGGATTCCATGGTCGTGATGAATGGTCAAACCCACATCTCTAGACCCCTACGAGAGCGGAAAGTGACCCTGCCAATTCTAGAGTTAGGAGACCCGGTCTCGACTTCTCGAGATGGTCTCCCACTGGACTCTAGAACCCGGTCACTTGTGCTCCCCGCCTTGGGTCTATCCTAATGTGGAAAAGTAAATAATATACATCAATGGTGACATCATCCTCAACCTGAAAGTGTCCTAATAAAAGAATATTACATACAAATTTTACATTAATGAAAATAGAAAAACTCTCATCTCACGTAAAAAAAAAACCCGGCTATTCAATCACGATGATCCAATATAACATATCACAGCAACACATAACATCACATGTCATCAACATAAGTAAATATGCATATTCCGAATGTCTTTGACATATAACGAGATCGGAGATACACCACATATTACACTTACGGTCGCAGAAAAGAAATGAAAACCACAATAATTAGAATCTGCACCAAACCTTAGACATCATAAACCCGGAATATATCATATCTCGGATTTCATACCTAACACAATGAATCTTGCATTTAAGTCTCAAATTGATAACACTTTTCAATAGTCAGTCGGGTAATTCAACAAGATTCCTGATATAATGATCAAATGCTCGTCGGAAACTTTAATAAATTGCCACACACCCGATGTCGTCAACAAAGCGCACTTAGGCAGAACACCGCGGCCGCGAGCACCGGAGTGGATGCTTTTGGCTACGGTGTTCTCCTATATTTAGTTGGTCGACGCAATGGGACGTGGCTAACTAGTAGTGTTTCCCGGCGACTATTCACGTACAATACGAGATGGCGATGGAGTTTTGATCCGAATCGAAACTCCGTTGCAATCGATCAAAAGAGACTAAAACGCGAGAATTAAAAAACACAAACTAGTTTTCACAAAACTAATTAATGTGGATTCTAAATATTGTATAACATATCATAAAAATCTAGACGATGTTAAACTTTTCGATCAATTCATCAAACACCCACAAATCACAGAGATCTCAACAATTTGAGCCTCACTAAAAATACCCAAAAAATACCAAATAAAAAAATGGAGCAGCACAAGAAAAATGATCCCACAACTCGTCAAGATTGTGGCGGAACCGCGGCCAAACAAGGGTTTGGGCCGCCGTTTCGTGGCTCCTTGATGGAGTTGGGGACTCGTGATTCTTTGGGCTCCATAATTTAACCTGCACAATTTTTTGAATATTTTTAATCTGCAAAATATCAACTTTTGAAAAAATGAACAGAAACATCGCAAAATATGGGTTTCGAACATCGATCTAACACTTTAACGTCGTTTAGACATCGCCTAATGCTCTGACTTGGCTCTGAAACCATGAAAGTGTGTCTTAGCACCTCTACTAGGTTTCCACATGCATCAAGTATGCAATTTTAAAAAAAAACTAGAGGTCTAAGCTACACTAACCTAGAATCGAACTAGAGAATTAGGGTTTGTAAGTAAGAAAGCAAGTTCTATACTAAAGTGAAGAGGGTTACAACCTTTGTAGACAAAGTCCTTCACTTCAATAGCTCCAAGTAGTAGTCCCTAAGCTTCAAGTAGTGGTCCCTAGAACTCTTCTTGGCTCCACTTGAAGAAAAGATCGAGCTTACTACGTCGTCTTCGAGGCCGAAAATGATCCACCTTGAAGTTTCTCTAACTCAAGATATCTCTTCACTAATCAAAGAATTAGTGAAGAAAACAACCTAATCTTATAGGCTAGATGAGAGTAGGTTGATGAAATAGGAATTTTGCTCACTTTAGAAATCTATTTCTCTTTTTCTTTTCCAACTCAAGAAAACCTAGAGAAGATGATGATGAACATCGGTGAAGAAAAATCTCAAGGAGTGATGTGAGAGAGTGAACCATGGTTTAAAAATAAGAGTTGGGTGAGAAAAATATCTAGAGTAAAACAAAAATTAGTAGGATGGGTCATGGCTTCTACATGTTTTTATAAGTATCTAAGCCATGCCCATTTCCACTTCATTTTGAATTTACACTAAATAAATAATTACCCAAATTATTTTAATCCTTGGTGTGAGTCTTATATACCCATGTTCAATGTATCATCTACCATGACACAAAAGAATTATATATATATATATATATATATATATAGCAAGAGAAAAAAAATCATTAGTGAGTTAATATTAGTTAATATATCAAATATAAATATATATCAAATTATTAAATCAACATTTGATTTAATAATCCGGCTATATCATATATAACCGACTAATATCATTTATATATATATATATATCAATTTATCAAATCAACACTTGATTCAATAACCCGGTCATATCATATATAACCGACAACATTCAATATACATATAACATTTCATCGAATCAACACCTGATTCAACAATCCGGTTATATCACATATAACCTAACCGATATCACATATCGCGAGATTAAAATACGGTACCACATACTCATATTTAATCAAGCTCCCGCACATATCACCATATGTGCCCTACTTCGTTTCGCTTGAGCTAGGAAAGCTCTATGTGGGACTTTAAAGAATTATCAATACGCCAGCAGTAGGTAATGATCACATCAGTCACTCTCAAGCCGTCAGCGGTTCTAGCTGGACGTAACAGCTATCCAGGTATTGAGCAAATAGAAGATCAACAAGCAAGCTTGTCCAAACTCCCGCAAAGCCTATAAGAAACACTTACCATACAGTCCGGCCTCTTCATCTGATATGTCGCATATCAAGTCTAGGGGTGGAATCGTTAAACCCTAGTAACTTGATAAGTCATGCCGATGTATGGCCTATAACCGTTTGAGAAATTGCTGATAATACTTACCAGTAAATCTCATCAGCCCTGGCCAGGGACTTGCTGTTATAGCCAATCGAGTATAGCACAACATCAACTCCCTATACCGGGAGAGACGAAACCCCACCTATCGTTCATTGCCTCCATGCGACTTGGGACTGTACCCAAAATCCACCTGTTTGCACGACTCCTTTGAGCCATGGTAGGGAGGAAATCAAAGCACAGTGGGAACCACACAAGACACTATGACAATCTCGAGTCTACAGACTAACCTGTACCAGTGTCACCAGAGAACTGCTATATCTGACAATAGGTATGGTACCATCTAAGATTTCTCGGCTAGTCCTGTTCGGTGTACACATTCTCTAATGAGCACATGTGTACAATCTTTGATGTCAAACACCAATGGTTGTAGGATCAATCATCGCCCCCTACAGGGTCAAGAAACATATACACTAGTCTACTCTGGAATATCGATGCCCTATCTCGATACCCTCTCAACTAAGAACGGTTAAAGGATGTGCTTGCGGACTACACAAGCCCCACTAGTATGATCTGCATCATAGTCATGGTAGTCAAGCTAACATCATAAGGGTTTTATCAACATGTATCAAAGAGACAGAATAATATAAGTGTACCTGTTAAGATAAAGTGCAACCAGATAGCATAATATCATGTCGAGCAAGAAAGTCCTATGTGTGTCTCTGTGTGTGTGTGTGTCCAAACATCCACTATAATATACAATAACGTCCTCTAGGGCATACATATCACTAACACCGCTGACGTCATCCCAGGATACGCGTGAAAGTTAAGGCGCACGGTGAACGTCGTATGGACACGGGGATTGAAGAGACACAACCGCCTAACACCATGACGTTCCCGGACAATCCACCGCAATGATTTCTCGACACCAAGCTGAATAGAGAAGATCAGGCATACCACTCTCGACCCGACCTATAAATAAGTCAAAACGAGGGTGTGGGGCTAATGATGATACTCGTAAGTGGGGATTCTCCCAATGACGGAACGTAGAAGATGATGTGTCATCCATGTATGCCAACTAGATTCCTGAGTGCTACTGAGCTGGAATAACTATAATGCGAATGGAACATTCATCGGTACCTCGCCTCCAAGGCTCAGTCCAAGGAGTAGGCTTCGACCTCTCAGGGCTTCCCCCTTGGTGCATTCCCTCTTCGACCAACCACCGGTCAATGGTTTGTCTCCGAGCTATCTTAGAGCTAACCTTCCTCAACTTCCCCTCTACCGAGCTGCTTCATAACAACTCCTTCGTAACGGCTCCGTGTCTCCCGCCACGACGAAGTCAACCATCCTATGTCTCGTGACCGTATCTCGCCATCAATGCGAACATAATGCGTGGGCGGAACTAATGGAAAGGATCTCGCAACGGCTCGTTCCATACGACCCTTATATAAACCCCTCCTCCAAACGATTCAGGTAAGGCAATCCAATACGCCGCTACTCTGCCCAAATATTCCCCTGTTCTAATTTGATCGTTGGAGGGTCCTAAGGTGGTTTCCCAACCCAGGACTTCTTTTGCAGGTTGCTCAACGACAACACCGACCAGCAATCCCATTGAGATCCACATTCTCTCTAAATGTTATCCCTTCATCTCGCTCGCCGCCAGATCAATGGAGGGCAACATCTGAGGGAGATTCCGACCTCCATCAAGTACATGTTAGGCTTGAAAATCGAGGCTAAGAGAAAAGAAACCACCGACAATGCAATTCGACAGCTTGAGCTAGTAGCATACTTCACAAACTGCAAGCTTGAGAAAGTTCATACAGGCTCTTACTGGCAATTGAGCTTGATGACCGTATGCTATAGAGGCGGAAACTATGATGCATGCTTCTGGAAAATTATAACCCGCCGAGTCTCATGCAGAAAAGGTGAGAAAAGTATTGGTGCCTTGAGGCGATAAGAAAGATGCAAAGCAGCTAAATTATGGTTTTAGGAAACCCTTATGTTGTTTGTGGGGCAACTTTTTCGACAAATTATATGGAGCAAGTTCCAACGATAGGTTCATTCCCCCTCCAATGATTACAGGCTGTTGCAAAAAATTATGATTTTACGGTTGTTGTTTTTGGAGCGACTTTTTCGACCAATTATATGGAGCAAGTTCCAACGGTAGGTTCATCCTCCTCCTCCAAAAGATTACAGGCTCTTGCAAAAAGGTAAAAAAAAATAAAAATCAAGCCGATTCCAACCATTGGATCAAACAAATTCGGCCGAGTTCTACCAAAGCATCTTCCTGTCTTAACGAAACCCTAAGTTTTTTTGTAAGGTAAGTGAAATCATCTCATATAGAAAGGAAACAATTTTTTTTGATAATGATTGATATGAATCAAGTTATATATATACCTCTTTATCAACTCTATTTTTCTCTGGTGATTAAAATAAGGAAGAAGAAGTAGAAGGGGTAAAAAATGGCTTGTGCGGAGAAGAGTATCAGTGTTCTGAAAAGCCTCCTCGTCTCCAAGGAGGAAAGTGTCTTCATCAAAAGCAATGGAGAACAGGTATTAAAAATTTTAGAAAAAACAAGAAACAATTATTATCTTGCTTTTATTTCTAGCTTTTTTTGGTTTAATTTTACACTTTGATCAATTGTTATATTAGCTGCAGAATTTTCATCTAAGTAAATATCGGATAGTTTATGGATTAGTGTTTTTAGTAAAAACCTACATATTCCCGGAAATCTTCCATTTTATGCACCAAGCACAGCCTTGGAGGAATGGAGGATAATGTGATGGTAGAATTTTCTCATCATGCAGAGTTTGTTATGGATGAATAATAATTACAACCCGGAAATCCTCAAATTTTCTTTTTTAAATTTCAAGTTTAAGTTGACTTAAAATTCTATTATTTTCTTACTTGGCATCAAAATAGAGGGTTGTTTTTAACATGCTTCCTACACCCCATCTTTCTACACTAAAATAGTAGAGATAGAAATGTCGCTTAATTTAGGGGAGTTGAATTAGTATTACATGTTTAAATAGTTAGGATTAAAATTCATAAGATTTAATTTGGGATTAGAATATCCCGGAATGTACTTGCATTCCTTTGAGGTGAAAATGTAGGGTCTTTTCAATTTGAATGAGTGTTTGGATAGTTTGGGATAAGAATATTCATCTTTTATTTTTTCCTTAAAATTGCCATGGCTTATCCATACACTACTACATAGTCACTATTAGAGACCGTATGGAACAGTCTCTAAAAAATAATGAACGATCCTTAATGTATATTAGCGACCGTTTATATTTTAAACGGTCGCTAAAAAATTGTCGCTGATTGGGCGGTCGCCGATATATATATTAGCGACCGTTAATGAACGGTCGCTAATAAGAACGGTCGCTAATAGATGTATCAGGGATCGTTTCCACCGGTCGCTAATAAGCAAACATGTTGACATTTCAACGAATTTACCTGTTTCCTAATATCAGCAAACAGTCGCTGATGAGGTATTAGCGACCGTTCCTGTAGGTTATACGGTCGCTAATAACTATTTTTCCTGAAAAAAATTACAGAAAAATTCTATATTCAATACAATAATACACAATATCATAATATATTACGTCACAATAGCGTTTCGCATAAAAATCAATATATATGCACAATCCACAACATATCCAATAAGATCAACAACAAATACAAACACATACGCATATAAACCAACATATAAATATTATCCACGATATATCCACCAATATCAACTTAATCAAACACATATGAACTAAATTTTTAATAAACAAGCATGCATAAACTAAATTGTTTTGAATACAAACAACACAATACACACGCTATATATATGTCCAACAATACGAAAAAATATCCAAATCACTCACAGTCGCAGCTCACTCAACTCGAAATAAATAAATATATAAATATATGAACTCAAATCATACTTTTCAAAATAATGTTAGCTACACACACACACACACACAGATATATATATATATATATACCTCACTAACTCCCGCCACTTCCATTATCAAAGTATAATTCTTTCGCCGTTAACTTATAAGAACCCTACGAATACACAGCATGAATTTTAAACATCAAAACTCAACATAGTTTAATTGTATGCTCAAATTTCTGTAAATAAAAACTATACGTGCCTCACTAACTCCAACCGCTACCATCGCCACCAGAAGCTCGCCTTGAATAGTATCGATTCACATCGTCGAGGTCGTTCTGCGAAAAAGGTTATCTAATAACCCTCCCTATGGGGTCAGCTGATTAAGGTTATGCGGTTCCTATGGCGGAGGGTTAGGGTAATAAGGATCTTATGGCGAAGGTGGAGGCCGAGGGTAATACCCTCCTTGTGATTACGGAGGCGGTGGATAAAGATAGTACGACGTTCCCTATGATGGGGGAGGGTAATACGCTCGCTGCGTCGGAGGAGGGTAATATGTCGGCTGTGGCGGGAATAAACCTTGTGCTGACCACGATTCTGGAGGCTGAATGTATTGTTGCGAGAATTGTCCCAACCACGTCTCCATTTGAGCTCTCCAAGCTGCTTCACCTTCTTCCTTCTTCTTATCTGCTTCTTCCATCCTCCTGAGCTGCTCCTCTAGGGCATTGCTCCATTGTGCCTCGGTCGATTGTTGGTTGGAGCGAGCGGTCGACGAAGTTGAAGTACTTCTTCTGGAACTGGACCCCGAAATACTAATGAGACCACCGTATAGGGGAATACAACCGTGCCCTCTCGACTAAGAGAAAAGCTGCTCTATAATAGATAGCTCAGCCTCCGTAGGAAGAGGATTGTCGGCCGGATATTCGGGATTTGGTTCCCGATAGATCCTTTCCGCCCCCTCGAAATCCTCCTTCGATAAATAAAACAATAATTAATTTTCTTTACGAAGTTAACAAGTGTAATTAATTTACTTAAAAGAGTTAAAAAATGCAAGCTTACCACATGTTGAGTGGTTATATCCATCCTTTCTTCTGACATGCCCTCTCTCATGTGCAATGCCTCCTAAGTCTTAAGGAGGCTCGGTTTTTTCCCAGCCTTCCCCTGTAACGGATATTTGATTTATTTATATGTGAAGATATATAATGATGAAATTGAAAAATCGAATATTATGTATGTTGGGGTTAAAATTTGCACCCCGGTTGACCGAGTCAAAGTCAAGGTCAACCCCAAGCCTGGTGGGCCCAAGCCCAGGTCAAGCGGGCCCATGCCCAAGCCGAGCCCGCGGCAAGCCTCCCCATGCCAACAACAAAATCATGTAATAAATAATTTTTATGTAATTTTTTTATACAAAATGGGCATAAAGCCAAATTTTTGTAAGCCCATGGCTTATGTGCAAAAAGAAATGGCACATGAGCCATGGGATAGGAAAAAATGCCATTTTGAAAAGCCCAAGGGGCTAAATGTAAATATGTAAGCCTATAAAAGGCAACATGATGAAAATATCTAATACACAATTTTCATTCCCCAAAAACTAGGGTTCTTTGTGCCTCCTGCTCCTTCTCAAAGGTTCTAAACCTTCTCATTTCTTTTGAATTAAATCAAGAGTTTTACTCTTTCTTTTCCAAAACTAAGTAGTTTTCCACCACAAAACCCACAAAGGGGAACTTGGATCTACCATCAGATCTCAAAAAGAATAGATTTTTAAAATCTCACATCTCTTGATTTTCAAGATCCGGCCAAACAAAGGAGGAAGAAGGAGACCCATCTCCAGAAAGCCCACTTTGGGGAAGAACTAGGGCTTAAGGGGAGAAGCCCCTTCATCAGCTTCAAAATATCCTGGGAGTTTAACTCCTCATATATATATATATATATATATATATATATATATATATATATATATATATAAACAGAATAATAAGTGCTCCTTTCTGGGAGTACAACTCCCATGGCAAGGACCAAGTCCCTTTTGCTGCTCGAGCACCCACGTGCTGACACGAGATGCGCTAGCGCTCTTGCGCCCAGAGCGCTAGCGCTCGAGCGCCCACGTGCTGACACGTGGCGCGCTTGCGCTCAGAGCGCTAGCGCCCACGTGTTGACACGTGGCGCGCTAGTGCTCTTGCGCTCAGAGCGCTTGCGCCCAAAGCGCTAGCGCCCGAGCGCCCACGTGCTGACATATGGCGCGCTAGCGCTCAGTACGCTAGCGCTCTTGCGCTCAGAGCACTAGTGCCCGAGCGATCACGTGCTGACACGTGGCGCGTTAGCGCTCAGTGCGCTAGCGCTCTTGCGCTCAGAGCGCTAGCGCACAAAGCGCTAGCACCCGAGCGCCCACGTGCTGACACGTGGCGCGCTAGCGCTCTTGCGCTCAAAGCGCTGGCCCCACGCATCCTTTGGATGCCTTTTTCCCTTATACACACACACACACACACACACACACATACTCTACAACACTATCCCCCGTAAAAACTCTGCGGGTCCCCCGATATATCCAAGCCCCCCTCCGAAACAAAACACACGTACACTGCAATTTGAGTTCACATGACCAGTTTAACCCGTCAATCGGAGGTTCCCTCACTCCAAAGGCGAGGGGTAATTAACGGCAGCTTAGTCCGCGGCTGCCGGAGATTCGGATCCCCACAATCATTAAACCCCCGCCTACCTTAGGCAGGGGGAATCTGTAGTACGCCTGACAAGCGCGCGTGTATTCCCATCTCAATGGGGTGACGAAAAACACCCTACAGATTCTGGCACGCCCGATGGGACTAATCTCTCCTCCCATATTTCAGGTTAAACATTCATGCGAACTCAATCAATATACATATCGACTGCCTGTACTGAAATCATACTTCTTTGTGCAGGCTAACGAATTTTAAATTGCAATCTCCGGTCGCAGCAAAAATGTCTCCAAGGATAAGCTCATCTTTCGACACGGCTCCCATCTCCTACACAATGAAGATGGACGCCAGGACAGTCCTCCCGACCAGTCTCGGGCGACAATGGGTAGAGCCGCCACTACCATTCGGCTCTATCCTATTCGTGTCAGCTAACGCCATCCCAGCTCCTCAAGCCCCGGTGACAGACAAACCGGTCTCGAAAGGCAAGAGGCCAAATGTGGTGGTCTCGAAGGCGCCCCAACTCAAACGCAAGTAGGTTTTTGAACGGTTCTCCTTGGCCCCAGCTGGGGGCAAGGACATCAACACCAACAAAGCAACAGGGCGTCTCAAGCAAGCTCCGACGATGCCCCTGACAACTGCTCAATTGGGCATCTTCTCTAAGCTCCCCATCACTCAGCCTATGGCGACTTCCCGGAGAGCAGAAGCCTGCCAAGCGCTCAAGGAAGAGAAGCTAAGGCCGAAAAGGCTCAGATATAGAGCCAACCAAAGGGCCAGGTCTCCTGCTTGGCGGAACCTCATGAGGTTCGAAGAACAGGGTCACCCCGCCAAAGATGAGAGGATGGCTGAATTTGTTATCCACACAGTCTACATGGTGAGCACACGTCCCAGCGACAACCTTCGCAGCAAAAGCAAGGATGGGGCCACCACATCTCAAATCCAACCTGGTGTGAATATAGCTGTCACTTCTCAAGACCAGCCACCTCTGCTGGGTGATGAAAACCCTCTTGATGAGGATGATAGGCAGAAAGACCCTTCGGTCTAAGAGGAGTCAGGATCAGAAAGCGAAGATGAGCCAATCTTCCGTCCCAAGAACGCAGAGCAGCAACTTCTCCAAGAGCTCCAAAAACAGCTCAGAAGCAAAGACAAGGAGATGGCCAAGCTCTACTCAAAAATTGACGACTTGACAAACGTCGTCTTACAGCTCACGGCCCAACTTGCCTCTCAGCCGCCCAATCAGGTGCAGGGCTCTCATGAACCGGGAAATGGTGTCCCAAAGCAGCCGACGCCTATTCCCTCAAATCCAAAAGTGGGCGAACCGCATGAAAATCAGTCGCATCCTATCTCGGGAAATGTCTTGGCTACCGATGACAGTAGCCCGCTAACTCAAGATCAAATTATGGATTTGGTTGCCAGCAAAGTCAAATCATTGGTGGCCGAAGCCGAAGCGCAAAAAGATATCAGCAGCAGTGGGAGACCATATCCTGCTCAGTATGATCTGGTAGAATTTCCTAGCGGCTATGTCATCCCTAAATTCGGAAGATTTGATGGGACGGGAAATGCGAATCAGCACATCGCCCACTTCAAAGCCTCATGCGGGAATACTGGGGGCAACGATGCGCTTCTCCTCCGCCAGTTCGTTAATAGCTTGACCGATGTTGCTTTCGAATGGTACGTGAGCATACCGGATGGCTCCGTTACTACTTTTGTCCAAATGGAATCTTTGTTTCGACAAAGGTTCATGAGCGTCAGCGATGAGATCACCATTGCCGAGCTCGTAAGGACCAAGCCCAAGAACAACGAAAGCAGTACGGATTTTATAACCCGGTGGCGCAATCTCTCCATCAAATGTGAACCGCCTATAGAGCAGGACCAATCTGTCAGTCTCCTATTCGGAAATCTCAACAATTGGATGGCCAAGTTTCTATGCACCGCGGGTCTCAAAACATTCCAAGAGCTGACCAGGAAAGTTCAGATTCTGGAGCGCTCAAAGCAGGAGTCCTCCTCGGATTCCCAAAATAACAATAGGTCCTGGAGAAACCGAAAGGACGATAATCGCAAAGGCGGAAACTCCGATGATTCTGAATCTTTCAACACTTCGGCTAACCGAAATAAGCAAGAGATGAGCAGGCCTAGCGCTAACCAGCCTCGGAAGCCAGTGTTCGGAGAGGGAGGAGAATCTCCACTCAAAGAGAAGCTAGATAAGGTCTATTCCTTCAGAAGGGACAAAATCCGTAAAATATTCAAAGACGCCCTGAAGAACGGTTTACAACTGCCAGAGTCAAAAAGACCGCAGGAAGCAAATATGACCGGCGACCCCAAATACAGCCTCTATCACAGAGTGATAGATCATGCCATTGAGGACTGCTTTGTCTTCAAAGATTGGGTCGAAAAGCAATACAAGGCAGGAGAGATAGAACTGTCTAAAGGCGTGTTAACAAACGGTCCAGCTGCGACCGCCAATTTCATACAAATGGAGACCGAAGTTCTTCGTGAAACTCATTCTCTCAGACAACTGCCTTTCTCTGAATTCAGTCGACCACCACGTCATTAAACTGGGAACAGTCGACCACCACGTCATTAAACTCGGAACAATCGACCACCACGTCATTAAACTCGGAACAATCGACCTCTAAGTCGTTAAACTGGGAATGTAAAAAAAATTGTAAATAAAAAAAAAGTGTAAATAAAAGAAAATTAAAGAAAAGCCGAAATGATGGGGCAACTCGCAATAAAAATCAGCGAGTAAAATAAAGATTAAAATAAAGCCGAAATGATGGGGCTACCACGAATAAATAGCCGAAATGGTAGGGCAATCGCGATCTTCACGATAAGAAAAGCTGAAATGGTAAAGCAATCACGGTAAAAAAAGGCGAATGATGAGTCGCTCCTGGTACCATATTCCAGTGCAGCGATGCAGACGCCAACCAAAATTTAATTTCCCAAAAATTCTTCCAGCCCTACGGGCGGTCTCCCAAATTGACTACCGTATACAATCCACGGGGTCAAATAAATCTCACCATGCTCATGCCCCACCGCAATCACCAGTTACGCGGCTGGTCTCCGCCCTCGGAATTATGCTCCACTGGGAAGACTCACTCATGTGTCCTCACGATACATGAGGAGAACAAACCTTTATGGGATCCTTACGACTCATAAAGGAAAAACACACTTAGGAGTCCTCATGACTCCTAAGAAGAAAATACACCTGCGAGATCCTTACGACTCGCAGGGAGAAAATGCTTTTATGGGACCCTCACGACCCAAAAAATTGAAAAGACTTAGGTGGTAGGGATCTAAACCTGTCTCCTAAGCCATCGCTCCCCAACCCCCAAGTGGCGAATGATGAGTCGCTTCTGGTACCATATTCCAGTGTAGCGATGCAGACGCCAACCAAATTCCAAATCCCATACCCCAATGGCGAATGATGAGTCGCTCCTGGTACCATATTCCAGTGCAGCGATGCAAACGCCAAATCCCATACCCCAATGGCGAATGATGAGTTGCTCCTGGTACCATATTCCAGTGCAGCGATGCAAACGCCAGCCAAATTCCAAATCCAAATCCCCAAGTGGTGAATGATGAGTCGCTCCTGGTACCATATTCCAGTGCAGGGATGCAGACGCCAACAAAGTCCCGAAATTTTTATG